>CM057054.1:37830113-38377613 GCA_029948455.1 Solanum rostratum | reverse complement strand
CCCCTCCCCCTCCCCCTTTTTGTTTTGTAAAAAGAACCTTTGTACAGACCCCTTTTAATTTCTGAATAAAAAGCAATGAGCAGACAATACTTTTTATATAGGAGAAGAGACATCCACAAAGGCAAGAAAGATTGAAAAAACAATCTTATACTTACCATAAATAATAAAGAAAATCAATCAACTTGATTCGTTCATATTTATTCTAAAATAAATCAACTAATTTGATCTATACAAAATAGATTTTTCATAAATGACAGTAGAAATATTTAAACTGATTCAATCAATTTTGTTTTTTACAATAGATACACCACTAAAAAGCAAGAAACAGATGTTAGATAGTTATGACATGGATATAACAATTGCAAACAAGGAAATCAGAACATAATATACAGAATTCGAAAAAAATCATTCCAGCAAATCATGTACTCTCCTAAAACTAATTACAGTAAGAAAATAATAAAATAAGAATTAGCAAATTTTTGACCAATAGTCTGTCAATTTGTCAATCCATGAGTTCTTTTTAGCAATCAAAACAGATTAGAAAGAATAATCAAGTAAAAATCTTTTAAAACTAGAATGTTGCATAAAAATTTTATTAAGTATTTACCAGACTAATCTAAGTTCAATTAATAAGGGAACGATTGCACAGATCAAGGGAGAAAATAATCAAATTAGCGGGGCAAAAAAGGAGAAAATCAATTAATCATCATACCAAATTTACATCATTAAATTGGAAAATAACAAATCCTAATAGTGCTAAAAATAACAGACTTTATCAAGAACATATTACGTAGACAACTCGAAATCAAGTCCTTCAACCTAGACAATTTATATGGACAAGAACGAAGTAGATTCAAACCGACCTCATATGGAGAAACACACAATGATACGAATTTTGCGCCTCGAAACTAATTCATAGTACAACGAAAACAAACAAATACTAAAACCATATCGCGAACGAAATTATATGAATCCATTTTGTAACAATCAAATTGAACTTTAAATCAATCAGCCTTTAATTTCTTATTGTTGCAGTTACTGGCCGGAGCAAATTCATCGGTGTTGGTAGTTGCATGTGCGAACTCTCGGAAAGAGAGATAGAAGGAGAGAAAAGGCCTATTTTATGTTGCTTAAAAATAAAGCAAAGCGGTCGATGGGGTTGATTTTCTCAGGGGAAAGGTTCACTGGTGAGGGTCGTTTTGATGGTTATTTGTGTCGGGTTGGTGGTTTTTGTGGAGAAAAAGGGGGAAATGGGATCCGTTTTGGGGTTCTTTTCATGGTGATTGTGAGGTAAATTAAGTTTTCCTATTGCATTTCCAGAGAGATTTCATTGGTAAAGATGGTGGAGGCGGCAAATGGTAGTTGGACGGTGAGGAAGGTAAAAGAGTCACCGAGTTTTATGGTTTCCAACTGGGTTTAGGATGTTCCGATGAGAAGAGAGGTTGAGAGGATAATCGTACTGGCGAGGGGTTGTTTGGGTCGCTAAAAAAGAGAAGAGGAGAAAGAAAGGGGCCACCTGTGGCGACTGTCGGCGGGATTTTGGGACAGTGGGGATGGTGAGCGGCTAGGTGAAAGGGGATTTGGGAGAGAAAATGGAAGTAAAGCAATTTTCATAGGATTCAAGGGAAATAGGATTAAAAATGAAAATAAAATGGAGCTTAATATGGACTGTTAGATCAACACAAACAGATGGACGAGATTAAAAGTGGCTGGATCTGGATAGTGAAAAGGGTCATCCAATTTGGAACGAAATGAAATTGGGTTGGTTATTTAAAAATTAGCCACATGTGATTCAATTTAGGCTAGAATTGAAATAAATTGTAAGAAAATGTGCTAAAATAGAAACAAATTGAGAGATATTGACTAAAATTGAAATAAATTGGATAAAAAAGGCTACAAATTAAACATATTGGGATGAAATTGAATAAATTTCCATCTAATTAATAAATATGATATACACACTTATAAAATACACAATATAATAGCTTTTTTATGTAAATAAAATATGCATATGTACATAATATATTCTAAAATAATTGTAAAATATTTGAACACGTCAAAATTATTATTTTAACTTAAAAATTTATAAGATATGGTAGTAAAATAATATAACGCCTTTAAAAAATACGATACTAATGATGATGATGATGATGATGATGATGATGATGATGATGATGATGATGAGGATGATGATGATGATGATGATGATGATGATGATAATAATAATAATAATAATAATAATAATAATAATAATAAGTGAATAATAATAAATATTACCACTACAATTATTACTAATAAAATAATAATAATAAGAATAATAATGGAATTAATAATAATAATAAATAATAATAATTTTGAAAATTATGAGTGTTAAAATATGCAATTATTTGGATAATATTAAATAAAAACTTATTTATTTGAAAAGTTTTGAAATATCTATTTTAATCAAATGACAATCTAAAATGGGTTATAGGTTGGTCAAAATTGGGTGTCAACAGTACTTTATGGATACTTCCTATTATGCATTATGAACATGATTTAAGTTTGATTTTATCAAGTATTAAGTTGATTGTGAATGAATACCTATTGGGGTTGGATCTTATGAATGGCTTATGATGCTAACACTATGCATGTTATGATATTTTTAAAAACTATGATAAATTATGAATTTTTTAATGGATTTTATGATACCCAAATTAGGGGATTTACTGTAATAATGGTGGGTTACTTTGAATGATTTTCAAATGACTATGTTTTACTCTACTCATGTGCTATACTTTTGAACTGCATAATTATAAGTGTAGTTGCATACATCCACCATATTTGATTATGTTTACATGATGAAGTCTCACATGTTGATAAAAGACTTATGGCATGTTTTGTAAGACAAGTATGATATTATAAATTATGGACTCCTAAGCCTGTATTGAACTCATGAAAAGTTCTTATGATTGATGAACAACATTTTGAGCCTTTATGCTATGTTTCCACCCTCTTGTGATTGAATATTGCTCACTTGAAGAGGTCAAGTATGTTAAGTGTTCTACCCTCATGTGGAAGACAAATGTTCACAGGAAGGGATTATGTATATGAAATGTTTTATGATGTGCTGTCAAAATACAACACTTTTGATGCTTAAAGCTTGAAATTTTGTGTGTTCTCAAAGCGATGTTAGTAGATTTGATGTGTTTTTATGTTTGTTTTGCAGGATTACAGGATTTAGCATGATTTTGGGCTAAGTGTATAAAAGTTGAAGTTTTGCTATTCTATGACACCCTTTATGGGCGGTGGAAGTTTTCATAGGCTGTAGAGTTGGTCCCGTAGAAAAATCTAGTGAAAGGGTGATTTTCTGAAATTTAATCCATGAACATGCATACGAGCCGTAGAATGAAGTACGAGTTGTAGATATGGTTTCGTACACTAAGGATCAGAAAGTGAGAAGTTGCTAAAAAGTCATCAGACAAAACCCTATACAGGCCATAAGACTTTATATGGCCTGTAGAAAGTCTCGTACAAGTCAAATCCAAAATTGAAGATGAAGTCCACGAAGCCCCGATTATGGGTCGTAGAACTTTATACGACCCATAAAGATGCACGTAGTACCTGCTGAACCCAGTTCTCCTATTTTGATTTGATTTTGTATTTTAAACACTATAAATAGGTTTTTAAGGTTATTTTAGCAGAGAACAGTCGACAATCATAGAGAACGTGAGGAACATTGAGAAACATTTGAAAATAATATTTTGTGATTTTAATTCATACTTTGTGATTTTCATTTGAACTTGGATTTCTTGTTCTCCATTTCATTCTTGTAAGTGCTTAATTATACTATTTTATATCATGATTCTTGCATCTACAATGAATATGAGTAGCTAAATCCACAACTAGAGTTGTGCGAACCATGAAGAACTAACAAGATAAAATTGGATAATTCGTAATTCTTGGAATGTGTCCATGCATGTATTAATTAATTCTCTTCGTCTTGATTGCTTTTTAATAGTTGCTAACTTTAGAACTCGCCTAGTGTTACTGACTAGATCAAGGTAGTAATGAATAGGAAAAGAGATTAATTAACAAGATTGTATTGATGTTTCTCGTCTAATCAACTAAACTGGATCAAGGGGAAGTTGTACTGGAATAATAGGTAAGGGTTAGTAATTTAACACTGCAGAGACGAATTAAATCATGTACTGAAACTTACCTCTTGCCTTGAGCAAAAGGCTTGGTAAACTTAACTTACCGTTCGGCATGCTACACACTAGAAATAAATATGATTATCTGGTAATTTCAAGTTGGGAACTCATGGGAACACAATACCCTAGTTACTCATCTTATTGGTTTGACACACTTGTCTTAGTTAAGAATTTCTTTCTTCAATCATATAAACCCCCCCCTTTCGGGAGATAAGTAGGTTAATTAACTTAAATTGCTTGAAATTACTCTAAATCTACCATATTTCCTATGGGTTCGACCCTAACCTTGGTGAGATTATATATCTTGACCATGACCGCTTTATCCTTCAAAAAGGAGGTGTCACTTGGGAAATATTATTTTATCCTCTTGTGGTTGAATATTGATCACTTGAAGGATCAAGTATAAGAATGAGCTACTCTTACCATGTTCACAAGTTCTTACTAATTATTATTACATTTATGATTATGTCAAGTACTTTGTGGGACTAGAAGTAGCACCAAATGAGGCTTAAGGTGGGGGCTCAACCCAGGGGGTCCTTATATTATGTTTAGTCTCATAACTATGTGCCACCATAGATTTATATTATTTCCCTAAATGGGCTTTTACTAGTGGATCCAACTAGGTCATATTACCCAACATGGTGGGGGTATGGTTTACCTTGGCAAGTAGACCTCACCTTTTCCAGTGTGGAGGCAACACTGAGATTTCATGTAGTAGCTCGCATGGTCTTATATGTTGGTTACGGGCTCCTCCCACATATGTATGTTATGTTATGCAAGTTCGACTATTTTTATGCATGTTTTGACTTAAGCATTTGTCACGCCCCGAGAAGGTACCCTTGGCGTGGCTGGCACCTAGGCACTATTGCTAGTCACCAAGCGAACCGCTTAGCCTCATCACATTCATTTAATCATATAACTCTACTGAATAGCAGAATTACAAATAAGTAAATGGGCACATCTCTTCTAAAGTCTCAAAATGTATAGATAATAACAAAGGCTAGTAGAAAGAAACTAGCTCACAATCTTAACATCAACGTTCAACCATCGTCTATGAAGCCTCTATCATTACGCATGTGGTGCCAATGATAGAACCATGGCTACCCAAATCAAAGTAAAAGAAATAGACCAATCTAACTCTTAGGCATGATGAATTAAAAGTAGTGTATCCTCCGGAATAGGGGAGGCTCACCAATTAGTTGAGAATCTCGAATCTTCAATGGAACGCCGGTTGACGATCTCTAGTAACTGCCCCTGCATCATAAAACAATGCAGTACAAAAGTGACATCAGTACTTGAATGTACTGGTATGTAAAATAGCTGAGTAAAGAAGAAACAGATAAAATTATATGAAACAACATCGACTCAAAACAATCATCAAATCAAATCAAATCATCAAATGTCTATTTATGCAATAATAAAGATTAGACATATGACCCATCAACCAATCAACCTCATCCATCATTTCAGACTCGTCTCAAAGGAGCTCACCTCCTCTCATCTCATCTCATATCGACTCAGAGTACTCAAGGTAGGATTATGGGAGTTTCTTTATCTGACAACAATCACTTGTGAGCTAGTGAATGTAAGATAATCAAGCTGATATTGCCACAGCCGTTCCATACTTTCTAGGTAAGGAACGAATCGAAACCATATTATCTCACCCAATATAGAGTCAGAACTCAAGAGGTCCGCTATTGCTTTCAAGGAATGTTACTCACGAGGGAACCATAATATATATGTGATGGTTCTAAGCCTCACCTATGTTTGGCGATGTAGTTTGAGGAGTTAAAGTCGGACTAACTCTCACTCTTTCGATGCTCGATACTCCTCCCATGACTCAATGCTCATAAAACCTCCACCTCAACTATCTCATAAGGACTCAAACCCCATCATCGATCGGTATCTGATAGGGACTCGAACACCCTCATCAATCAATCTCATTAATGACTCAAGATTAGAATAATCATTAGGAATCAATCGAACAGACGGTAGAGTTCATTTATAGAGACTCGTAAGGCAATCAAATGCTATCAACTCATCATCATTCTCTCATCACAATCAACAATCTCAACTCAAGGCTCTAGACTAAATTCTCAAGTTCATTATGCATGCTTTTCAAATTAGTCATGTAGGATAATGAAAATTCTCATGAACGATGTTCAATTCAAGAAAAAAAATATTATAATGATCATCAACATAGAAAAACATGTAATTTCAAATAAAATGTTAAGAAAAACCATCAATGGTTCATGTATGTAGACTCTTGAACCATCAACTCATCTATGACCATCTATGGGGCACATGAGAGGAAAATCCCATGCTTTTAGTTTATCCTTACATACCTGGGATGAAGTTATCAATCAATCACGTCAAGGTTCTCCTCTCGAATTGCTCAACTTGAAGTTCTCCTCCTCTTTCCTCAAGTGCTAGCGTTGTTAGATTATAGGAATAGGACTTAGAATGGGGGTTTTAAATCCTTTTTATGGGGCACATGAGAGGACAATCCCATGCTTTTAGTTTAGCCTTACATACCTGGGATGAAGTTATCAATCAATCACGTCAAGGTTCTCCTCTCGAATTGCTCAACCTCAAGCTCTCCTCCTCTTTCTTCAAGTCCTAGCATTGTTAGATTATTGGAATAGGACTTAGAATGGGGTTTTTAAATCCTTTTTATGTAAAAATGACCTAATTAGATCACGTATAGAGTTTAGGAGGGGTTAGGAATAGACCGGAATGCCCCTTGTAAAATTAGAAATTTTCAGCTCGAAAAAGACACAATCCGCGTCGCGGACTAGTCGCATATATTTTCAGAAAAATTTCTGAACGAGTTTTCTCGATCCCGTAAAAAATTTTCAAAAAAAAGTAAGTGTAGGTCCATGATAGAGGCGCGATGCGCACCAACACTGTTTTGCATTTCGGATAAAAAAATTATCTTTTGATCGAGTCGCTCTAAAAATCCACCAAGACCATTTTCCCACTCAATTTTTTGTTTGATCACAAATCTTCCCTCAAATTCTCCATATGCGTAATGGAAGATGCATTATGCACACCTCTCTTTTCTAGGGTTATTTTGATAATTTTTGGGAGTGTTGCATTATTCCCCCCTTGGGATCATTTGTCCTCGAATGATGAGTAAAGGTGGATATCAAGGCATGAATAGACTCAAGACTTAATCAATTCAAATTATTTAAACACTTCGTTAATCAGTTATTTGAACTCAAGAAGGAAGTCATCGACTCTAATCGAGAAATCTTATTTGACAACATTCATAATGAGGTACAATCAACATCGTCTATTGAGACTCATTCTAGGTTTACAGAACTATCCACAGTATGAAACTCAGGTCACCACTCATTTAGCATAGGAGTAGAAACTCTCTAATCCATGGGGTAAGAACAAAATTAATGAATGGATTGATCGTTTTTCACCTTCGCGGCTCAACATGAATGATAATCATAAGTGGTACATAGGACTAGGCCATAGGTATGACAGTCATATACCATACAAAAATAGGAGATCACCTCAACAGAAGAATAAGGCATGTACGATATGGCAAGGAACTGATGTCTCATCTCGATAAACCCATCTCTACTGAAACCTCAAGATTTACTTAGCTCTATCATCTCATCATATACCCCTTAGATCAAGGGTCAACTCTCAAGTTTTTGCGAATCAATTTCCTCTACTAGGTTATAAACATATACCTCCACATAGTCCAGGAATCACTATCCCTGAGAATAGGCGTCTTAAACTTCTTCTGTCATAGTATAGCCGCATACATAAAATAGCAACTAAGACTCTCTTCAAAGATACCACTCTTAGCTTCCTCTTATCACTAGGGAAATCTCTCTATATTTCTTGCTCTAATGGTGTACATAACCACTTCCCACAACTCTTACAATCTAACCTCTCTTATCAAATATTTCATCCTCAATTATCTCTTTCCATCTAACGACGTTATACCATACTCATAACATTACACTCCTTGTAAGCCAACACCTTAATCTCAAACACACACTATAGTGAACCTCTTAGGGCGAATCTCCAACTAAAACTATCACTCTCATGATGTTGTCTCCTCTCTACCATTAATCCTCAACGTTCATGCTTAAAGTCTAGTTCTAACACATGCATCTACCACACATCTCTCCAATATCACACTAATCTTATAATTACTAGGCAAATTTTGGAGCATAAGCCCACTAAAATCTCATAGCAGGTATTCACTCCACACATTCCCTCTTTGCAACTCAAGTACCGTTCCTCCACCCACTATACCCCTTACCTGGCTGGCTAAGCTCATAAATATATAAATCTCGTGGGGCTTTTTTTTTAGAATTATAAGCCTAGTGTAGATCTATCACATTGAAAGCACTCTGTCCCTCTATTCAACATCTATGTCTCACCCTCATAGTATCGGGATACGCAACATAAAACTCTTTCTAGTTTTGAGCATGCTCTAATACATTCTAACACTAACTCCCTCTTTATACCCTATCATGACAATCATAGGGTACTCACCCCTCTTTTATCAAGCTTATGGAAATTGACCCATCATCTCATTACTTACCTAATGGGTAGATAACTTTAACTACAAGCCCCAATTGACTATCACTCTCACTATCTCGTCCTTTCCTTTCTATCATCATCATTCTAGCTCTACTTAGGGTGGTATAAGACCTCACATCTTACTCTTAGGTGGTAACATTAAACACTTTAGAGACATAAGTTTCTCTCTCATAGATAACATCAAAGAAAGTAAAGGCTTAAATCATCTCTGTCACAACATATGGGGAGACATCTGGAGGACTTTCCTGATCTTCTCTAACTGTAGATGCTGGGGTAGAAGCTTGGGCTCTTTTGGCCCACTTAGGACAATTCCTCTAGAAGTGACCCTCTTGGCCATACTTGTAACATTCATCACTCACTTCACTGAATTTTCTCAAGTGAAACTTATCACCTATGCTACAAGGTCGCTTGTCTCGGGGACCTCGAACTACACTAGCCTGTGACTTATATTTCTGGGCTCTAAAGTTATGAGGCTCTGCATGAAAGCGTCTCCTAATCCTATTCCTCCTCGGCCTCTTAAACCCAGGCGGGTTCATCCTTAAGGACTCACGGACTCTGGATTTACTTGGGATACCCTGCCTACCTGCTCCCAATCTAGCAACCAGTTTTGTCATAGCTTGGGCCAAAGTCTGGATGGCCTGGCAAAGCTCAGTATTGATGATGTCAGCTTGGGGTGGCTGCACGGCAGGGAAGGCTAGGCCTATGGGTCCATCCTTGTTCTAGGGCTCAGGTTGGTTAGCATTCTATCTAGTTAGACTCCCTTCACATTATTAGCTCCTCTTGGAAACATGGTCACATGTCTATAAACGCGTAATACACGAATTAGAAGGGATATTTCGTAGAGTTTAACTCTATCGCATGAATTTGGAATGAGAAAGAAGTGTAAAAATTCCTAATGTCCTGTAGCCTATAACTTATGAAATGTGGTCGACAACACACCCGTAAACAAGTCTCTACTAGACACGACTTCATAGACTCCCTAAGACACTTGAACTCTATGCTCTGATACCAGCTATAATGACCTGGCCCAACACTGTGAAGTATTGTCCGCTCTTAGACCTAGCCCATTACGGATTTGTCCCTTTAGGCTCACCCCAAAAGACACCTCATAGTATTATGTCCAGTCCTTTACTTAAATAGCCTAGAACTCTCTCTCTCTTTTCCAATGTGGGATTTGCCTAAGTGAGCCAAGCGTTACGTACCCTGCACTCACCCTCGTAGGGAGTCAATGTCCTTTTGTTCCCCATCCACAAAAGACCTATAGAACGCTGAGTCCCTACGTGGGGTGAGTGCAGGGATGATGATACGTAACGCCTGGATCACTTAGGAAAATTCCACATCGAAAAAGAGAGGGAGAGTTTTGGGCTACTTAAGTAATGGATTCGACCTAATACTGTGAGGTGCCTTTTGGGGTGAGCCTAAAGGGACAAATCCGTGATGGGCTAAGCCTAAGAGCAGACAATACTTCATAGTGTTGGGCCAAGTTATTACAGGTGGTATTAGAGCTAACTCTTGACTAGTATGGTGGTGGGGTAAACCTCAGCGAGGATGCTGAGTCCCTATGGGGGTGAGTGGAGGGACGATGATATGTAATGCCTGCCACACTTAGGCTAGGTCCAATAGCGGACAATACTTCACAGTGTTGGGCCAGGTCATTACAACATTGATCGTACATGTCATATTGAGCTTATATCCATTGTAATTGATTATGCATCTTCCTTATTATGTCTTATGTTCTTTGTTTGCATTTCACCCCGCATACTTAGTACATTTCAAGTACTAACGCATATATTTTTCCTACATGATCTAACCACATAAGGATAGGAGCTCCTGTTTATCCACCTCATTGTGGCTAGTACATTAGATTGAAGATTTTCTATTGGTGAGTCTTCTATTTTGGAAAAACAACCACTTTATTTTATGTTATGTTAAATACTTATTTACTTTTGGACATTTACTTTTGAGGGTGAGCTTGGGAGATGTCTTGACCCCCGTTCAACTAATGTTAGAGATTTTGTTGGACATATATATATGTGATAAGCTTGACCCTTATTATGCTTATGTAATCATGGAAGACTCTCGTTAATCCCTATCGCTTTATGTGTTGTTTAATATGATGGCATGTGATGAAAGTCCTAAGCCCCTATTATCCCCATAGCATGAGTCATACTTACCCACCCCTTAGTCCATGCTTGCTATTTGATGGTGGAAATTCCTATTCCCCTTTACATCCCTATAGCTTGAGTCCAAAGCCCCATTTCCCTTTGATTTATATGTTGATGCTTGATATGCCTCCGCAACCAAGGATGTGCTACTCATGCTTAGAGTCTTGTTTGGGTTTCCTTTGGTTCACCATTCTCCATGTTATGCCTAAGCCCTTGGTTTGGGTCATGACATTGATGGTAAGGGATATCCGCACCAAAGGAGTGGAGGCCACAATAAGTTCCAAGGTGGCAAAAATAAGGTGGACAAGGGTCTACCAACACTCCTTCTCCCCGATCCACTAAAGGTGAGAGGGGCAACTCCAAAGCCTCAAACCCCAAATTGCCCCAAGTGTGGGAGGTCCCATAAGGAAGAGTGCAGGTTGGTTCAAATGCATGCTTCAAGTGTAGAAAGCCTAAGCACCATGCAAAGGATTATAGGAGTGGAGGTGTAAGGACCCAAGGCAAAGGAGGGAAAGTTTAAGGTACCCCAAGGACCAACCACTTCTATGCTGTTCATAGCCGATAAGAAGTTGAAGAGGCCCCGAATGTTGTTACCGATATGTTGAAAGTTTATCATTTTGATGCATATACATTGTTAGATGTAGAAGAAAACTTGTCATTTATAACTCCTTTTCTTGCAAATAGATTCCATGTATGTCCCAAAGTCCTTCATGAACCTTATGAAGTATGTATCCCCATAGGAGAGTCCATTATTGCACGAAGAGTTTTTAGGAATTGTCCCATCTCCATATTGCATAAATTTGTCCCTTGTGACTTAGTAGAACTCTCTATGGTTGATTTAGATGTTATATTTGGGATGTATTGGTTTTATGCTTTCTATGCCTTTATCGATTGTAGGACTCGTAGAGTCAAGTTCCAATTTCCAAATGAGTCACTTATTGAGTGGGAGGTAGAAATTCTTCATGTAGAGGTTGGTTTGTTTCATTTCTAAAGGATTAAAAAATGATCTCAAAGGAATGCATATATCATCTAGTAAGGGTCAAAGATGTCACATGTAAAGTTTCTTCTTTTGATTAGGTTCCCATTGTCATTGAGTTCCCTGATGTCTTTCCGGATAAGTTACTGGGTGTTCCTCCCAAAAGGGAAATAGATTTTAGCATAGACCTCCTACCCGAAACTCAACCCATCTCAATTCCTCCTTACAGAATAGCTCCTGCAGAGTTGAAACAACTAAAGAAACATTAAAGAATTTGTTGGAAAAGGGTTTTGTTAGCCTAGTAGGTTTCTATAGGGTGCTTCAATTTTATTTATAAAGAAGAAGGATGGGTCACTCTTTATGTGCATAAACTATCAACAACTTAACAAGGTCTATAAAGAATAAATATCTACTCCCAAGAATAGATGACTTGTTCGGCCAATCACAAGGGGTGACATATTTCTCCAAGGTTGATTTGAGGTTTGGATATCACCATCTAAGGGTGAATGAGTGTGATATTCCTAAGATGGTTTTTTGGACTTGGTATGGTCACTTTGAATCTTAATAATGTATTTTGGACTCACCAATGCACCAACTATATTCGTGGACCGTATGAATAGGGTGTTCAAGCCCTACCTTTACATGTTCGATATGGTGTTCATAGATGACGTCCTAGTATACTCCCAAAGCGAGGAAGAACACATGGAACACTTGAGGGTGGTGATACAAACTTTGAGGGAGCAAAATCTTTTTGCAAAATTTAACAAATGTGAATTTTGGCTAAGTGAGGTTGCCTTTCTTGGGCATATCATATCAAATGATGGTGTCAAGGTTGATCCTAAGAAGATGGAAGCGATGAGAAATTGGCTAACGTTATTACCTCCTACGGACATTAGGAGTTTCTTGGGCCTAGCCAGGTACTATAGAAGGTTTGTGGAAGGTTTCTCCTCTATTATGTCCCTATAGACCAAGTTGACTCAAAAGAGAGCAAAGTTTGTGTGGATGGATGAGTGTGTGAAGACTTTTCGAACCTTGAAAGTTTGGTTGACTTTGGCTCCAATATTGACCATTCTAGAGAGAAATGACGGGTTTGTTGTCTATTATGATGCTTCAAAGATTAGGTTGGGCTATGTAGTTACACAACATGGCAAGGTGATTGCCTATGCCTCAAGGCAATTGAAGGTACATGAGAAGAACTATCCAACTCATGGTCTCAAGCTTGCATCCATGGTATTTTCTTTAAGAGTTTCGCGTCACTAGTTGTATGGGGTTCACATAGATATTCTCAGAGATCAAGGAGACTTCAACATGTATTCACCCAAAATAATCTCAACTCAAGGCATCAGAGGTGGTTAGGTATTCTCAAGGACTATGACATGAGTATAAAGTATCAGCCGGGTAAAGTCAATGTGTTAGGCGGTGCTGTTAGTAGAGTTTTCATGGGTAGTCTGTCCCATATAAAGGATGATGGAAAAATGGAGCTGGCCAAAGAAATCCATATATTTGCTAGACTGGGAGTAATGTTGAATGAATTCAGAAGTGGTGGTGTACTGGTGTTACATGGGCCAAAATCTTCTTTGATTGAGGATGTTAAGTCTAAGCAAGACCTTGATCCCACCTTAGCTGAAGTGAAAGACTTAGTGAAAGAAGGAAAGATGGAAGTTTTCTCATAAGAGGGAGATGGTGTACTCCGATATCAAGGGAGATTATGTGCGCTAGATGTTACTGAACTGAAGAAGTTGATATTGCAAGAGGCTAACAAATCTTCTTGTTCTATTTATCTCGATTCTACAAAGATGTATACAGATTCGAGGGAGGTCTATTGGTGGAATGGAATAAAGAGAAACATTTTTATGTTTGTGTCTGAATGTTCTAATTGTCAACATGTCAAAATTGAGCACCAAAGGTGGGTGGCTTAGCCCAAGATATTGATATTCCTACTTAGAAGTGGGAAGAAAACAACATGGACTTTGTAGTGGGGTTTCCTTAGACCAAGAAACACATTGATTCCATATGGGTGATAGTGGACTAGATGACAAAGTTATCCCACTTCTTACAGGTTAAAAGGAATTCAATGTTTAACACTATGCTTACTTTATATCCAAGAATTGATGAGGTTGCATAAGATTCCATTATCCATTATATCAGATAGTAGTGGCAAAATTACCTTTCATTTTTGGAAATTTTTCCAAAGGGGACTTGGTACTAAGTTAAAGTTAAGTATCGCCTTATATCCCAAAGCCGATGGGAAAGCCAAAAAAATTCAAATATTGAAAGGTATGTTAAGAGCTTGCATGTTGGAGTTCAAGGAGAGTTGGGATGAGCATTTGCCTCTTATCAAATTTGTCTACAGTAATAGCTTCCATGCAAGTATCAAGATAGCACCATTTGAGGTAGTGTATGGTAGACGGTGTAGATCACCTACTAGAAGGTGTGAAGTTGGTGAGTGGAATTACTAGGACAATACTTGTTCATGGATGTGATGGATAAGGTGAAGCTTATAAGGGAAATGTTGCAAACGTCTTAAAGTCGAAAAATGTCCTACTTCAATGTAAGGTGGAGGGATCTTGAGTTCTAAATTTGTGATTAGGTCTATTTGAAGGTTTCTATCATGAATGGTGTGATCCGATTTGGCTAAAAGGGAAAATTAAGCCCTAGGTATTTAGGGCCCTATAAGGTGGTTAGAAGAGTGGGCAAAGTGGCATATGAGTTGGAGTTACCTATGGAAATGAATTTGATTCACCCGGTCTTTCATGTGCCAATGTTGAGGAACTTCATAGGTGATACAAACTCCATAGTTCCCTAGGAAGATGTAAACATTGAAATAAATTTGAGTTATGAAGAGGTACTAGTTAAGATCTTAGACCGGCAAGTGAAGAAGCTCAGAAACAAGGAAGTTGCATCCGTTAAAGTACTTTGGAGAAATCATCAAGTTAAGGGTGTCACATGGGAAGCTGTAGATGACATGATGAAGCGTTACCCATATCCATTCCATTCTATTCAAGCCTAGGGCATTAAGTTATTTTTGCCTAAAATCTCTAATTCGTTGCATTTTAGTTTTTCCATGATGCATGCACTCATTATTATATTTATGGACTATTTTGAGACATATGTTGATATGGATTATGAAAATTTCATGAAGAGATGTTTAAATTGCATTTTTGCATGCATGCTTAGCTATTAGCTGATGTTTAACTCCTTAAATCCTACATTTATGTACATTCGGGGATGAATGTTCTCAAGGGGTACTATCTCTAAGAAAATGAAAATTTTCGCTCCAAAAAAGGTCCTCCCTCTTTAGAACAATGTACTCTCCTTTCTTTGTGTCATTTTGCCTCAGTATCCATGTGTCTCTGTGTGTACTCTTATTTCCAACCATTGAGCCTTTCATACTCTACACAAAACGTACAAAGTATCTTCCTCAAAAGACCAATTTACGACATTAGTCGACCTCACCGACCACTCAATTATCATATAAAAGTTTTCTAATGATGAATTATTTCCAATGATGAGGGTTCAATTATGAAAAATTATGAAAGTTACGATGTTTTAAACCCTTTTATGAATGATGATGATGGTGAAAGGACAATTCTCACCAAAATATGGATCCCATGTTGGATCATCATGTTTAGATGAACTACTCTCTCTCTATATATGATGATAATGATGTTATGCTTTTAAATCTTACAAATGATTATAATTATGCATATGTTTTCAAATGTATTATGTGGGAATGACTTAGCACCGAATGGGATTAGGAGGTGGGGATCGACCGAAAGGGTCCTTATCTAAAGTCTCCTTTTCTCATTAACTATGTCCGACCATAGTAGCCCATGTAGGGCTAAGCTAATGGATCTACATAAGCCATTTTTATGATTTTATGATACATATTCTATATGACAGAGTTCTACAACGTCAAGTAGTCTCCCCATGCAAACATAGAGGGTTATGTTGGATTCCAAATAGTAGTTCGCTGAGTCTTATATTTCAGTTATGGTCTACCTCCCACATATATATGATGATATGATGCTATGTTTTCATGTATTTTCCTTCAAAGCATTCTCATGCATGTAATGTTGTGCTTATATTACATCGTACATGATTATGCATCTTGTTATAAAGTTTATTATCCATTGTTGCATTGCATCCCACATACTAGTACATTCCAAGAACTACCACATATTGTTTGCCTACATGATCTAACCATGTAGGGACCGGAGCTCCTATTCATCCTCCTCATGTGGCTAGTTTGAATTCGTGAAGATTTTTATTGTGGCGAGTCCTCCATTTTGGGGACAATATCTGATGTCTGTCTCGCTTATGTTGAGACTTTATTTCATTTTTCTATGTACTTTGAGGGTGAGCTCGGGACTTGTCTTAGCCCCCGACCAACTAATATTTTGGAGGTGTTTTTGGATACTTATACTATATACCTATGATGAAATGTTGAGCATTTTTGTGGACTTATCTTTTAGACCCCATTCCCCTATGTGATTCTATAATGTTGTTGACATTGAAGGAAAGTGATGAAAGTCTTAAGTCCCTGCTTCCCTATGGCATGAATCATACTTACCCTCCCCTTAGTACTTGCTCACTATGTGATACATGCAAACCCTATTCCCCTATCTCTCCCCATAGCGTGTGCCATAAGCCCCTATTCCAATAGAATTATTTATTGAATGCTTACTTTTATATTCTACAACCACGAATGTGCAAACGATATGCTAAGAGGCTTGTTTGGATAACCTTCGGGCTTCCTATTATCCATGTCACATCTAGGCCCTGGGCTTGGGTTGTGATAAAGCTTGGTATCAGAGGACTAGGTTTGTAAATTTTCCTCAAAATTCCAATACACTGCATCAAGTAAAGTCTTGTTAATAGGTGTGAAGCATGCCACATCTATGATAGAAGGGTATGAGACATTTTAGGAAATGGTTCACTTTATTATGATTCATGTTATGCCATTAGAAGTATCTAAGGTTATTCCTCCTACTAATGACGCCTTCTTTGCCATTTCTATAATACGCCACCGAGAAGAGCACCATTCTCAAGAGTTGAGGCCGAAGATCAAGTCCCTCCCGGGTAACAAGAAAAGAATGTTTCTCATGCTTAGTTTAGGAATGCTTTTACTATGTTGGACCAATCTTTGACCAATGAAGTTAATAGAGAGGTTGTTATTTCTCATCAGGAACCTACCCTGGCAACAAGAGTTCGTGATTTCATGAGGATGAACCTGCCAGAGTTTTATGGATCAAAAGTTGATGAGGACCCGATCGAGTTCTTGATGAGGCTTATAGAATTGTAGCTGTGATGGGTTTTCCATCGTAGGAGAAGGCTGAGCGTATGGCCTATCAATTGCAAGGGGCGAAAAATGTTTTTTATGATTAATAGGTTGAAGACAGAGGTGAATAAGCGGGTCAAGTTGGATTGGAGGAGTTCAAAGTGGCATTTCTGGATAGGTTCTTTTCGTTGGAGTCGAGGGAGGCTAAAGTGCAAGAGTTCATAAGCCTCAAGCAAGGGCATATGAGTGTAAGAGAGTATTCTTTCAAATTCACAAAGCTATCCAAGTATGCTCCATTCATGGCATCACATCAAGGGCTAGAATGAATAAATTCACCTTCAATGTTTCGTACATGGTTCTAAGGAATTCAAAATGGCTATGCTCATCAAAGAAATGGATATTTACTACTTAATGATGTAATACCCCTCATGTTTTTAAGCATGGAAAATTGAAAGATGAGAAATTTGTTGATGTTTTGACTCTACGAGCCACACCACGGCCTGTAGAAGGACCATGGGTCGTAGGTGGTCTCATAGAAAGTGCTCAGGATAAATGGAAAATTGGAGGATTTCTTGAAGTTGAATTATGTCATGCCAGATGAGCCATAGAAGTACTCACGACCCATAAGTTGGTCTCGTAGGAAGAAGCCTTGAGGAATCTAAAGTTTGTTGAGTCAGGGATCACTTTATGAGAGAGTTCACGACCCATAAGTAGATCTACGAGTCGTATTGTATGTTTGTGTCTTATAAGCTACAATTCTAGTACCTTAACTTTTGTGACACCCTAATCCACAAGGCAAAGGTACGAACTATAGGAGTATCCATGACCCATGGAAGGGCTTTCATGGATGGCTCAAGTAGTTTTTGATGATGGGTTTTTTGACATTTACAATCAACCTAAGTCTTAAACAACATCATTTTGACTACCCTAACTACCTTAACGGACCTAGACTCTATAAAGTCCTATTCCTAATTCATTCAATGTAAAGGGTTTCAAAATTTTTCTCTCTACGTCAAGGGTTCCATTAAAGCAAAAGCTTGATGGTTTAATTAAGGACTTCTAGATTTTCTTCATCGAATCTAAGAATTTTACTTGAGATATGTAAGGCTTCATTTATGGACTAGTTTCATCCATGATGCCCAATCCAAAACCTCTTTTTTATCAAAATTTCATGATAATTTCTTTTGGGCTTTTAAGTTATGGTTCCTAATGCATGGATTATGAATCCTAAATGATGAATATGATGAACTATGCATGGATTATGATAAATTTCATGATATATATGATTCTCATGTAAAAGCATGTGATTTCAAAGTACACATGACTAAGACTTAATGATTTGGTGTGGGTTCCCTTATTGATGATCTAATATGATTTTTTGCATATTTTATCTATGAATCCTGCACAATTATATGGTTTTGACACAAATGTTCATGGACCCACATTTATAATCTCCTATGATAAAGCTAGGAACTTCTACGTCTATGGTCTCAAGTATGAAAAACATATTTTAAATGATGATGATATTATGACAATGATGATGCTATGATAAAGAGGGTGATAAAAACCCTAATGTTTATAATACTATTAAGGTGGGAATGTCTACCCACCCTATGATGAAAGTAAGTAAATGGACAATTCATAAGACATGAAGTTTCATGAAAGATTATGATGATTATTTTGAAAGCTATGAAAGTATGAGTACTATTCATAAGACATGAAGTTTCATGAAAGACTATGATGATTATTTTGAAAGCTATGAAAGTATGATTTTAATGAAGTAAGAACAATGTTGAAAGCTATGTATATGTATGATTTCTGTATTCAATGGGATATGATTTAGCACCGAGTGGACTTGTGTGAGGGGGACTATTTCCAAAGGTCCTTATATAAATCCTCAAGTCCCATAACTATGTGCCACCATAGGAATGATGTTCATGTTTTATGTATTAAAGGTATTGTAACGACCCGAAATTTTCGAGAGGCATTCCCAAAATCTCTTGGAATTGTCCCAAGTGAACTGCCAAGCATCACTCCACGGAACGCCCACACGGGCCATGTGAAGCCACATTGACCATGTGGCCTTCTATGAAGGTACACTTGGTCCAGTTCACTGTAGGGGCAACTTTGAGATGGGAGGGATTTTAACCAAGTGAGGGCACACGGCCACTCACACGGTCCATGCGGAGTGTCACGGACCGTGTGGTCCTCCATGTAACTCACTATGTATATTTTTTCTAAGTATGAAAGTACCATCTTGTAACTTTGTCATGTGGAAATTATTTCAAGTACCATCGAACGGTCGATGTCACGGTCCGTGTGGAGTCACATGGACCATGTGGTACCTCTTAGATTCGTGTAAATTCCTTTTGTGAATTTCTAAGTAATGGAGTATGTCCACTGTTCGCGGTTCGTGTGACGTCTCATGGACCGTGTAGTGGACCGTATGGACCTGAAGGTTCTGATTTATGTCCATTTCATTAATGGAATTTATGTAATTCCAGTTTATTTTAGTTATGACTTATGACCTTTTACCTATCCTAAACCCCTAATTCAGCTGATATCCCCTCCCCTCTTAATTTACTCTCCTAAAACCTTCTACCCATTATAAGATAACCTCCATAGTCCTCTCTACTCTCCCCTCTCAAGGTTCAATCTAGGGTTTTATTGCAGTCTAATTCAAGCTAAGTTCATCCCTCAAATTCAGCTCCTCAATCAAGGTATGTGGAATTGATTCTTGGTCCCTTTCAACCAAGAAGACCCCAAAATCTTTTAATTGATTTCATGAATTTTGTCTACTTTAAATATGAATTTTCATTACTAGATTTACTTAAATCCAATTGATATATGGGCTGTATTCCACCTATGATTTCAAATCACTTTAATCACTATCATGATGATTTACATTGAGTTATGGAGTAATGAACCTGCATGTCCCTTTTTAAATTTGATTTATGCATGGGTGACTTATACTTTGTTTTAGACGTTCATTTAAATTATGGATTTACTTATTTAACATTATGACATTGATTTTAACTTGAATCTATGCTACCCATGCTATCCTCACATCATGCATTGCATTGCATTCATGAACATTGATATATGGAAATTATGAAGTGGGTTAAGCCAAACTATGTTTTCTTAAATGATTTTGGGATGACTCTGATAAGATATTGGTTATGACTAGAAGGTTATCACATGCATGTCTACAATTCTGGTTCTTTGAGCATTCTAGGTGCTCACACCATTCTGTATACGTGAACGAGCTATTCCCTACATGGGCATTATGATTATGATCTATGATTTGATATTTCAACCAAAATGTGTATTGAACAGTTTGAAATGAGCATTGTATCTCTTGAAAGCTTGTATATGTATAAGTATTCAACTGGGATGTTATTGACTTAGCACCGATAGATTGGAGGTGTTAGGGCTATCCCCAAGGGCCCTCTCCCTTTCCTTGAACTATTCCCAACATAGGAACGTTAACCATTTCCAAAATGACTAGGTCGTATGGAATGGTTATTCATTTATGATTCTGTTATATTTTGTATGATTCTGAAAAGTCCTTCCGAAATGGTGAGTTCCATAAGGAAGGTGACCATCCACCGAAATGGTGAGATCCATAAGGTGTGATGTGGATTACCTTTGGCAAGTAGTGTTCTCCTACCAATGGGAGCTCTTTATCGGACTAATTCATGTAATAGCTCATATGGATTTGATTTGTCGGTTATAGTCCATCCCCAATATATATGAGCATTGTTGCATTTCATACATAAAATATTTCATGGCATCTTGTATATATTTCTATTGAATATACGATTCTTTCTATATACGATTCTTTCTATATTATGTGCCCTTGTCATCTAACATTGAAATGCAGGTTTGGTAAGTCATATGCATTGCATGCCCGCATACTTAGTACATTCAAACGTACTAACACATACTCTATGCCTACATGATTTTACCAAGTAGAGGCCCAGCACTTTGATTACGAACAGGTTGACGAATAGTCCAATCCAGGAGTATACTATGGTGAGTCCAATCTTCCAAGGATGAGCCAACTACCTTTCTTTTATGATATTTTCAGACGTTCTTCCTTATTTGAGGGTGAGCCCGGAACTTGTGCCGGCCCCCATTCCATTTGACTAGAGGCATTTGTTGGACATCATGTAGACTCCTTAAAGTTTTTATTTTATGCGGAATAACTGGCTTTCGTACCCCTATTAAAGGATTCATGAAAATTTTGTGCTTTGATTATTTGTTTGTGGCTAATAGTGTGGAAAGTCCCTATTTCCCCATCTTTCCCCCATAGCGTGAACCCTATTTCCCCGTCTTGCCCCCATAGTGTGAGTCCTATTTCCCTGTCCCCTAGAACTATGTGTTATTATTAAATGTTATTTTTGAACCGATCAGGTGGATATAGGTGCTTGGGGCTTGTTTTGGGCATGCTTGCGTTCCCATTCACTATGTCACACCTAGGCCCTAACCCCGGGTCATGACAAAAGATGGTATTAGAGCTCTAGGTTTATAAATGTTCCTCGGAGTCCAACATGCCGCGTTGAGTAGAGTCGTATTTATGGGTGTGAAGTGCACCATGCCTATGAATGGAAGGCTATGAAGACATTTTTAAGAATTTCCCCGATTCTTCATGTCTTATGTTGTGCTATGACTAGTATATTTGGTTCCCTTATCTTGATGGGGTCGTTGATCCATTTTAGAAGATGCCTCCAGGAAGACCCCTCTCACCAAAGCTGGCTCTGGCTAATGAGAATCAGGCTCCCCACGAGCCTATGGATGAAACCATCCCAAACGGTGAGTTTTGCACCGCCTTCGCCATGCTTGTTCAGGTGGTGACCTTTCTAACAAGGCAGACTGACTTGCCCAGGGATCCTATGTATGCCTCTAGGGTGAGGGATTTCACCCGAATGAATCCTCCGGAGTTCCATGGGTCAAATTCTGGTGAGGATGCTCAGGAGTTCATTTATACGATTACCAAGATACTGAACATCATAGGTGTCACTTGTGAAGAGAAGGCTGAATTGGCTGCCTATCAACTGAAAGATGTGGCCCAGGTATGGTATACTCAATAGGCTATGGAGAGAGTTTTCAGTTGTGATGTTTATTAGAAAGAGTTCAAGTTTACTTTCCTTGATCGTTTCTTTCCCACTTGAGCTTAGAGAGGCCAAAATGACTGAGTTTATCAATCTCAAGCAAGAAAGTGTGAGTGTGAGGTGCTATGCCCTCAAGTTCATGTAGCTTTCCAAGTATGCTCCGTCACTTGCGGCTGACCGCCGTGCAAGGATGCACAAGTTTGTTTCGAATATCTCTGATTTACTTGTGAAGGAATGATGTACAATTATGCTTATACAGGATATGGATATTGCTAGACTCATGGTGTATGAAGAACAGATCGAAGAAGATTAACTCAAGGAGAGAAGGGTTCACGATCCCAAGAGGACCTGTTTTGATGTTGGATTCTGTGGTTCTCAAAGTGGTAGTTTCGGTCACTTCAACAGGGCCAAGGTTTTGATACTTTGGTTGCTATAGGGTGCCTCCTCCTAGAGCACCAGTTGGTGGCGATCAGGGGTATCCTGTGTGCGACAAGTGTGGGAAGCCCCACACGGGAGTCTGCTGGAGAGATTTGGGTGTTTGCTTCAGATGTGGTGATAAAGATAATGAGGTTGCTGATTGTCCTAGGAATGCCCGTTGAGGCCAAGGTCAGGTGGCCCAAGGCGGGCAAGGCCAACAAAGAACTCCCCAAGGTGTTGCCCCGAGGAACAATAGATTCTATGCACTCCATGCCTGCCAGGATGTAGAGGAAGCTCTGGATGTTGTGACCGGTATGTTAAAAGTCTTTGATTTTGATGCTTATGTTTTGCTTTATCCGGGTGCAAATTTGTCTTTTGTGACTCCTCTGTTGGCTTTTAAATTTGGTTTGATTCCCAAGGTTTTGAGGGACTCTTTCTCAGTTTATACTCCCATGGTTGAATCTGTTGTTGCACATTGGGTGTATCATAGTTTCCCTATTTCTATGTTGCACAAAAATTTGCCATGTGATCTTGTAGAACTTGAGATGTTCGAATTTGACATGATTCTTGAAATGTATTCGCTGTATGCATCATATGCCTCTATAGATTGTAGATCCCAGAAGGTCAAGTTCCAACCTCCCAGTGAGCCCATTCTTGAATGATCTCTAAGGGGATGAACTCTCCGGAGTTTCAAGGCTCCAAGAGGGAGAAGGACCTGATTGATTTCATTGAAGAAGCTTACTGGGTAGTTGTGGTTATGGGAATCACTTTGGAGGAGAAAGCCGATTTGGTGGCACACCAATTCCAAGGGGTGACCAAGATTTGGTATGAGCAATGGATGGAAGAGAGAGGCCAAAAAGTGGGTCCCATTGGATGGGAAGAATTCAAGTGTTCCTTTTGACCGGATCTTTCCAATTGAGCTTAGGGAGTCCAAGAGTTTATCAACCTCAAGCAAGGGGCCATGAGTGTGAGGGAGTATACCCTCAAATTCACCAAGCTTTCCAAGTATGCTCCGTGCATGTTGCATATCCGAGGGCTCTTATGAGAAAGTTCATCTCCGACATCTCCTATTTGGTCTCTAAGGAATGCAAGACGGCCATGCTAATCAAGGAAATGAGCATCAACCACTTGATGACTTATGCGGAGTAAATAGTGGAGGAGAAGCTACGAGAGAGGGAGGGAGTCCACAAGGGCTCGAGTTGGTGGTGGGAGTTACTCTCACCAAAGAAGTGGTAGTCACAAGTTTCATGGTGGAAAAAAGATAGGTGGACAAGGATCCACCAACACTCATCCTCCCCCGATCACTAAAGACAAGGGGGTTACTCCTATGCCCGAAAGCTAACGTTTCCCCAAGTGTGGAGGACTCCACAAGGGAGAATGCTTAGCCAGGTCCAATGCTTGCTTCAAATATGAGAAGCACGATCACAATGCCACAGAGTGTAGAAGTGTGAGAAGCATGATCACGATGCCAAAGGACCAACAACGGAGAATGCCTAGCCAGTTTTATGCTCTCCATGTCCGCCAAGAGGTTGAAGTGGCTTCAGATGTTGTCACCGGTATGTTAAGAATTTTTTATTTAGATGCATATACACTTTTAGATCAAAGAGCAAATTTGTCATTTGTAACCCTATTTCTTGTAAATAAATTTCATGCGTCTCCCGAAGTCCTCCATGATCCCTATGAAGTAAGAAACCCCCGTATGAGAGTCCATTATTGCCCGAAGAGTATACAGAAATTATCCCATATGTATTTTACATAAAGTGGTCTCTTTTGACCTAGTTGTTCTTGGTTTCTTTTGACTTAGCTGTTCTTTGCATGGAGATTTAGATGTGATTCCTGCGATGGATTGATTGCATGCCTCCTATGCTTCCATTGATTATAGAACCTGTAGAGTCAAGTTCCAATTCTCAAATGATCCGGTTCTTGAGTGGAAGGGTAGTAACTCTTTATGTAGAGGTTGGTTCATTTCCTTCTTAAAAGCCCGTAAAATAATTTCTAAGGGGTGCATCTACCATCTAGTAAGAATCAAAGATGTCACTTCTAAAGTTCCTTATCTTGAGTCAGTCCCCGTTGTTAATGAGTTTCTCGATGTTTTCTCGGATGAGTTACTGGATGTCTTTCTCGAAAGGGAAATAAACTTTGGTACAAATCTTCTACCCAACACTCAACCTATCTCAATCCCTCCATATAGAATGCCTCCCATGGATTTGCAAGAGCAAAAGGAGCAATTGCGGGATTCGTTGGAGAAGGGATTTATTAGACCTAGCTGATCTCCATGGGGTGCGCAAGTTTTATTTGTAAGGAAGAATAATGGGACGCTCTGTATGTGCATCAACTTCTAGTACTTAATAAGGTCACCATCAACAATAAGTATCCCCTTCTGAGAATAGATAATTTATTTGATCAATTGCAAGGGGTAACACACTTCTCCAAAGATGACTTGAGATCCAGGTATCAACAATTGAGGGTGAGGGAAAGTGACATTCCTAAGATGTCTTTACAGACTAGGTATGGTCACTTTTGAGTTTGTAGTGATGTCATTTGGTCTCACTAATGCTTCGACAATATATATAGACATCATGAATAGGGTGCTCAATCCCTACCTTGACAAGTTCATCGTGGTGTTTATTGATGACATCCTTATTTACTCCTAAGGAGAGCAAAAGCATATGAAGAACTTGAGGGTGGTATTCAAACCCTACAGGAGCGAAAGATTTATGCAAAGTTTGACAAGGGGGAGTTTTGGCTAGATGAGGTTGCCTTCCCTGGGCAAGTGTTGTCTCCTGATAGTATCAAGGTTGATCCCAAAAACACTATCGCGGTGAGGAATTGTCCAAGGTCATTGACTCCTACTGACATAAGGAGTTTCATGGGCCTAGTCGATTACTATAGAAGGTTTGTGCAAGATTTCCCTTCCATTTTGTCCCCACATATCATGTTGACTCATAAGAAAGATAGGTTTGGAGGAGTGTGAGAGAAACTTGCACACTTTGAGGGATTGACTAACTTCAACCCCATGATTGACATTGCCAAGAGGAAATGATGGGTTCGTCGTGTATTGTGATACATCAATAATTGGGTTGGGATGTGTGCTAATGCAAAATGGTAAGGTAATTTCTTATTCCTCAAGACATTGAAAGTGCATGATAAGAATTACCTGACTCATGACCTAGAGTTGAAGTGGTGGTGTTTGCCTTAGAATTTTTGCGACATTACTTGTATGGGGTTCATGTGGATGTTTTCACTGGCCACAAGAGCCTCCAACATGTGTTCACCCAAAAGGATCTTGATTTGAGGCAACAGAGGTGGTTAGAGCTACTTAAAGATTATGACATAATCATGAAGTATCACCCCGGAAAGGCCAATGTAGTAGCCAACGCCCTCAGTAGAGTTTCCATGGTACTATGTCTCACCTTGAAGATGATGCAAAAAGGGAGTTGGCCAAGGATGTTCATAGGTTGGATAGATTGGGTAAGGTTGACTAAATTCGAAAAATGGTTGTGCTATTGTTCTTCATGGGTCCGCACCTTCTTTGATTGAGGATGTTAAGGCTAAGCAAGATCTTGATCCCGCCTTGGTTGAGTTGAAAGGCTTAGTGAAGGATGGAAAGATGGAAGTTTTCTCACAAGGGAAAGATGGGGTACTTTGATATCAAGAGAGCTTGTGCTTGCCCAACTATGGTGAATTGAAGAACTTGATAATGCAAGAAGCTCATAACTCTTCATATTCCATTAATCCTATCACTACAAAAATGTACAAAGACTTGAGGGAGATCTATTAGTGGAATGGAATGAAAAAGGGCATTGTCTAATATGTGTCCGAGTATGCTAATTGCCAAAAAGTCAAGGTTGAACACAAAAGGCAGAGTGGCCTAGCATGTGATATTAATATTCCCACTTCAAAGTGGGAAGAGGTCAAGATGGGCTTCGTCATGGGTTTTCCAAAGACCAAAAAGGATTTCGACTCCAGATGGGTGATAGTTGACTGTATGACAAAGTTGAGTCACTTCTTACCAGTCAAGACTACATTTAGTGTCAAAAACTATGCACGTTTGTATAACGAGAGTTGGTGAGTTTGCATGGGATTCCATTGTTCATCATATCAGATTGTGGAGTCCAATTCACCTCTCACTCTTGGAAGTCTTTTTAAAAGGGGCTTGGTACTAAGATTAAGTTGAGTACCGCTTTTCATCCCCAAATCAACGGGCAAGCTTTGCAAGATGATGTGAGGAAAAATTAAATATATTTAATCATTATTTACCTCATATTTGACCTTTTTTTAATCCTTTTTGAGCATAAATTTTGTGAATTGTGCTATATTATATATTTTATTTGTAGGATTAAGTTGGCACGAAAATGAAGAACTTTGGAGTTAAAACGAATTAAAAATGGAAGATTGCAGAAGAGAAGCCAAGCAAGCAGCTTAATTGATTAAATCCAATAAAATAATATAAGATGCATATGCGTCTCAATTGCTCAATTTGCAATTTAAATTGCAAGTTACTGCTACCACATGGCCGTTATTATGAGGGCAACAAATAATTTGAAGGTGGCTCTACAGTGAATCCAATTTCCTTTTGATTTTGGATTTCTCAACAAATAATTCTTTCACAACTAACCCAACTAACCCAATCTGGGTTTCAGAATTTTATAGCTTGAAATTTTCGAAGAGCTGTCATAGAGAGTGGAGAATTTTGGTTTATTCTTTTTATCTCCTCTTATTATTTATTTGTATTCTTGACTATTGGAAGATTATTTAGGTATTGTTCTTGAATTTTTAAGATTAACACAAGTAAATTTATTTTTATAAATTTTTAATTGTGTTTTCCAATAATAATGAGTAACTAAATTTTATAATTAGGATTGTGTGAATCATGATGGATTAAGAAAGTAAGTTAATGTAAAAACTGATTCTTGAATAAATTTTAGGTATGTATTAATTAATTCTCTTCGTATTGAATACTTTCTAATAGTGACATTAGAACCCCCTAGTGTTACTGACTAGATCAAGGTAGTAATGAATTGGAAAAGAGATAATTAACAGGATTCGGTCGATGTTTCTCATCTCATCAGCCGAACTAGGCCAAGGGGAGGTTGTACTAGAACAATAGGTAAGGGTTAGTAATGCCACATTGCGAAGATTGACCAAGTCACTTAGTGAAATTTACCTCTCGCTTGGGCCAAAGGGTTTGGTGAACTTAACTTACCATTCTGCATGCTACACACTAAGAAAGAATTTAGTTATCTGGATACTAAGTTAGGGAATCATGGGAAACACGATACCCTAGTTTTTCTCCCTATTAGTTACACACTTGTTTCAGTTTAGCGTTACCTTCATTAGTTATTATCAGACCCCCCCTCTCCCCAAGAAATAAGTTGGTTAATAAACTCAAATTGCAACATTAAATTCTTCTAAGTCTACAACATTCCAATGGGTTCGACCCTAACCTTGGTTAGGTTCTATTTCTTGACAACTACCGCTTAAGCCTAAAAAAGAAAGTGTAACTTGGGCGACATCAAGATTTTAGCGCCATTGCCGGGGAATACAACTGGACTGTCTAATTTATGTTATTTAGGAATTCACCATTATTTCCCTCATTTTATGTTTCTTGTTATTTTTGTTTTCTTACAGGGTGTAAGTGTAGTGTATGCCCAATATGCGAAGTCAAGGCATACCCTTGACTCTGTTTGACGCAGAGATCCAGAGAAGAATGAGAAGAATGGCCCAAGATAATGCTAACAATGCAACTAATGTAGCTCTGAACCGAAATGAGAATGAGAATGCTAACAATGAAAACACACCTACTCTTGAGGACATTGCTCTATAGCCATGGGACTTCAATGCCAACGCGTATCAATGGAATCAATATCGGTTGAACCCTATGGCTATGGAGGTGACTGGAGCTATTGTGTTGCAACCATTATGGGCTAACACAAAGTTCATGGTTTTGAGTGGGTTGCTTCAGATACTGTAGAAACATGGATTTTTTGCGGGCTTACCATAAGAGGATCTTCATAACCATCTACCCAACATTGCGTTTATTTGTAAAAGTGTAATGAGAACACAAAATCTAGTTATGGATGTTGCGGGACTTCGTGTCTTCCCATTATCTCTTACAGGCAATGCAAAACTACGGCTTTCTGAGCTCCCGTAGAGTTTGATCACCAGTTAGGCTGAGGTGCAAAAGGCTTTTCTGGAGTGGTACTTCTCGAGATCGAATAAGCTCAAGTTGAAGGCACAAATGAACAACTTTGAGCAACTTCTTAGTGACTTGATCAATACTACATGAAAGTAGTTTACTAAATGCTTAGGAAGTGTCCCGCACAACAAAATCATTGATAATATCTTGGTGGATCTCTTCTACCATGCCCTGGATACAAAGATACGAGCATATGCCGACACTATCTTGGGGCACAATTGTAGAGCAATAATTTGCAGAGGTTGCCGAGCAGCTAGATATGGCAGCAAAATTAAATCATGTGCCGGGCCAGTGAATAAGACATCCAATTCATGCTTGGGTATGGCCCACATAAGCCCGGAGCAAGTAGAGCTGAATGAGGATATCATGCAGATGCTTGCTCGAACTGATACCAATATGGAGATGCTGATAAAGTAGACACTAGAACTAGCTAGTTCTAGAAGCATCTAGTAAAGATGTGTAGAAGGAGACCGCATAAATAGCTAAAGGAGAAGTCTCTATGTGCCTCCCTACAATCGTGAGACGGGTACTAGTAATTCATGGTTGAGGAGATACTTGGTCGACAATTGAGGAAGGCTGATACACAAGATAAGACCTTGATGTGAATTAAGTTCAACATCATCAATATAAATTAGAAAATTGAATCCCATTCTGTTGCGATAAAATGGCTAGAAATATAGTTTGGACAAGTATCAGCTCAACTTAGTCAAGTTCAGAAGGGCATAGTCCCTAACAACAGTGCTAAACTTAAAGGATGTTGAACGGCGTAAGATGTTCATAACTAGTGGTGAGGAGAGCATAAGAAATCCTTCCACAATGGTTGATAAGGGAGCATGGACACTTGAGGAAGTCTGAGTACTCAAGTTGTCTATATCGTGCCGCGTCAATATATCAGGCGCTGCTTGGGAGGCAACCCAAGGTAAACACTCACACTTAGGCACTCAGGTATGTTCTTTCTAACCCCAATACTTTATTTTCTACTATTGCGTGCATTGAGGACAATGCACCTCTTTTTCGATAGGGGTGTGGGTAGTTATGGGCCTTAGTGAAGTCTGACTTGCCTTGGCCTATATCTACCCCAACTTTTGAATCCTAGATGTTTTCTTGCTTGTGTTCTTTTTCCCCATGTATATTTCTTTTCTGTTGAACCAGCATGTTTAGGATGTTTACGTAGTATTGGTAGTATATAGTACTTATTCTATAGCACATGTGTTTTTTTGTGCTTTTTTGTGAAAATTGATACCCACAAAATTTTTGATTAGTTAGTCTTGATAGTAACAATGGATGTTTAAGTGTGTTGACTGTGCTTGTTGTGATAAGTAAGGATAAAATTGAGACCAAAAAGCATGATCTGAGGGTCTATTTTGTAAGGCCCCGGATTTTTCTCTCACTACCGTCACTTTGAGATCCAAAACTTGCCTAGGAAAACTGCAAGGCATCACCTCAAGAAAAGTCCTACATGGCCCGTGTGGAGTCACACTGTCTATGTGGCTTCCCGTGAAGTGACACCTGGGAAAGTGGGGGGTAAACGGGCCTTCACATGGTCTGTGTGACTTTAGATGGTCCGTGTGGACCTCCATCTAGTGAATGTATGGAATCACCTTTACACGGACCAAGTCACGGCTCGTGTGACTTTAGATGGTCTGTGTAGCCTCCCCTGTAGTCTACCGTGTGTGAAGGTCTCCTATACACGGACGGGGTCACGGTCCATGTGACCGCAGACGATCCGTGTACTGATCCGTGTGGTGCTACTTAGTCCAAAAAAATTTGCCTCCAAGAGTTTAAGTCCAGGACCATGGCATAGTATACAGTCTGTGTGACACTACACAGACCGTGTACCATACCGTGTGACCCAAACGGGCCAATTTCGGGTACGTTTCATTAATGACATTTTTTGAAATATTGGTTGTTTTAAACGTAAATTTTGGTCATTTCCACCCTATCCAAGCCTCTATATCACCTGAAATCCTTCATTTTCAGCCATTTTGCTCATTCTCCCTCCACTCTCTTAAAAAGTACTTCTACAAGAAACACTCTAACCTCTCACTAGGATTCTCAAGTGAAGACCTTCAATTTGGAGTCCATTTTCTCCTCACGTTCATCCTCAAGATATAGGTATGTGGGTTTTGATTCTTGGTCTCTTTCAACCAAGAAGACCCAAAGTTCCTTTCAAACTACTTTATGAAATTGTCTACTTAAAATGGGAACTCTTACTACTTGATCTTGGTAACTTTGACCAATGCATGTGTTATACATTATTCCGATTTTTGAGTTGTGTTAAGCTCTAGTATGATAAATCACTTTGGGATGTGAATTCTTGAACATGCATATCCTTTGAAGATATTGTTATGCATGAGTGGTATCTACTACAATTTTCATGTTAATTTTATTATGGATTTCCTAGTTTTTATATTATATTGATATGTTTTAGATATACTCTACATTACCCATGCCATTCCTACATTATGCATTGCATCATACTCATGACATTGATATATGAAAATTTTGGAAACGTGGGATTAAGCCCAATTCCGTTTTAAAAAGGGAATATGATATGATTTTTTGTAAGGCATTGGATATGACAAAAAGGTGATCACCGGTATGTCTATGACTATGGCTCTTGGATCACCTTAGGTGCTTGCACCATCTTGTATTCTGGCTCTTGGAACATCTTGGGTGTTTGCACCACCTTATATATAGATGAGCTATTCCTTGCACGAAGCATGTGATTTTGATCTTCTGATTTGGCATTTGAGCCTACATATGCATTTAACGTTTTGAAATAGATATTTGACTCTCTTGAAAGCATATGTATATATATAAGTATTCTTGTGGGATGTGTTGACTTAGCACCGATGGATTGGGGGTCCACCTCCTTTTCTTGAACTATGTGCCAACATAGGGACAAATATCATTCGTCTATTCTGTTTATGATATGACATGTCTTGATATGATTCTGTAAATCCTTTCGAAAAGCGTGGTTATAATGAAGGTGACCATCCACCGAAAAACATGATCGTAAGGTGTGATGTAGATTACCCTTGGCAAGTAATCTTCTCCCTACTGGTGGGAAGTCCCAATAGGTCCAATTTATGTAATAGCTCGCATGGATTTGATTTGTCAGTTATAGTCCATCCCCATTATATAGGAGCATTATCGCATTGCACACATCCTGAATTTCATGGCATCTTGTATACTAAATATCTTTGCTTATATGATCCTTGTATATTATGTGCCCTTATCATCTAACATTGATATGCAGGTTCGGTAAGTTATATGCATTGCATGCCTGCATACTTAGTATATTCAAACGTACTAACGCATAATCTATGCATACATGAATTTACCATGTAGGGACCGAGCAGTTCGTGTACCAGGCACAGGACGAATAGTCCTTCCTTGAAGATACTTTGTGGTGAGCCTCGTCTTTCGAGGGCGAGCTTTTTCATTGTGTATATTCTTTTGTTGAGGGTGAGCCCAGAACTTGTCCTGGCCCCCGTTCCTTGACTAGAGGCATACGTTGGGCACTATGTAAAACTTTCTCGTTTTGTTCATCTAAATGAATGGTCTTCTTTTTTGACTTTGACTACCGTTATAATTTAATCATATGTGCTTACCTACTCTTGCACCAAGTAGGTGGATTCTGAAATTTGAGGCTTGTTGGGGACTCTCCCGTCCCCATTCATCGTGTCACGTCTAGGCCCCGACCCCGGGTTGTGCCAAAAGGTGGTATCAGAGCCTTAGTTTAGAATAGTCCTAGGAGCCCAACGTGCCGCGTTGAGTAGATTCCTATTCATGGGTGTGAAGTGCACCATACCTATGAGTGGGAGGCTACGAAGACGTACTAGGAAATTCCTCATTTCTTCATGTCTTATATCATGTTGTGATCGGTTTATAAAATTCCCTTACTTACCAATGTCGTTAATTCATTTCAGTAAATGCCTCGAGGAAGACCGCCACAACCTAGGGCAGCTCCGGTTGCTAAAAATCAGGCCCCCACGAGCCTATAGAGGAGCCTATCTCTAATGGTGAATTCCACACCGCTTTCGCCATTCTTGTACAGGTGGTGAATGCTCAGGCAAGACAAGCTAATTTTCCACGAGGCCCTACACCCGCCTCTATTGTGAGGGATTTCACCTGGATGAATCCTCCGGAGTTCCATGGGTCAAGGGCGGACGAGGATGCTCAGAAGTTTATTAATGAACACTAAAAAATTATGAATATTATTGGCGTCTCTTCTGAGGAAAAAGATGGACTGGCTGCTTACCAGCTGAAGGATGTAACTCAGGTGTGGTATACTCAGTGGGCTTTGGAAAGGGTCTGTGGTGGTGATGTTAAATGGGGAGAGTTCAAATCTGCCTTCCTTGATTGCTTCTTTCCCCTTGAGCTGAGAGAGGCCAGGATGACTGAGTTTATTAACCTCAAGCAGCGGAGTATGAGTGTGAGGGACTATGTCCTCCAATTCACTAAGCTTTCCAAATATGTTCTGTCCCTGGTGGCTGATCCCCGTGCAAGGATGCACAAGTTTGTTTCGGGTATTTTTGACTTGCAAGTGAAAGAATGTCGGACTACTATGCTGATTGAGGACATGGATATTGCCAGACACAAGGTGTATACTGAGCAGATTGAAGGGGAGATACTCAAGGAGAAAAGGGCACATGATCCCAAGAGAGCCCACTTTGACAGTAGGTTCTTTGGTACTAGGAATGTTGGTTTTGGTCGCTTCCAGCAGGGCCAAGGCTCGGGAGCTCGGGTGGCTAATGCTCAGGCACCCCCTCCTAGAGTACCTATGGGTTAAGGACCAGGATATCCTATGTGTGACAAGTGTGCGGGACCCTACACAGGTGCCTGCAAAGGGATTTGGGACTTTGCTTCGTATGTAGGAGTAAGGATCATAAAGTTGTTGATTTCCCTAGGAGTGCGCGCGGTGGCCGAGGTCAGGTGGCCCAAGGCTGGCAGGGTCAGCAGAGGGGTCCACAAGGTGTTTCCCCAAGGAACAACAGTGCCTATGCACTCCATGCCAGCCAGGATGTTGAGGAAGCTCCAGATGTCATGACTGGTATATTGAAAGTCTTTGATTTCGATGCTTATGTTATACTTGATCCAGGTGCAAACTTGTCTTTTGTGACTCCACTGTTGGCTGTTAAGTTCGGTTTGAAACCCCAGATTTTAAGAGAACCTTTCTTGGTCTACACCCCCGTGGGTGAGTCTGTTGTTGCTCATAGAGTCTATCGTGGATGCCCTGTTGCCGTGTTTCATAAAATATTCCCATGTGATCTTGTGGAACTTAAGATGTTTGATTTTGATGTGATTCTTGGAATGGATTAGCTGCATGCATCTTATGCTTCCACAGATTGTAGAACCCAAAAAGTCCAGTTCCAACCTCCCTGTGAGCCCGTTCTTGAATGGAAGGGTAATGGCTCCTCTATTAAAGGTAGGTTTATTTCCTACCTCAAGGCACGAAAAATGATCTCTAAGGGGTGCATCTACCATATTATGAGGGTTAAAGATACGAATTCTGAGGTGCCTACTCTCGAGTTAGTCCCTGTGGGGAATGAATTTCCGGATGTGTTTCCCGAATATTTACCGGGCATTCCTTCGGACAGGGAGATATATTTCGACATAGATCTCCTTCCAAATACTCAGCCTATTTCTATTCCCCCGTATTGGATGGCACCGGCAGAATTAAAAGAGTTAAAGGAGCAGTCAAAGGACCTATTAGAGAAGGGTTCATTTGGCCTAGTACATCACCGTGGGGTGCTCCCATATTGTTCGTAAGGAAAAAGGATGAGTCCCTCCGTATGTGTATTGACTACAGGAAGCTGAATAAGGTGACTATTAAGAACAAGTACCCGTTGCCAAGGATTGTTGACTTATTTGATCAGCTTCAAGGTGCCACTCATTTCTCAAAAATTGATCTCCATTTCGGATATCATCAATTGAAGATTAGGGAATGTGATATCCCCAAAACAGCTTTTCGAACAAGGTATGGGCATTTCCAATTTGTGGTGATGTCATTTGGCCTAACTAATGCTCTGGCCATATTTATGGACTTGATGAACCGAGTATTTAGACCATTCCTGGACAGCTTTGTGGTGGTCTTCTTGATGATATTCTCATTTACTCCTAAAGCGAATAGGAGCACAGGGATTATTTGAGGATGGCCCTCCAAAATCTAAGTGAAAATAAATTGTATGCCAAGTTTAGCAAGTGTGAATTCTTGTTGGGCGAAGTGGCATTCCTCGGTCATGTGGTGTCCGGAGACGGTATCAAGATGGATCTGAGGAAAACAGAGGCTGTGAAGAATTGGCCTAGACCGTTGACCCTTTCGGATATTCGTAGTTTCCTTGGGTTGGCTGGGTACTATAGAAGGTTCATGGAAGGTTTCTCATCTATTGCATCTCTACTGAACAAGTTGACTCAGAAGCGGGCTAAGTTTATATGGTTGGATGAATGCGAGAGAAGTTTCCAAAACTTGAAAGATCGGCTTACATCGGCTCTCGTCTTGACCTTGCCAAATGGTTCAGAGGGGTTCGCAGTGTATTGTGATGCCTCGTGGACCGGACTGGGTTATGTGCTTATGCAAAATGGTAAGGTGATAGCGTATGCATCAAGGCAGTTGAAGGTGCACGAACAAAACTATCCCACGCATGACCTTGAATAAGCAGCGGCGGTCTTTGCTTTAAAAAATTAGAGACATTATTTGTATGGGGTCCATTTTGATGTGTTCACTGATCACAAGAGTTTACAATATGTTTTCACCCAGAGGGATCTTGACCTCAGGCAAAGGAGGTGGTTGGAGCTTCTTAAAGATTATGATATGAGTGTTCTATATAATCCGGGCAAAGCCAACGTTATAGCCGATGCTCTCAGTAGATTGTTTATGGGGAGTGTGGCGCATGTTGGTGATGGAAGGAAGGAGTTGGCAAGGGATGTTCAGCGGTTGGCCAGGTTGGGTGTCAGGTTGACTAATTCCAGTGAGGGTGGTGTTCGGGTTCAGAACGGGGCAGAATCTTCCATGATGAATGAGGTAAGGGCTAAGCAAGACCAAGACCCATCGTTACTTGAGTTGAAAAAGTTGGTCACTGCAAAGGAGATTGAGGTATTCTCCCAAGGGGGAGATGGTGTACTCCGGTACCAAGGTTGACTTTGTGTTCCTGATGTGGATGACCTTAGAAATGTGATTATGAGTGAGGCTCACAACTCTCGTTACTCTATCCACCCGGGGTCTACCAAGATGTACCAGGATCTGAGAGAGGTGTATTAGTGGCATGGTATGAAGAGAGATATTGCTAAGTTCGTGTTTGAATGCTCGGGTTGTCAGCAAGTGAAGGTAGAACGCCAAAGGCCCGGTGGTTTGGCCCAAGACATTGAAATTCCCACATGGAACTGGGAGGATGTGAATATGGACTTTGTGGTTGGATTGCCTCGGACCCGAAGGCAATTCGATATAGTGGATAAAATGACAAAATCGGCTCATTTTCTACCGGTCAAGGCTACGTTCAGTGCCGAGGACTATGCGAGGTTGTATATCTAGGAGTTGGTGAGGTTGCATGGTATACCTAGGTCCATTATATCGGATCAGGGCGCTCAATTCACTTCCCACTTTTGGAAGTCTTTTATGAAGGGCCTTGGAACCAAGATTAAATAGAGCTCTGCTTTCCACCCTCAAACGGATGGCCAAGCGGAGAGGACTATTCAAATCTTGGAGGATATGCTGAGGGCATATGTGTTGGAGTTTAAGGGGAATTAGGATGACCACCTTCCACTCATCGAGTTTGCTTACAATAATACTTCCAGGCTAGCATTAGTATGGCGCCTTTTGAAGCATTGTATGGGAGAAGGTGTAGGTCACCAGTGGGATGGTTCGACTTGGGTAAGATCGCTCTAGTTGGCCCGAATTTGGTATTGGATGCTATGGAGAAGGTAAAGGTGATTAGGGAAAGATTGAAGGCAGCCCAAAGTCGCCAAAAGTCCTATTCGGATGTTAGGAGAAGGGATCTTGAATTTTGTGTCGGGGATCATGTGTATGTGAAAGTTTCTCCTATGAAGGGTGTCATGTGTTTCAGTAAGAAAGGCAAGTTAAGCCCCCGATATGTTGGTCCTTATGAAATTGTTGAGCGGATTGGGGGTGTGGCTTACAAGTTGGAGTTACCTCCGGATTTGAGTTCCATTCACCCGGTCTTCCATGTATCTATGTTGAGAAAACTAATTGGTGATCCTAGCACTATTGTTCCTTTGGAAGGTATTGAGGTGGAAGAGAATTTGTCTTATGAAGAGGTGCCGGTGGCAATCTTTGATAGGCAAGTAAAGCGGCTTCGTAACAAGGATGTGGCTTTGGTGAAGGTACATTGGAGAAATTAGCAAGTGGAGAGTGTTACTTGGGAGGCCGAGCTGGTCATGATGGAACGATACCCTCATCGTTTCCAATCTACTCAAGCCTAAGATACTAGGAATCTTCCTCCTCTATCTGTGTCGTTTCTTGCCTTCTTGAGTCTCATGACATGACATGCCTATGTGTGCACTAAAAGACTTTTCTTCTTTTACAAGTGAATTAGATGCAAACTTGATATGAGCTTTGGTCTTGAACTATAATTTAATTTTTGCATAAAGCTTTTGGTACAAGCTTTTTTATTTTGAGTTGAGTTGTGTATTATGTCTTGCGTCGGATGTATCTTGCCTTAACTCTAACCTTTCATGCCTTGTTCCTACATATTCGGGGACCAATGTTCCCAAAGGGGAGATGATGTAAGGCCCCAGATTTTTCTCTCACTGACATCACTTTTTGAGATCCAAAACTTGCCCAAGAAAATAGTTAGGCATCACCTGTTGGAAAGGCCTATACGACCCGTGTGGAGTCACGCGGTCCGTGTGGCTTCCTGTGAAGAGGCACCTGGGAAAGTGGGGGGTAAACGGGCCTTTACATAGTCCGTGTGACTTTAGATAGTCCGGGTGGCCCTCCGTCTGGTGACTTTGTGGAATCACCTTTACACGGATCAAGTCACCGCCCATGTGACTTTAGATGGTCCATGTAGCTTCCCATATAGTCTATCGTGTGTGAGGTCTCCTATACACGGACGGGGTCACGGTCCGTATGACCCCAGATGGTCCGTGTACTGATCCGTGTGGTGCTACTTAGTTCGGAAAATTTTGCCTCTGAGAAGTTAAGTCCAGGAGCACGACACAGTATACGGTCCGTGTGACACTACACGGACCGTGTAACATACCGTGTGACCAAGGCAGGTCAATTTCAGGTCCGTTTAATTAATAGTATTTTTGAAATATTAGCTGTTTTAAATGTAAATATTTGTAATTTCCACCCCTCCCAAGCCTTTATATCACATAAAATCCTTCATTTTCAGCCATTTTCCTCATTCTCCCTCCACTCTCTCAAAAAGTACTTCTACAAGAAACACTCTAACCTCTCACTAGGATTCTTAAGTCAAGACCTTCAATTTGGGGTCCATTTTCTCCTCAAGTTCATCCTCAAGATATAGATATGTGGGTTTTGATTCTTGGTCTCTTTCAACCAAGAAGATCCAACGTTCCTTTCAAACAGCTTTATGAAATTGTCTACTTAAAATGTGAACTTTTACTACTTGATCTTGGTAACTTTGAACAATGCATGTGTTATACATTATTTCAGACTTCGAGTTGTGTTAAGCTCTAGTATGATGAATCACTTTGGGTTGTGAAATCTTTAAGATGCATGTCCTTTAAAAATATTGTTATGCATGGGTAGTATCTACTATAATTATCATGTTAATTTTATTATGGATTTCCTAGTTTTTACATTATATTGATATGTTTTAGATATACTCTATATTACCCATGCCATCCCTACATTATGCATTGCATCATACTCATGACATTGATATATGAAAATTTTGGATATATGGGATTAAGCCTAATTTCATTTTAAAAAGGGAATATGATATGATTTTTGGCAAGGCATTGGATATGACAAAAAGGTGATCACCGGTATGTCTATGATTATGTCTCTTGGAGCATCTTGGGTGCTTGCACCATCTGGTATTCTGGCTCTTGGAGCATCTTGGGTGCTTGCATTATCTTGTATATGTAGATGAGCTATTCCTTGCACGAATCATATGATTTTGATCTTGCGATTTGGCATTTGAACCTACATATGCATTTAACGTTATGAAATGGATATTTGACTCTCTTAAAAGCATATATATATATATATATATATATATATATATAAGTATTCTTGTGGGATGTGTTGACTTAGCACCAATGGATTGGGGGTCCTCCCCCTTTCCTTGAACTATGTGCCAACATAGGGACAAATGTTATTGGTCTATTATGTTTATGATATGACATGTCTTGATATGATTCTGTAAATCCTTCCGAAAAGCGTGGTCGTAGGGAAGGTGACCATCTACTGAAAAGCGTGGTCGTAAGGTTTGATGTAGATTACCCTTGGCAAGTAATCTTCTCCCTACCGGTGGGAGGTTCCAATCGGTCTAATTCATGTAACAGCTCGCATGGATTTGGTTTTTTGGTTATAGTCCATCCCCGTTATATAGGAGCATTATCGCATTGCACGCATCATGAATTTCATGGCGTCTTGTGTACTAAATTCCATTGTTTATATGATCCTTGTATATTATGTGCCCTTGTCATCTAATATTGATATGCAGGTTTGGTAAGTCATATGTATTGCATGCTTTCATACTTAGTACATTGAAACGTACTAACATATGCTCTACATGATTTTACCATGTAGGGATTGAGCAGTTCGAGTACCAGCCGCAGGACGAATAGTCCTTCCCTGAAGATACTTTGGGGTGAGCCCCGCCTTTCGAGGGAGAACTTTTATTTTTTATGTTCATTGTGTATATTTTTTTGTTGAGGGTGAGCCTCGAACTTGTCCTGGCCCCCATTCCTTGACTAGAGGCATACGTTGGGCACTATGTAAAACTTTCTCGTTTTGTTCAGCTAAATGAATGGTCTTCTCTTTTGGCTTTGACTACCATTTTAATTTAATCATATGTGCTTACCTGTTCTTGCACCAAGTAGGTCAATTCTGCAATTTGAGGCTTGTTTGGGGACTCTCAGGTCCCCATTCGCCATGTAACATCTAGGCCCCGACCTCGGGCCATGAGATGTGTTGATAGTGTAATCAGTGCCATTTGAGTGTGAGCTTAATTTTCTAAATTCTTATCTTGTGTTGCAATGCATAACTTGCCCTGTTACTTTGATTTAGACTGTAAGTTGGTTGGTTAGGACAAGATCTTAGTCCATTATTTATGAAAGTCAACTTAGCCTAAATAGCCAACCAAATATGTGATATACCCCTTGATCCTAATGTTTGAGCCTGACAAGTACCTATTCTTTGTAAAAATCTAAGTGACCTAGCCTTGTTAGTTGTAAAATTCTGAAATTGGCCCTGGTCCTTCCTTGAACATCGTGCACCTTGATTGAGGCAAAAAGCCTATGTTGAAGATGGCTACCAAAAGTGGCACTAATTCTGAGGGTTGATAATGTGCAGCATAACTCAGGCCTAAAGCCTAAGTTAAGGGTGGCTAGTGTAAGGGTAAAACACAAAATTAGAGGAAAAGTTAGTGATATAGGTAAAAGGATAAAAAATGTATACTGGGTGCAAGAAAAATAAGTGATGCCTTAGTTATGAGCTAAACATAAAAATGGAGTGTAAAAACAAGGCAAAAAGCTAAAAAATGACAACGAAGCATTGAAAAAGGCTTGAAAAAGGAGAATGGGAGAATGAAATAACAGTAATAGTGTTGGTAGGACAAATGTGTAGAAAAACGCATTGTCAAGGAGGGCCTTTAGTCACTATGTTCCGAAAATATCATACCAAAGCCCTCTGAGCTTACGTTACAAGCCTATAAAGTCCTAAAGTGATCCTACTCCAAGTAGTCGTAGGTCTTAGTCACGAGTATAGGGGCCAACCTATGGTATTGGGCATGATATATGAATATCTTTTGTAAGAGTGAGTGATTTTCCATATTCCTATGTTTATACATGAAAACATAATTGTGAGTGAGATATAGGATTTTTTTCTGTGAGGGCACTTGCATTGCATTGTCAATATTAGACTTATTCAGTGATTGTGGCTTGTTGATAGTACTTTGCTTGTCATAATTGTGTTGTCGTATGCATTAGTCTCTATTGGTTTGCTGGTTAGCTATCTGGTTGTGTTTTGAAAAGTGGCGTGGGTATTTATGCTTGAGTTTGATGAGATGTATGCCATTAGATTGAGGTCTATGTGTTATTATGCTTCTTATCTATATTAAGTCCATCACTTGAAGACAAGCAACACTTTTATGTTAAGGGTGTTGATGTGTTGTCAAAATATAAAGCTTTTGATATTTAAAACTTGGAAATTTGTGTGTTCTCCGGGCGATGTGATTAGGATTTTTGTGTTTTGTGTTTGTTTTACACGATTTTAGGGTTGTCACTGATTTTGGGCAAAATATGTAAAAGTTGTTGATTTTGAGGATTCACGACACCCTTTATGGGAGGTTTAGTGTACAATTCCAGTGAGGGATGAATTTCTGATGTTTGTTCTCCGAACATGTAGATGAGTCGTGGAACACTTTTTGAGTCATAGATCAAGTCTCATACCCTGAGCTTCAGAGAAAGAGGACTTTTTGAAGTTTCATTAGACGAAACGTCCTACGGACCGTAGAATCTTTTACAGGCTGTAGAGGGGTGTAGCAGAAGCCAATTCAAGAATTTAAGCAGCAAAGTACAAAGCCAGATTATAGGCCGTAAATCACAATACGGCGCGTAGTGCACCTCATGAAGGTTGTCGACCCAGTTATCCTATTTTATTTTTGATTTGTATTTTAAACATTATAAATAGGTTTTTAGGTTATTTTTCGATGGGAGAGAAGCAATAGTGAAGAGAGAGAGGCGTGAGACAAAGAGTTCGCATGAAAATAGCAAGAGGTAGTAGTGAAATCATTGGAGAGTTTGAAAAACACTTGTAAACTTTAATTTCATCTTTTAATCTTGTGATTCTCATTGTAGCTTTGGATTTTCTTGTGCTTAATTCAATTATTAAGTGCTCTATTATGTTATTCAAATTCATACGTCTTGTATCGGCACAAATCATGAGTAGATAAATTCACAACTTGGGTTGTGAAAACCATGAAGAACTAATAAGGTAAAACCAAATAATTTGTAATTCTTGAAAGGTGTGCATGCATGTATTGATTAATTTTCTTCATTTTGAATGTTTTCTAATGGTGGCCAACATTAGAACCCACCTAATGTTATTGACTGGACCATGGCAATAATGAATAGGAAAAGAGATTAATTAACAGGATTCAATCGATGTTTCTCATTTAATCAACCAAACTGGGCCAAGGGGAGGTTGTACTGTTAGTAATGTCACACTGTAGAGATGGACCAAGTCCCATTGTGAAAATTGCCTCTTTCGTGAGCTAAAGGGTTTGGTAAACTTAACTTACTATTTTACATGCTACACACCAGATAAGAATTATGAATTATCCGATTTTACCTTGTTAATTCTTCATGGTTCCCACAACCCTAGTTGTAGATTTAGCTCCTCATGATTTGTGTAGATGCAAAATGTATGAATTTATATAACATAATAGAGCACTTAGAAAATTGAATTAAGAACAAGAAAATCCAAAGCTTCAATGAGAATCACACGATTAAAAGATGAAACTTCAAAGTTTACAAGTGTTTCTCATACCTTCCAATGTTTTCTCTACTAACTCTTGCTATTTTTCCTGCTAACTCTCTGTCTCACGCCACTCTCTTTTCACTATCGCTGCTCTCTCATTGAAAAATAACCTAAAAACCTATTTATAATGTTTAAAATATAAATAAAAAATATAAAAGGATAACTGGGTCGGTAGGCTTCATGAGGTGCACTACTACGGGCTGTATTGTGATTTGTGGCCCGTAATCAGGCTTTCATACTTTGTGGCATTAATTCTAAACTTGGCTTCTATGACACCCCTCTATGGCATGTAGAAGGTTCAATGGCCCATAGAGGGTTTTGTCTGATGAAACTTCAGAATGTCCTCCTACTCTGATCCTCAGGGTACGAGACTTGATCTACGACTCATAAAGTGTTCCACGACTCATCTGCATGTTCGTAGACCAAATTTCAAAAATCCACCCCTCACTAAAATTGTACATGATACCTCGTTCACGACTCATAGAATGATCTACGGCCCGTAAAGGGTCTTGTGAATCCTCAAAATCAAACACTTCTACAAACTTTTTACAAAATCAATGCTAACCCTGAAATCCTGCAAAACAAACAGAAAAACAAATAAAACCTACTAACATCACATTGAGAACACATAAAATTTCACTTTTTAAGCATCAAACTCTTTGGTCTAGGCGAGAGGTAAATTTCATTACATGATTTGATCCATCCCCACAGTGTTACATTACTAACCCTTACCTATTATCCCAGTACAACCTCCCCTTGATCCAGTTTGGTTGATTAGATAAGAAATATCAATTGAATCTTGTTAATTAATCTCTTTTCCTATTCATTACTACCTTTGATCCAGTCAATAACACCAGACGAGTTCTAACGTTAGCCACCATTAAAAAACAATCATAATGAAGAGAATTAATTAATACATGCATAAAATTTATTCTGGAATCATTGTTTACGTAAACTTAATTTGTTAATCCATCAAGGTTCACGCAATCCTAGTTATAAAATTTAGCTACTCGTTATTATTGAAAAAACACAATTAAAATTTATAAAATAAACTTACTTGTGTTAATCATAAAAATTCAAGAACAATAGCTAAATATCTTCCAATGGTCAAGAATACAAATATATAATAAGAGGAGATGAAAAGAATAAACAAAAATTCTCCACTCTCCGCGATGGCTCTTCAAAAACATTCAAGCTATAAAATTCTGAAACCTTAATTATGTATAAGTGGTAGATGGTTTGTTGGTTAGTTATTGAAGAATTGTTTTTATGTACTATTTATAGATGTAGAAAAATAAGCAAGTCCAAAATAAATTGGGAAACCTAAAATTGAAAGGAAATTGAACTCGTGGGTTGTGCCACCTCAAATCATTTGCTGCCCTCTTAATAACTGCCATGTGGCAGCAGCAACTTGGAAATTGAACTGCAAATTGAACAATTCAGCTGCATATGCATGTTATGTTATTTTATTATATTTAATCTATTAAGCTGCCTGCATGATTTTCCTTCTGTAACCTTTCACTTTTACTTCGTTTTAGCTTCAAATTTCTTCATCTTCATTCCAGTTTAATCCTAAAAATAAATACACAATTTAGCACAATCCATAAAATCTATGCTCAAAAAGAAAAAATAAAATATCAAATATGAGGTAAATAATGATTAAATATATTTATTTTTAGCCTTACATCAACACCCTAAACTTAAACTTTTATTCGTCCTCGAGCAAATATTAAAGATCATCTCAAAATATTCAAACGAGGAATGCAACCACTTAGGGTGATACAAACAACTTAAGCCATGACATAATTCATAACATTAAATATACTTTCTAATCATTATGCAAGATATTCAACAAAAATAAACTTCTAACAATTTAGCCTCAATGACGGACTTTAACTCATCAAATTAAGTTTGCTCACCTGCTCCATTAAAGAAAGTTAATAAAACCACCTATCTATCATGAAACAAGTGCCCTCACAAGAAGAAATAGTCGATACATTCAATTTAAATAATTGAATATAAATTAAGGACATAGCATCAAAGAACAACTCTCACACTCACAAAAGAACTCACATTTATGCACAAAGAACCATAGGCTTTCCCCTTATGTACATCTCCACTAATTAAGCATGCTTGAATAGAATAAAAAAAGACTTTAATGGGTTGTAGTATTGGTTACGAGTATGAAATTATATAATAATAACTTAAACATCCTTAGATACTTTACACATCCCTTGTTATTTATTTATTTATTTTGAACTTCATCACTTATTGTTTTTTGACATTCTTTCTTTTTCGCCCTCTCATAGATTATTACAACAAGTAACTCTCATCTTATCAAGAATACTTCAATCATCATTTTTTCTGTTTTCTTCTTTCTTTTTCATATCCCATTGTTTTTTATTTTCTTTACAATAGCCACCCTCACCTCCCCCCCTCCCAACTTAGGCATTTTGCTTGAGTTGAGGTGCACAATGTCCTATAATGAACCAAGGGCACTTATAGTAACCACCTTCAAATTAGGTGTTTTATCTATGTCGAGATGCATGATGTCCAAGGAGAGACTAGGGCCAAGGTGAGAATTACAAAACCAAAGTGGGAAGGTGAATTGGGATAATATAATGAAAGGGTCTATTTTAGGCTCAAAAGTGCTACTAGTGATATAATATCTGAAATGGCTAAATATTACAAGATAAATCAAAGAAAGCCTATTGTCATTTTCTAAACAAGCAGTACTTTTTGTTTCACTTTAATAATATGCTGGACAAGTTCTAGACTAAGATGCAAAACATGAACTATATGTAAATAACCTCACCACACATGGCACAAGTCTCAGTCAAGATGGATGAATTCTACTTTTAAAAAAGATAGGGTCATAACAAATTTATAAAATTAGAATAAGTTATATACAAAGTCACAACTATGAGCCTAGGTGTCAAAAAGAGTATTTTTATTTTATACTCAAGCACTCACAGAAAAATACTAATGGAAATCATGCCTAAATTATAGTGTATCAATGAAGGTAAAAAGGTCTTTTCTTTTCTCTACAAAAATAAAATAAAATACTAAAAATAAAACTTACTTTTTTAAAAAAAAATAATCAATTCAATGGGTTCCCCCTCGGAAAAGAACCAAAAAGAAAAACCAAGGAAAAAAGAAAAAAAAGAAAATATTTTTGTATTTATTTATTTTATAATTAGAACTAAATAAATTAAATAAAATCCTATAGCATACATCACCCTTAAAAATATTGAAAGATATTCCACCCCACACTTAAAAAATCATGCTTTGTCCCCAAAGCAATTTATAGTAAAGAGATGAAGCAAAAGAGTAAGAAACACTCCCGGAGACCCTTTAGTGTCAAGCTAGCAACATGTTTCTTCAATATTTGTCAAGGATCGTGCGCACCTGTCACGACCCGAGGTCGGGGCCTAGATGTGACACGGCGAATGGGGACCCGAGAGTCCCCAAACAGGCCTCAAAGTATCAAATTTCCACATCATTGGTTCAAAATAAATTATTTAAGCACATATATCTAAATGACGAAAATCAAATCTCAAGAGTCCATTCATTTATAGTTAAACAAAATGAGAAATTTTTACAAGTGCCCAACATTTGCCTCTAGTCATAAGATGGGACGGGGGCCAAGACATGTCCCGGGCTCACCCTCAACTAAGAAGATAAATAGATAACAACATAGGTAAAAAGAAGGTGGCTTGTCCTTGGAAGATAGGACTCACCACAATGTCAACTCTCCGAATTCGAGCTACCCGTCAAGTGGTGGATGATCATAACACACGGTCCCTACATGGTAAAATCATGTAGGCATAGAGTATGCGTTAGTACGTTTGAATGTACTAAGTATGCGGGTATGCAATGCACGTGACTTATCGAACCTGCATAATCATGTTAAGTGGCAAGGGCACATAATATACAAGGAATATATAAACAATGGGAATTTTAATATACAAGATGCCCTGAAATGCATGATGCGTGTAATGCGGTAATGCTCCTATATATATATATAAAGGGGATGGACTATAACCGACAACCAAATCCATGCGAGCTATTACATGAATTGGACCGATTTGGACCTCCCACCGGTAGGGAGAGGATTACTTGCCAAAGGTAATCCACATCACACCTTACGGGGACACCCATTTCGGTGGATGGCCACCTTCCTTACAGGGACACCCATTTCAGAAGGGTTTACAGAATCATATCACAAACATTATAACGACTAACCATCACATCTTACGGGCACTCCCATTTCGGTGGACGGCCACCTTCCTTACGGGGACACCCATTTCGGAAATGGTGATCGTTCCTATGTTGGCACATAGTTCAAGGAAAAGGAGAGGGACCTTGGGGATATCCCTAACGCCCCCAATCCATCGGTGCTAAGTACACATCCCACTAGAATACTTATACATATATAGATGCTTATCAAGAGAGAGCTAACATCCATTTAAAACGTGATTATACAAATAGGCTCAATTACCAATTTCCAAACTATGATCATAATGCGTATGCAAGGAATAGCTCATCTACACATATATCATAATGGTGCAAGCACCCATATTGCTCAAAGAGCCATAATCATAGACATACCGGTGATCACCTTATTGTCATATCCCATGTCTTACCAAAATTCACATTATAATCTCCCTTTTGGGACCAAAATTGGGCTTAACCCATATTTCCAATTTTTCATATATCAATGCCATGAGTATGATGTAATGCATAATGTAGGAGTGGCATGGGTAATGTAGAATATATCCAAAATTAGCAATATAATGTAAAGACTAGGAAATCCATAACAAAATTCATATGAAAATGTAGTATAAATCACCCATGCAAAATAACATCTTTAAAGGGACATGCAAGCTTCATAGTTTCATAGCTCAAGTAACTCACCATAGCTCAAGCTTAACATAACTCAAAATTTCGGAATATTAACTAGCACATGCATGGTTCAAAATATCAAGTTCAAGTAGTAAAATCTCACACTTAAAGTAGACAAGTGTATAAAATAGTTTAAGAAGAACTTGGGTCTTCTTGGTTGAAAGGAACCAAGAATCAAAACCCACATACCTGACTTGAACACAAACTTGAGGAGAAGTGGGCTTCAATTGAGAGCCTTGACTTGAATTTCCTAGAGAGAGATTGGAGAGTCTTGGTGGAATGAATTTAGAGAGAGGGAGAGAAATGAAGTAGAAATGGCTGAAGTGTGAGGGTGAGAGGCTTATATAGGATGCTTAGAAGGGTTGGGAAAAGACCAAATTTTCATTTAAAATATTCAAAATTACCGAAATGCCATTAATGAGACGGACCCCAAAATTGGCCTGTCTGAGGCATACGGGCCGGTACACGGTCCGTGTAGAGTCACACGGACCTTTTACTGTACCGTGGTCCCAGACTTTAATTTTTCGGAGGCAAGATTTTTCGGACCAAGTATCACCACACGGTCCGGTAAACGGACCGTCTGGGGTCACACGGACCGTACAATGGTCCGTATGAAGGTACCAAGGCAAGAGACACACTTAGAACACAATTTGGCAAGAAAATCGATCATGACTTCAGCCTCACGGACCGTTTGCTGCCACACGGTCCGTGTGGCTGGCCGTTTGGCTTGCCTGCACAGACAGGCTGAACGAAAACGAGCATAAATCCTTGGTCCGAACTCGGAATTAGGTGAAACCAGGTTCGTTGGAAAGCTAACTCAAAGAGCTTTAATTGGATATATTGTTGGACACCTAATTCATTTTGTGCTAAGAGATATGGCCATTTAAAGTTTACCCTTCTACCGAATCATATGAAGAACCTTTAGGATTAGTGTCGGAGAAGTTTAGGAATGTAAAAAGGGGTTTCAAAGGTCATAAAAAGCCTTGGGGATGAACCAAAATATCAAAAATACCTCAATAAAATGGATCCTTAAATTTCACAAGGGCCTTGACATGGTTAGCTTCACGGTCCGTGAAGCTTTTCACGGCCCGTGAAGGCTCCCGTCTGGCCCAGACAGGTTTTACGAAAACGGGCGTAACGTCTTGCTCCGAACTCGGAATAAGGTGAGACCGAATGCGTTGGAAAGACAATTCAAAGGGCTTCGATTTGATATGTCATGGGCCACCCAGTTCTTTTTGAGATAAGAGATATTCCTATTTAAAGTTGGCCCATCTATCGGCACTTGAGAATAATATAGCCAAGGGAATTCCTTTGAACTTGACTTGATGTAGGAGACCCATGATGATCTTAAACAACATAGATAAGTTAGAATTGAAGGATTGAGAGTGAATTTAGCTTGAGCATAAGGTCCCGTACTTAGAAATATCTCACTTCGGAAGCTTTACGGATGACCTCACGGCCGTGATGGCTCCCATGAAGTGCCACCTTGGTCCAAAACTTTTCCGAAATCAATTTTCATGCTTTCTTGAGGTCGTACAAAATTCCGGGTCCTTACATCATCTCCCCCTTGGGAACATTCGTCCTCGAATGTGGAAGAGCAAGGCTTGAAGGGCTTGACTTAGAACATGAAACATCCAAACACAAGATACAATGCATAGTCTATCATTTGAAAATCATAAATCCTTTAAAAATGATACCAAAACATATTTAAATCACTGAAAACATCTTGAAAAATCATTTTTGTGCACATGTATGCATGTCATGTCATGAGTCTCAAGAATTGAAGAATTAGGACCATTGAGAATAGGAAAGGACCTAATATTATGGGCTTGAGTAGATTGGAAAGGATAGATGTATCACCGCATCAAAATTGATTCCACTCCCCACGTAGACTTTCCACATATTGGTTTCTCCGAAGTACGTTAACCGAAGCCACATCCTTGTTACGAAACCGCTTCACTTGTCTTATCAAAATCTCAACCGGAGCTTCCTCCATAAGACAAGTTCTCCTCAACCCCAACACCTTTCAAAGTCAAAATGACACTAGAATCACCAACACTTCCTCAACATAGATATATGCAAAACCTAGTAACTAGAGCTCAATTTCAGAGGCAAATCCAACCTATAAGCTACATCCCCAACCCGCTTCAACAATCTCATGTAGACCTATATACCGGGGACTTAGCTTTCCCCCTTACCCGGAATTCACCACACCCTTCATGAATGAGACCTTCATATACACCCAATTACCAATACAAAACTCAAGATCCTTCTTTCAAATATCCAAATGAGACTTTTGATGACTTCGAACCACCGCCAACCTTTCCCAATCAACTTCACCTTCTCCATAGGCTCCAACACTAAATCCAATCTAATCAATGCCATTTCCTCTTGCTCAAACCACCCCACCGGAGACCTACACATATTACTATATAAAGTCCAAACGGAGTTATACCAATGCTAGCATGAGGGAAATTGTAGTAAGCAACCTCAAGAAGTGGTAGATAATCACCCCAATTACCTTTGAATTTTAACACACAAGCCCTCAACATGTCCTCCAAAGTTCAAATTATCCTTTCCATTTACCTCTCGATTTGAGGATGAATGGTGGTGCTCAACTTTACCTTAGTACCAAGTCATCCTTGAGACGACCTCCAAAAGTAAGAAGCAAATTAGGTACCGCGATCAGATATGATAGACCTAGACACACCGTGCAACCTCACCAAATTCTTGGATGTATAACATTGCATACCCTTCGGCGCTAAAATAGCCTTGACTGGTAGGAAATGAGCTATCTTAGTCATCCGATCAATAATAACCCAAATAGAGTCGAATTACCTTCGGTCTAGGGCAACCCAACCACAAAATCCATATTTACATTCTCCCACTTCCAAGTAGGGATCTCAATATTTTGAGTTGCACCACCGGGCCTTTGGTGCGCTACCTTCACTTGTTGACACTTGGGCACTTAGGTACGAGCTCGGCTATACCCTTCTTCATACCATGCCATTAATATACCTCCTTCAAATCCCAACACATCTTAGTATGTTCCGGGTGAATCAAATGCAAAGAGTTATGGGCTCCACTCACAATCTTCCTGGAGAAGACTTGAAAAAGGATTTCCTGAGCATGGTTGGGATGGATTATTTTTCCCTAAGATCACCCACATCCGGAACACATAACTGACTTTGATACCGAAACGCACCATCTCCCCCTTGGGAGAAAACCACTATCCTATTGGCAACCAACCTCTTCAACACAACCAATGACAGATCTAGATCTTGCTTAGCCTTACATCAACAATCACTCAAGATTCCGCCCCATTCTAAACATGAACACCAACATTATTAGAGTCGGTAAACCTAACAACCAATCTAGTCTATCGGTAAGCATCCTTTGCTAGCTCTCTCTTCCCTTCACCAACAGAAACCATATTTCCCATAGATAGCCTATTCCGAGCAACGGCTATAACACTTTCCTTGCCAAAATTACATTGTACACTCATCTCATAGCCCTCAAGGAGTCCCAACCCTCTTCTTAGTCCCAAGTTAAGATCCCTTTGAGTGAACACATATTCCGACTCTTGTGGTAGGTGAAAACATTGAACATACCCCCTGCAAATAGTACCTCCCAATCATCAAGGCGAACACCACAGTCGCTAACTTAAGATTAGGAGCCGGGTAATTACGCTCTTGCACCTCCAATTGCCTTGAAGCCCAAGCTACCACCCTAACATGTTTCATAAGAACACAACTCCAAACCAAATCGAGGAGCACCACAATACACCACTAACCTATTTAAGCCATCCGATAATGCCAAAACCGAATCTGACGTACGCCGACCTTTCAAGGCATGAGAACTCACCTCACATTAATCCGACCATACAACTTGGCCTTCTTCTAGCCAACTTGATCAACGGGGATGCAATAGATGAGAAGCTTCCAACAAACTTCCATCGTAACTAGCCAACCAAAGAAAACTTCTAATATCCAAAGGAGCAAGCATGTCAAACAACACATATCCTTCACTAACTCCCTTTTGGACCTATCCATAAGGTCGCTACAACGCCTTCCTCTCCTAGATTTGCATTATGAGCTCAAGGTAACTCTCCCTATTCGATAGGGAGGGATGGAGACAAAGGATTTTAAGACACGCACCATGGCACAATTAGAATCAAGATAAGTGAATCATTTCCTAAAACGCCTTGTAGCCTCTTACACATAGATGTGGCGCGCTTCACACCGATGAATAAGACTCTACTTGACGCGGCATGTTGGACTCCGAGGACCATTTATACACCTAGTGCTCTGATACCATCTTTTGTCACGACCCGAGGTCGGGGCCTAGATGTGACACGGCGAATGGGGACCCGAGATCCCCAAACAAGCCTCAAAGTATCAAATTTCCACATCATTGGTTCAAAATAAATTATTTAAGCACATATATCTAAATGACGGAAATCAAATCTCAAGAGTCCATTCATTTATAGTTAGACAAAATGAGAAAGTTTTACAAGTGCCCAACATTTGCCTCTAGTCATAAGATGGGACGGGGGCCAAGACATGTCCCGGGCGCACCCTCAACTAAGAAGATAAATAGATAACAACATAGGTAAAAAGAAGGTGGCTTGTCCTTGGAAGATAGGACTCACCACAATGTCAACTCTCCGAATTCGAGCTACCCGTCAAGTGGTGGATGATCATAACACACGGTCCCTACATGGTAAAATCATGTAGGCATAGAGTATGCGTTAGTACATTTGAATGTACTAAGTATGCGGGTATGCAATGCACGTGACTTACCGAACCTGCATAATCATGTTAAGTGGCAAGGGCACATAATATACAAGGAATATATAAGCAATGGGAATTTTAATATACAAAATGCCCTGAAATGCGTGATGCGTGTAATGCGGTAATGCTCCTATATATATATATAAAAGGGATGGACTATAACCGACAACCAAATCCATGCGAGCTATTACATGAATTGGACCGATTTGGACCTCCCATCGGTAGGGAGAGGATTACTTGCCAAAGGTAATCCACATCACACCTTACGGGGACACCCATTTCGGTGGATGGCCACCTTCCTTACAGGGACACCCATTTCAGAAGGGTTTACAGAATCATATCACAAACATTATAACGACTAACCATCACACCTTACGGGCACTCCTATTTCGGTGGACGGCCACCTTCCTTACGGGGACACCCATTTCGGAAATGGTGATCGTTCCTATGTTGGCACATAGTTCAAGGAAAGGGAGAGGGACCTTGGGGATATCCCTAACGCCCCCAATCCATCGGTGCTAAGTACACATCCCACTAGAATACTTATACATATATAGATGCTTATCAAGAGAGAGCTAACATCCATTTAAAAACGTGATTATACAAATAGGCTCAATTACCAATTTCCAAACTATGATCATAATGCCTATGCAAGGAATAGCTCATCTACACATATATCATAATGGTGCAAGCACCCATATTGCTCAAAGAGCCATAATCATAGACATAACGGTGATCACCTTATTGTCATATCTCATGTCTTACCGAAATTCACATTATAATCTCCCTTTTGGGACCAAAATTGGGCTTAACCCATATTTCCAATTTTTCATATATCAATGCCATGAGTATGATGTAATGCATAATGTAGGAGTGGCATGGGTAATGTAGAATATATCCAAAATTAGCAATATAATGTAAAGACTAGGAAATCCATAATAAAATTCATATGAAAATGTAGTATAAATCACCCATGCAAAATAACATCTTTATAGGGACATGCAAGCTTCATAGTTTCATAGCTCAAGTAACTCACCATAGCTCAAGCTTAACATAACTCAAAATTTTGGAATATTAACTGGCACATGCATGGTTCAAAGTATCAAGTTCAAGTAGTAAAATCTTACACTTAAAGTAGACAAGTGTATAAAATAGTTTAAGAAGAACTTGGGTCTTCTTGGTTGAAAGGAACCAAGAACCAAAACCCACATACCTGACTTGAAGACAAACTTGAGGAGAAGTGTGCTTCAATTGAGAGCCTTGACTTGAATTTCCTAGAGAGAGGTTGGAGAGTCTTGGTGGAGTTAATTTAGAGAGAGGGAGAGAAATGAAGTAGAAATGGCTGAAGTGTGAGGGTGAGAGGCTTATATAGGAGGCTTAGAAGGGTTGGGAAAAGACCAAATTTTCATTTAAAATATTCAAAATTACCGAAATGCCATTAATGAGAGGGACCCCAAAATTGGCCTGTCTGAGGCATACGGGCCGGTACACGGTCCGTGTAGAGTCACACGGACCATTTACTGTACCGTGGTCCCAGACTTTAATTTTTCGGAGGCAAGATTTTCCGGACCAAGTATCACCACACGGTCCGGTAAACGGACCGTCTGGGGTCACACGGACCGTACAATGGTCCATATGATGGTACCAAGGCAAGAGACACACTTAGAACACAATTTGGCAAGAAAATCGATCATGACTTCAGCCTCACGGACCGTTTGCTGCCACACGGTCCGTGTGGCTGGCCGTTTGGCTTGCCTGCACAGACAGGCTGAACAAAAACGAGCATAACTCCTTGGTCCGAGCTTGGAATTAGGTGAAACCAGGTTCGTTGGAAAGCTAACTCAAAGAGCTTTAATTTTATATATTGTTGGACACCTAATTCATTTTGTGCTAAGAGATATGGCCATTTAAAGTTGACCCTTCTACCGAATCATATGAAGAACCTTTAGGATTAGTGTCGGAGAAGTTTAGGAATGTAAAAAGGGGTTTCAAAGGTCATAAAAAGCCTTGGGGATGAAACAAAATATCAAAAACACCTCAATAAAATGGATCCTTAAATTTCACAAGGGCCTTGACACGGTTAGCTTCACGGTCCGTGAAGCTTTTCACGGCCCGTGAAGGCTCCCGTCTGGCCCAGACAGGTTTTACGAAAACAGGCGTAACGTCTTGCTCCGAACTCGGAATAAGGTGAGACCAGATGCGTTGGAAAGATAATTCAAAGGGCTTCGATTTGATATGTCATGGGCCACCCAGTTAATTTTGAGCTAAGAGATATTCCTATTTAAAATTGGCCCATCTATCGGCACTTGAGAATAATATAGCCAAGGGAATTCCTTTGAACTTGACTTGATGTAGGAGACCCATGATGATCTTAAACAACATAGATAAGTTAGAATTGAAGGATTGAGAGTGAATTTAGCTTGAGAATAAGGTCCCGTACTTAGAAATATCTCACTTCGGAAGCTTTACGGATGACCTCACGGCCGTGATGGCTCCCATGAAGTGCCACCTTGGTCCAAAACTTTTCCGAAATCAATTTCCATGCTTTCTTGAGGTCGTACAAAATTTCGGTTCCTTACAGCACCCCACACTTAAGCTCAAAAAAATGTGTTCCTTAGCATCAAATTTGGGTACTCAGACTTCTCCTAAATCTGCAAAAATAAAAATGACGCACACACACACAAAAAAACCAAAAAACAAGACAATTACTATATATATATAAATAAATAAATAAGAAGTTACGTTACTAGTTGGAGGTCTTCCACGTTTTCTTCCACCTTGAGCTTATGAATTGAACCCCTAATTTCTTTCCCAACTTTCTATTATGCTCAATGGGTGATGCTATAAAAATAAGAAAAACAAACAGTAGAGATCACATTTTATACTTTGTTGTCTATAAATGAGGAATGTAATTCTTTATTTGTGCCCAGTAAATTAAAATATATATATATATTTTCCTCCTCCTTGTATTAAACATAATGTAGAAAAATAATTAGAATGAGGTCCAATACGTCCCATTTCATGAATTAAGTTATTATTTACATCCTCATGTTTACACACACTGGAGTTTTTAAAAGTAATATTATCTACTTCTTCATATAATTCTCATGTACTTTTCTCAACAATGACAACATCAAGAATAGTATGATTAAATAGTTGACCATGCAATTTTAGCTCTTCAAGTTGGCATATAAGCATTTTATCTTCCTCACATAATTCATAAATAACTTGTTGAATGTCAAACATATAAACCTCTGGACTCAACTCAACACTTAAAATGTGGATTCCAAGATAAATTAATGAGCATCTGACAAAAACATATAGTTGTTTAAGTCAAGATCTTCTAGCATTTTCAAGAAGTACACATTGCAATTCAAAAACTTATCGATAATTTATCTCATCCCAATACTCTAATCATTCACTATTTCTTCAAGACTCTGTCATATTAATAAGAAAAAAAAGAGGAAAGAATTAAATCAAAAGAATAATAAGAATAAAGTTATGGACTACAAGTAAAAATCGATACTAAAGACAATATTTAAATAATATTCCCCAGCAGCGGATGCCATTTTTTGGTAACGTCCAAAATATACTTTTCAAAAAAGATATAAAATGGTTATTTGCAATATATTTACCCAACTTGTGAGTCAGGGGCGATTCCATAGGAAAAATATTGTCAGTAAAAATTTTAACTTGATAATCGCTATCAAGATTGAGGGGTTTTAATTTAAGAAAACAAAAAACAACAATAGAAATAGTAATAGCTTGCAATTTAATATTTAATTTTATCAAGATAAATAGAAGTAACTAGGAATGTGTTCCCATGATTTTACAATTTAGCAAGAATAATGTGTTAGTGATCTATTACAATTTTTTATCATGCAGAACGGTAAGTTAAGTTTACTAAACCTTTTGATCCAGGCGAGAAGTAAATTTCATTACATGATTTGATCCCTCCCGCAGTGTGAGATTACATATCTTACCTATTGTCCCATTTACAACCTTCCCTTGATCATGTTTGGTTGATTAGATGAGAAACATCAATTGAATGTTGTTAGTTAATCTCTTTTCCTATGAAACATCAATTGAATGCTGTTAGTTAATCTCTTTTCCTATTCATTACTAGCTTGATCCAGTCAGTTACACTAGGCGAGTTCTAACATTAGTCACCGTTAAAAAACAAACATAACTAAGGGAATTAATTAATACATTCATAAAATTTATTCAAGAATCACTTTTTACATCAACTTACTTTGTTGATCCCTCATGGTTCACACAATCCTAGTTATAAAGTTTAGCTACGCATTATTATTGAAAAAACACAATCAAAAGTTATATAATAAACTTGTGTTAATCATAAAATTTCAAGAACAATAGCTAAATAATCTTCCAATGGTCAAGAATACAAATAAATAACAAGAGGAGATGAAAAGAATAAACCAAAATTCTCCACTCTCTGTGACAGCTCTTCCGAAATTTTGAAGTTATAAAACTCTAAAACCTAAACTATGGATAAGTAGTAGAATTCGGTTATCCGGCGATACTAAGTTAGGGAATCATGGGGAACACAGTACCCTCGTTTATCTCCATATTGGTTACACACTTGTTTTAGTTTAGCATTACTTTCATTAGTTATTATCAATCCCCCTCCCGCCCCCGGGGGAAATAATATGGTTAATAAACTCATTGAATTCTTCCAAGTCTACAATATTCCCTTGGGATTGACTTTAACCTTGATTAGGTTCTTTTTCTTGACAACGACCGCTTTATTCTCAAAAAGGAGGTGTAGCGTGGGCAATATCAAGATTTTGGCGCTGTTGTTGGGGAATACGGCTAGACTTGTCTAATTCAAGTAATTTAGAACCAACCATTGTTTCCCTCATTTTACGTTTCTTGTTGTTTTTGTTTTCTCACAGGGTGTAAGTAGTGTATGCTCAACATGCGAAGTTGACGCATACCCTTACTCTGTTTGACCCAGAAATCCAAAGAGGACTGCAAAGAATGGCCCAAGATAATGCCAACAACGCAGCTAATGTAGCTCTGAACCAGAACTAGAATGAGAATGCTAACAATGAAACCCTACCTCCTCTTGAGGACATTGGCCCACAGCCACATGACTTTAATGCCAATGTGTATTAGTGGAATCAATGCCGGTTGAACCCTAATGTTATGGAGGTGACTGAAGCTATTGTGTTGCCACCACTACCTACTGACACAAAGTTTGTAATTTTGAGTGGGTTGCTTCAGATGCTGCGGAAACATGGGTTGTTCATGGGCCTACCATCAGAGGATCCTCATGGCCATCTACACAACGTTGCATTTGTCTGCAAGAGTGTAATGGGAACACAGAATCTGTCTATAGATGCTGTGGGACTTCGTGTCTTGTCATTATCTCTGACAGGCAATGCAACACTATGGCTATCTTAGCTCTCACAGAGTTCGATCACCAGTTCATCCGAGTTGCAAAAAGTCTTTTTGGAGTGGTACTTAAAGAGATCGAAAAACTCAAGTTGAAGGACCAAATAAACAACTTTGAGAAACTTCCTGGGTGCTCTATCAATACTACATAGGATCGGCTTACTAAATGCTTGAGGAGTGTCCCTGAATACAAAATAGCCGACAATATCTTGGTGGAGCGCGTCCACCATGCCGTGGATGCAAATAGCCGAGCATATGCCAACACGATCTTGGGGGCCGCATTCGTAGAACAATCATTCGCAGAGGTTGCCGAGAAGCTAGATATGGTGGCCAAATTGAATCATATACGAGGGCCCATGAATAAGCCTCCCACCATGTCATGACCCAGGACTAGGGCCTAGATGTGACATGGCGAATGGGAACCCGAGTGTCCCCAAATAAGCCTCAAGTATCTAAATCCACATGATTGGTTTAGGAAGGACATTCAAATAGCAACACATAGTTCTAAGGAATGGGAGAATAGGACTCACGCTATGGGGGCAATACAGGACTCGGGACTTTCCATATTTCCACACCATAATATGCATATAGCCAAATATGGATTTTCCATAAATCAATCCAATGAATACATAAGCCAGATAGTACGCATAACATGAGGATTTCAAAGAGTCTACATATTGTCCAATAAATGCCTCTAGTCAAGATGTAATGGGGGCTAGGACATGTTTCGGGCTCACCCTCAAATAGGAGAAAGGAACTTGAAGATAGCAAAGGTAAAGGAAGATGGCTTGTCCTTGGAGGATGAGACTCATCACAAATACTCTTTGGGATCGGACTACTCGTCAAACAGTTAATACTCGAAGTGCTCGGCCCCTACATAGTAAAATCATGTTGGCATAGAGTATGCATTAGTATGTTTGAATGCACTAAGTATGCGGGCATGCAATGCATATGATTTATCAACCTGCATTACAATGTTAGATGACAAGGGCACATAATATAGAAACAATCATATATCTAGTGGAGAAATATACAAAATGCCATGAAATTTATGATGCATGAAATGTAACAATGCTCATATATAGTGGGGATGGACTATAACTGACAAATAAAACCCATGCGAGCTATGACCTGAATTAGCCCTATGAAGACCTCTCATCGGTAGGAGAAGATTACTTGTAAAAGGTAATCTACATCACAGCTTACGACCACGCTTTTTGGTGGATAGTCACCTTCCTTACGACCATGATTTTCAGAAAGATTTTCCATAATTATATCATATCATATCATAAACAAAATAAACGAATAACCATTCCTTATGATCCGATCTTTTTGGTAATGGCTAACGTTCCTATGTTGGCACATAGTTCAAGGAAAATGAGAGGTCCTTTAGGATAGCCCTAACTCCCCCTAACCATCGATGCTAAGTCATAACATCCCACATAAATACTTATACATATATGTTTTTCAGAAGATACAATATATATTTCAAAACTATCGAATGCACATTTATGCTTAAATGCCAAATCATAAGTCATAATCATGATGCTCATGCAAGGAATAACTCATTCACATATACGAGATGGCGCAAGCACTCGAGATGCTCAAAGAGCCATAACCATAAGATATGTATGTGATCACATTCTTGTCATAACCAATGCCTTACAAAAATCAGTTCATAAAACATGATTAGGCTTAACCCACTTTATAATTTACATATAAACCAATGTTCATGAATGCAAATGCAATGCATGATGTGAGAATAGCATGGGTAATATGGATTCAATCTAAAATTAGCAATATAAAATGAAACTGAGGAAATCCATAATTAAATCCTCATGTAAATCATAATATAGATCATCCATGCATAAATCAAACTTAAAAAAAAGGGATATGCATGTTCATAACTTCATATCTCAATGTAAATCAACATAATAGTGATCAAAGTAAATTAAAATCATAGATAAAGATCAGCCCAAACCTCAATTGGATTTAATAAAATCAAATAATGAAAACTCACATTTAAAGTAGACTAGAATTCATGAAATCAATTGAATGGAATTTTGCGTCTTCTTGGTTGAAAGGGGCCAAGAATCAATCCCACATACCTTGATTGAGGAGATGAATTTGTGGAAGGACATAGCTTGAATTTGAGCTTCAACTAAATCCTAGCCTTGAATCTTGAGAGGGGAGAGTAGAGAGTATTTGATAGGTGATCTTATGAGGGGTAGAAGGTTTTAGGAGAATGAATTAAGAAGGGCGGGGGATATCAACTGAATTAGGGGTTTAGGATAGGTAAAAGGTCATAATTCATAATTAAAATAAACTAAAAGTACATAAACCCCATTGATGAAATAGGAAAAATTTGAACCATCAGGTCCATACAGTCGCCTAGATGATCCGTGAGTCATCACACGGACCGTGAACAATGACCATGAACCGTCACTTAGACAATTTCTGCGATGCCAACACTTGGAACTTATTCGAGGCTAAGGGGTACCACACAGACAACTATGTGACTCGTATTATGCTACACGGGTCGTGTCAAGGGCTATAGGATAACATTTTGAAAATTTTCGCACGAGAAAGTTATGAGACGGTAATTTAATACTTAGAAAAATTCCTGGTAGTGAGCCTTATGGAGGGCGACACAACCCGTTAAACATCGCGGACCGTGTGGGTGGCCATGTGCCCTCACTTGGTCTGAAGTCCTACGTCTCATTTCCCCTATCAAAAGAATGGCCAAGTGTCCCTCCATGGGAGGCCACACGGTCTGTGTGGCTTCATACAGCCTGTGTGGGACTTTCGTGGAGCGATGCCTGAAAAATATTTTGCTCGGGATGGTAGTAGGAGGTCCGCTAAGTCTGCTCAAAAATTCGGGTCCTTATATACCACACGCTCGGGTACGGCCGGCATAACCTTGGAGCAAGCAAAGATAAATGAGGAGATCATGCAGATGCTTGGTCGGACTAATATCAATATGGAGATGCTAATAAAGTAGACACGAGAACTAGCGAGTTTTAGAAACATCCAGGAATGATGTACAGAAGGCACCTCATAGATGGCTACAGGAGCAGTCGCTACGTGCCTCTCCCCAACGGTGAGACGGGTAATTGTAATTCTAAGGTAGAGAAGATGCTTGATCAACTATTGAGAAAGGCTGACACACATGATAAGACCTTCAAGGGAATTAAGCTCGACATCATCAGTATAAATTAGAAAATTGAATCCCATTCTATTGTGATAAAAAAGCTAGAACCATAGTTTGAGGGCACAGTGCCCAATGAGATAGTGCAAAACCTAAAGGATGCTAAAAGGCATAAGATGGTCATAACTAATGGTGAAGAGAGCACCACAGATTCTTCCACAATGGTTGATAAGGGAGTGTGGACACTTCAGGAAGTCTGAGTAATGAAGTTGTCCATGTCTTGGCATGATAAAAAATTAGGCACTGCTTAGGAGGCAACCCAAGGTAGCGACTGGTGCTTAGGCGCCTAGATATGTTTTTTAAGACCCCGATACTTTATTTTCTACTATTGTGTGCATTGAGGACAATGCACCATTTTCGATGGGGTGTGGGTAGTTATGAGCCTTAGTGAAGTATGACTAGCCTTGGCCTATGACTATACCAATTTTTGAATCCTAGGGGTTTTCTTGCCTGTATTGTTTTTCCCTATGGATATTTATTTTTTGTTTTACTTGCATGTTTAGAATGTTTAGGTAGTATTGGATACATATAGTACTGTTATGTATGGCATATATATGTTTTTGTGCTTTTTGTGAAAAATGATACCCACAAAGTTTTGATTAGTTAGTCTTGATAGTAACCAGGCATGTTTAAGTGTGTCGACAGTGGTTGTTTTGATTAGTGAGGATGAGAGAAAGCATGATCTTAGAGTCTGTGTTAATAGTGTAATCAGTGTCGTATGAGTGTTAGCTTAATTTGCTAAATTCATGTCTTGTGTTTCAATTCACAACTTGCCATATTACTCTGATTTAGACTTTAAGTTAGTTCGTTAGGAAAGGATCTTAGGCCATTGTTCATAACAGTCAACTTAGCCTAAATATCCAACCAAATACGTAATATACCCCTTGATCCTAATGTTTGAGCATGACATAGGTCTTTTTAAAAACCTCAGTGACCTAGCCTTATTAGATGTAAAATCCTAAAATTGGCCCTGGTCCTTCCTTGAACATTATGCACCTCAACTGAGGCAAAAAGTCTAAGTTGAGGGTGCCTACCAAAGTGGCCCTGGTTCCAGGTTTTGAAATTGGATAATGTGCACAACAACTTAGGCCAAAAGCCTAAGTTGAGGGTGGTTGGTGTAAAGGTAAAACACAAAATAAGGGGGAAGTTAGTGATATAGGGAAAAGGAGTAAAAATGTGTACATGGTGCAAGAAAAATAAGTGATGCCCTAGTTATGAGCTAAAAAGAAAAATGAAGCATGAAAACAAGGCAAAAAACTGAAAAATGACAAGAAAACACCCAGAAGATCTTGAAATAGAAGAAGGGGAGAATGGAATAAAAGTAACAGTGTTGGTAGGGCATAAGTATAGAAATACCCAATGTCAAGGAGGCCCTTTAGTCACTATGTTCCCAAAATATCATACCATAGCCCCTTGAGCCTACATGACATGCTTGTAAAGTCCTAAAGTGCTCCTAGTCCAAGTACTCATAGGTCTTAGTCATGAGTATAGGGGCAAGCATATGGTATGGGCATGATACATGAATAATTTTTGTGAGAGTGAGTGATTTTGAATAGTCCCAAGGTTATACATGAAAGTATCATTTTAAGTGAGATATGAGACTTCTTTTTGTGAGGGCACTTGCATTGCATTGTAAATATTAGACTTATTCAATGATTGTGGCTTATTAATAGTACCTTTGTTGTCATAGTTGCATTGTTGCATGCATCATCCTGTATTGGTTTGTTGGATAACTATTTGGTTGTGTTTTGAAAAGTGGTTTGGGTATCTATGCTTGAATTTGATGTGATGTAGGAATTAGATTGAGGTCCATACGTTATTATGCTACTTATCTAGATTGAGTCCGTCGCTTGAGGACAAGCAACAATTTTCAATTGAGGGTGTTGCTATTCTATCAAAATACAATACTTTTGATCCGTAGAACATGGAATTTCATGTGTTCTCAATGTGATGTTAGTAGGCTTTATGTGTTTTTGTGTTTGATTTGCAGGATTTCAGGGTTTGCATTGATTTTGGACAAAATATGAGAAAGTTGCTGATTTTTGGGGATTCATGAGACCATTCACAATCCATAATGCATTCTATGAGGCGTGCAGGAGTTTTCATGTAAATTTCTAAGGAGGGGTGGATTTCTGAAGTTTTGTCTACGAACATGTAGATGAGTCGTGGAACACTTTGCGAGTCATAAATCAAGTCTTGTACCCTGAGGATCAGAGAAAGAGGACTTTCTAAAGTTTCATCAAACGAAACCCCCTACGAGCTGTAGAACCTTCTACGGGCCGTAGAGGGGTGTCTTAGAAGCCAAGTCCAGAATTGAAGCAGCAAAGTAAAGCCTGATTACGAGCTGTAAATCATAATACGGCCCGTAGTGCACCTCGTGAAGCCTGCCAACCCAGTTATCCTATTTTATTTTGAATTTGTATTTTAAAAGTTATAAATAGGTTTTTAGGTTATTAAAAGTGGTAATACTACTATTTATTTTAATAGTCATAAGACAAGTATTATGGAATAAGTTGCCACTTTAGTCCATTAATTAAATTAAATGTCTAACTTTTCCCCGTGAATTTAGTAACTATAATTTGCCGAATAGTCCAAAATACCCATTTAAAATTTACGAGCAGGATATTTTAAGAAAACAAGAGGACTAATTTTTAAAATAATCTAACGGGTCGTTACGTCATCCACCACTAAAAATCATGTTCGCCCTCGAACATTAGGCAGAAGAAAGTACCAGAAGCTTAAAAAAGTTGAGGGTATCGAGCACGCATATCTGACTCTGTCTCCCAAGTAGCCTCCTCAATAGGCCGATGTCGCCACTGAACCTTAACTGAAGCGATCTCCTTAGTCCTGAGCCTACGAACTTGTCTATCTAGAATGGCTACGGGCTCCTCCTCATAAGTCAAATCCAGACCCAACTCTATTGTATCATAAGAAATATTTTGAGACTCGTCGGGCATGTATTTTCGGAGCATAAAGACGTGGAATACTGGATGAACAACTGACCATCTTGGTGGCAAAGCCAACTCATAAGCCACCTCACCTACTCTCCTAAGAATCTCGAATGGGCGAATAAACCTCGGGCTAAGCTTGCCCTTCTTCCCGAACCTCATCACACCCTTCATGGGTGATATCTTCAACCACACATGCTCTCTAACCATAAACTCCAAGGGACAAACTCTTCTATCAGCATAGCTATTCAGCCGACTCTGGGCTGTCAATAGTCGACTCTGGATCAAGCGCACCCGCTCCATAGCATCTCTGAGCAAATCAGTGTCTAATGCCTCGACGGTGACTGAGTCGAACCACCCAATAAGTGATCGACATCTACGCCCATACAACGCCTCAAATGGTGCCATCTGAATACTAGAGTGATAATTGTTATTATAAGCAAACTCCGCTAAGGGCAAGTGTTGGTCCCATTGAGCACCAAAGTCAATCACACATGCCCTAAGCATGTCCTTCAACACCTAAATAGTCCGCTCGGGCTGACCGTCTGTCTGAGGATGAAATGCCGGACTCATGTCTAATCGTGTACCCAACCCATGCTGCAATGCCTTTCAAAATCGGGAGATGAACACCAAACCTCGATCTGACACAATAGAGATAGGTACCCAATGCAATCTAGCAATCTTATGTATATAGATCCTAGCTAGTTGCTCTGCACAGTGGCTAGTCCTTACTAGAATGAAGTGAGCTGATTTGGTCAACCTGTCTACAATCACCCAAAATAGAGTCAAACTTGCTCAACATCACGGGTAATCCAGTGACAAAATCCATGGTAATACGCTCCCACTTCCACTTGGGAATGGGCATCCGCTGCATCGGACCTCCTGGCTTTTGATGCTCATACTTAACCTGCTGACAATTCAAACACTTAGCCACAAACTCCACAATGTCCCTCTTCATCCCACACCACCAATAATGTTGCTTCAAATCATGAAACATTTTTGCTACACTAGGGTGAATGGAATACAACACAATGAGCCTCCTCCAATATCAAGCGAACCCAACCACCTACCTTAGGCACACAAATGCACCCATTAATTCTCAAAACTCCCTCAGAATCAAGAAAAGCTGACTTAGCTCCACCCCTCAATACTTTGTCTCGAATCACACATAATTTATCATCATCAAACAGGTGAGCATGAATCTGATCTATCAATGTAGCCTCGACGAAGGCCAACACACTGTGAGATGGGGAGATGTCAAGTCTGATCAACTGTCTGGCCAAAGACTAAACCTCTAAAGCTAAGGGCCTCTCCTCCGTTCTAAGATATGCCAAGCTACCTATACTAGAAGGATTCCAGCTCAAGGCATCCGCTACCACATTAGCCTTGCCATGGTGATAGAGAATAGAGATATCCTAATCTTTCAGCAACTCCAACCACCTGCGCTGCCTCATGTTCAAATTAGGTTGAGAGAAAATATACTTGAGGCTATGATGGTCTGTAAAGATCTCGCAATGCACCCCATAGAGATAATGCCTCCACAACTTCAAAACAAATACCACCGCGACTAATTCCAAATCATGAGTAGGGTAGTTCCGCTCATGGACCTTCAGTTGTCGCAAAGCATAAGCTATAACCCTTCCCTTCTGCATCAATACTCCACCTAAACCGACACCAGAAGCATCACAATAAACAACAAAGGCTACATCTTCCTCGGGCAATGCTAAAATAGGTGCTGAAGTCAATAACTCCTTGAGCCTTTGGAAGCTCGCCTCACATTCATGGGTCCATAGAAATTCAACTTCCTCCTAAGTCAGCCTAGTCAAAGGAGCTGCAATAAAGGAGAATCCTTGAACAAATTGACGATAATAACCTGCCAGCCCAATGAAACTCCGGATTTCAGTCGCTGAAGTGGGTCTCACCCAATCACGAACTGCTGCAATCTTGGCTAGATAAACCATAATACCATCCTTGGTCACCACATGACCCAAGAAAGTCACAAACCCGAGCCAAAACTTGCATTTGGAGAATTTAACATACAGTTTCTCGTCATGCAATCTCTGGAGCACGACCCTCAGGTGACGAACATGGTCTGCCTCACTCTTGGAATACACCAATATGTCGTCAATAAATACAATCACAAAGGAATCCACGTAAGGTCTGAACACTCAGTTCATCAACTCCATAAAAGCGGCAAGGGCATTAGTCAGCCCAAACGACATAACCACAAACTCATAGTGCCCATATCGAGTCCTGAAAATAGTCTTTGGGATGTCTGACTCCCGGACCTTCAACTGGTGATACCCTGACCTCAAATCAATTTTAGAGAACACTGAGGAACCCTAAAGTTCATCAAATAAGTCACCAATACGAGGCAAGAGATACTTGTTCTTGACGGTCACTTTGTTCAACTGATGATAGTCAATGCACATTCTCATAGTACCATCCTTTTTCTTTACGAACAACATTGGTGCGCCCCAAGGCGACACACTAGGCCAGATAAACCCCTTCTTCAACAAATCTTCTAATTGATCCTTCAATTCCTTTAACTCTGCAGGAGCCATCTGATAAGGAGAAATGGATATGGGCTTGGTGCCTCGCTCCAAATCAATGGCAAAGTCAATATCACGATCTGGAGGAACACTTGATAAATTCGTAGGAAACACATCCATGAACTCTCTCACCACCCTCATGGTCTCTAAAGAAGATAACTCCTTAGAAATATCACGTACATGAGCCAAGTAAGATAAACACCCATGCTTCATCATATGCCGAGCGCGAACATAAGAAATAACCCCCTTAGGGTAAAAGCGGGAAACACCTGCCCACATTAACTGGGGTAAACCCGGATACACTAAGGTCACAGTCTTAGCATAACAATCAAGGATCGCATGATAACAGTACAACTGATCCATACCCAAAATAATATCAAAGTCATGCATGTCTAGAGGGATCAAATCATCCTGGGTCTCCCTACCAGAGAATACAACAATAGACCCCGATATACCCAATCCACCACTAAGAATTCACCCACGGGTGTGGAAACATAAAGAGACACATCAAGAGGTTCACACACACCATCAATGTCATTAGCAAAATAAGTGGATACAGATGAATAGGTGGACTCAGGGTCAAATAATACTGAAGCTGAATGACGGCAAACTGGAATAATACCTGTAATCACCGCCATAAGATGTCTCTTCCTTTGTACGGCCTGGAATGGCATAACACACCCGGCGCTCTCCACTAACCTGCGATCCACCATGAGCACCACCTTGAGCTCCACCCCTAGCACCTCTAGCGCTGCCCCTCGCACTCTGTGAAGTGCCTCTAGTTGCTGGAGCTGGTGTAGATCGGGCCGTCTGTGTCCCCGATGGAAAAGAAGCAGGAGCACACTTAAGACAATCCTTGGCATGGTGGCCGAACTCATCACACACATAACAACCTCTAGGTCCGAACCTACCTGTACTAGGAATGACAACATGAACTAGTCTCCCTTGATAACCCTGAGCGCTCTGCCTTTGAGAATCTCTGTCTCTGGGTGCATAACTACCAAACTGACCGTGATAGCGGGACCTCTTACCACCACCCTGTCGGGCTTGTCTGATGCCCTCTATCATTCTAGCATGGTCAACAATGCTCTGAAAGGAACCACCAGATAACACAAGAGAGGCTGTGGCCTCCTGAAGATAACTTGTGAACCCCTTCACAAATCGACGAATCCACTACAAATCGACAAATCCACTCAAACTCTGTGGGAAGACTAGACATGGCATAACGGGATAACTCATGGAATTGTGCCTCGTACTCGGTCACAGTCATGGAACCCTGCTACAATATATCGAACTCATCATGACGTCTATCACGAAGGCTGTATGGTACAAACCTCTCAAGAAAGATCTCAGTAAACTGCCCCCAATCCATGGCTGGAGCATCCACTAACCTCCGAGCCATAACCGACCTCCACTATTCTCTGGCCATACCTGTGAACTGATAAGAGGTGTAAGCTACTCCGTGGGCCTCCAAAACACCCAAATTAAACAATCGATCCTGGCACTCTATTAGGAAGTCATATGCCCTATCCCCGGTGGTACCATCAAATTTGGGAGGAGTCAATCTCTCAAAGCTCTTCTGCTCAAACAAGGACATAGCAGCGCTGGCGGAGCTGAAAACCTCAGAGGTGTAATAGAAGGCATGGAAAATGGACTCGAGGTCTGAAATCCCATATTAGGTCCCTGAGCTGGCTGTGAAGGACCAACCGGTATAGCAGGAACTGAGGTACTTGGAACATCACTAGAAGCAGGGGTACCCTCCAACCTAGCCAACAATCGAATCAATAGCTCCTGTAATACTGGTGTACCCTCTAAGGATGCAGAAGGCTGAACTAGGTCCTCAGTTTGCTCCTCGTGCTCATAAACTAGGTCAGCAATAGGCTCAGGTGAAGCCCCTCTAGTCTAACCTCGAAATGGTGCTGCTCCTCTAGCTCGACCTCGATCTCTAGCTCTGCCTCGCCCTCTAGCGGGGGCTTGGACAGCAGGCACCGACTCATCTTTGGTATTTCTAGCTCTAGTTCTCGCCATCTGTGCAGGAAGAATAGATTAGAAGCGTACAAAACTTGAATATGAACAAATCATATGAAATGAATCAATGGAAAGAGGATTTCTCCACAAGCATCCTGTAGCCTCTCGAAGATAGATACGGACACCTGCGTACCGATCCGTTAGATTCTACTAGACACCCTGCTCTTTAACTCATGAGACCGGTGAACCTAGAGCTTTGATACCAAACTTGTCACGATCCAAAATGGTGTCATGACTAAAAGACCACTTAATTCCAATCCCAACAATAAATAAATAGCCTCCACATAAAAATAATATCCCAAAACCTGGTGTCATAAGAATAAAGACCATCTAATACTTAACTAGTAAAATAAGTGCATCTCAGTCTTCGAATAGAAATAAAGACTAAACAACTAAGATAGAATCCAATGGAAACTCGAAGCCCTGAGTCTCACCACTAGATCTAGTATAAACCAAGTGCACGAGCAATTCAACTACCACGTGGAATAGCCTGACGAGAATCTGCCGGGGAGAGAGGAGTAGGAGTGAGTACACATAACATGTACACAGTAGGTTTAACCTATTGGGAATTAAAAATTGAATAAACCATGAAATAATCTAGGAACGCTTCCACTTGCAACTGAAAATCCAGTCCGGCATCGGTGCCGCCAATTTATATAGGATCACGCAAGCAAAGTAAACATATAATCTCACATAAGCAAACCCAAAACAACCACAAGTAGTAAAATAAAATGGTATGCAATGTCGTGCAGTGCAATACAATGCAAGGTGGTCTCAAGACCGCCGCACAGCATGTCGTGTACACCCCCGTCGAGCTAAGACTCCTAGACTAAGGGGACCCATGAGAACCCCGCACGCCATGTAGTTCAATCATAATATATCAACTACCTTGCCACCCAAGTGCCCGTGGTCAAGGACTCATGATAAGAATCGCCATTCAAGACTTCCCAAAATACCATGACATATAGTATGAGGATGCATGCAACCAAGACACAATTATGGAAGCAATATTCTTCTCAATAAGCACAATAGTTATCAAAGTTCCCAAGTTTATCAATTATAATATTCCCCCATATTTGGATACGATTCTCCTTTAAAATATTTTACCACATTTTAGTAACTTAATTTCCTCAAGTAACCCATGGTCCCCCAATATCATATTGTAAATATCTCCCTTTTTAAACATGTCATATTCACACTATTCTCAATTTAGGATTCACATGCTCCCAAAGCAACACATAGAAAATTCACACACTCACACTAACATCACAATAAGAATTAGCAACCCAACACATGATACAATCTCATCCCATAGATTATAGCATAAGAATATTCAATGACTAAATCCCAATTTCAAAGAAGGATAGCCAAACCTACCTCAATGTCGAAACTGCACTCGAACACTTCTACCGAATAGACCAAATCTTAAATTCAACTCCCACAATGAAAATTCTCTATCAAGAATGGGACATACACGTCACAAGGAGTGCAATGACAACCATATTACTACATATCTAGCCTAACCTCAGGATTTCATCTAATTCAATAATTCAAATTTCAAGTTTAACATTTAGTCTTAAGTTCTCCAAATAATATGATTCTAATGGTATTTATAAAATAAGATACATCTAATACCTAATATCCTATTATTATTATTATTATTATTATTATTATTATTATTATTAATTGACAAAAGATGAGAGAAAATTATATAATATAATATATATAATATATATATGTGTGCATGGATGAAGAGGACGCTGCACAAAGCAGCGCCTCAACTCCCCGAAATTGCTGCACTTCCTTGTTCCCTTTTTTCCACTAGCCAATAGGATTGAAGTGCAGTAGCACATCTACACTAACAATTAAATTTCAACGCGAAATAATTCCCTTACCTGGAGCAGTGTTGTTGTCCCTTGCAGCATGCCTCCCCTCCTTTTCCAAACCCTTTTTCCTCTTCTCTTATTTTCTTTAAATTAGGTATTAAAAATGATAATACTACTATTTATTTTAATAGTCATAAGAGAAGTATTATGGGATAAGTTCCCACTTTAGTCCATTAATTAAATTAAATGTCTAACTTTCCCCCGTGAATTTAGTACCTATAATTTGTTGAATAGTCCAAAATACCTATTTAAAATTTACGAGCAGGATATTTTAAGAAAACAAGAGGACTAATTTTTAAAATAATCTAACGGGTCGTGACATTATTATTGGAAAAATAAAATTAAAATTAATAAAATAGAGTACATGTGTTAATCATAAAAAATTAAGAACAATAGCTAAATAATCTTCCAATGGTCAAGAATACAAATAAATAATAAGAGGAGATGAAAAGAATAATCCAAAATTCTCCACTCTCCGCAATGGCTCTTCCAAAAATTTCAAGCAATAAAATTCTAAAACTTAAATTATGGGTAAGCAGTAGATGGTTAGTTGGGTTATTTGGGGAAGAATTATTTTTATGGACTATTTATAGATGTAGAAAAATAACCAAGTCTAAAACAAATTGGGAAACCTAAAACTGGAAGGAAATTTAATTTCCATGTGCCGCTGCCTCAAATTTGTTTCTTGCTTTGGAGCTGCCACATGGCAGCTTGACACTGGAAATGAAGTTCGATTGCTGTTCACATTTTTGATGTATATGAATATTAATATACTATTCAATTTAATCTATTAAGCAACCTGCATGAATTTCCTTTTGTAATCTTTCATTTTTAATTCGTTTTAACTTCAAATTTCTTCATCTTCGTGTCAATTTAATCCTACAAATAAATATACAACTTAGCACAATTCATGCTCAAAAAGAATAAACAAAAGATCAAATATGAGGTAAATAATGATTAAATATGTTAATTTTTAGCTTCACATCAACACCCCACACTTAAAATTTTTGCTCGTCCTCGAGCAAACATTAAAGCTCATCTCCAAAACATACCCTAGGAAAACAGCCGCTTTGGTTGATACATATAATTTAAGCCATGAAATATTTTGAAACATTTAGTATATTTTTCAATCATTATGCGATATATTCAACAAAGATAAATTTCTAACATTCTAGCCTTAAAGATGGACTTGAACTCATCAAATTAAGTTTGTTCACCTACTCCATCAAAGAAAGCTAATAAAATTACTCATCCATCATGAAACAAGTGCCATCACAAGAAGAAATAGTCTACACACTCAATTTAACGAATTGGATATAGATTAAGGACTTAGCATCAAAGAACAACTCTCACACTCACAAAAGAATTCACATGTATGGACAAAGAACCATAGGCTTGCCCATTATGTACATCTTCACTAGTCAAGCATTGCTTAAATATGGCTAGATTTATCTAATTCAAGTAATTTGGGAATTCAAAAAATGGCGTCGTTGCTGGGGAATATGATTTAAATATTGTCTTTAGTATTAATTTTTACTTGTACGCCATATTTTTTTTTAATTTTCTCTTTTTTTTTCTTATTAATATGATGCCCTCTATTGAAGAAATATTGAATAATTGGAGCCTTCGGATGAGAGAGGTTGTAGATAAGTTTTTGAATCACAATGTGTACTTCTTGAAAATATTAGAATATCTCAACTTAGACAACTATGTGATTTTGTCATATATTCATATATTTGACTTGGATATCTACGTTTAAGTGTTGAGTTGAGCGTAAAGGTTGATATGTTTGATGCTCAACAAGCTAGTTATGAATTGTGTGAGAAAGAAAAAATACTTATGGACCAACTTGAAGAGTTAAAATTGGAGAGTCAACTACTTGATCATACTATTATTGATGTTGTCACTGTTGAGAAAATACACGAGAATTATGTGAAGAAGTAGATAATATTATTTTTAAAAACTCTAATGTGTGTAAACATGAGGATGTGAATAATAATATGATTCGTTCATTGGGACGTATTGGACTTCATTCCAATCATTTTTGTACATTATGTTTAGATGATGAGATATTAATCGAATCATCTGAGCATATGAAAAAATGTGAGGAAGAAAAACATGTTTATATTCTTGAATTTATTGGGGATAAATCAAAGAATTACATTCTTCATTTAAAGGCCAAAAGTACAACATGCGATCTCTATTGTTTGTTTATCTTAATTTTGTACTACCACCCTTTGAGCATAAAAAAATTTGAAAAGAAATTAGGGGTACAATTCATAAGTTCAAGGTGGAAGAAAAAGTGGAAGGCCGCCAACTAGTAGTGTAACTTGTTATTTATGTTATATATATTTTTTTATTTTATTTTTTGTATCAATTTTATTTTTGCAGATTTAGGGAAAGTCTGAGTACCAAAATTTGAAGCTAAGGAACATGTTTTTCGAGTTTAAGTGTGGGGTGCACGCGACCCGTGATGAATATTGAAAAACATGTTGCTAGCTAGACTCCAACGGGTCTCAGGGAGTATTTCTTATCCTTCTGCTTCATCTCTTTTCAATAAATTGTTGTGGAGACAAAACATGATTTAGAGTGTGGGGTGGAATATCATCAAATATTTTTAAGGGTGATGTATACTATCGGATTTTATTTAATTATTTAGTTTTAATTTTAAAATATTAAAATAAATAAAAAAAGTCTAAAAATACAAAAAGATTTTTCTTTTCTTTTTTTTAGAGTAAAACAGTTTTTTTCTCTGATTCTTAGAATTTTAGTTTTTATTAGAGAATACTTTACCCACTCCTTGATTTGTCTTTTCAGTTCCTTACTGAGGGGGAGTCCATTGGACCGAATGTTACTTTAATGTATGTTTTATTTTTAGTATTTTATTTTATTTTTGGAGAGGAAAAACAGTCCTTTTTAACTTGGTTGATACAAAACAATTTAGGCGTCATTTTGATTAGTATTTTTCTGTGAGTGCTTGAATATAAAACAAAAATACACTTTTTGACACCTAGGCTCATAGTTATGATTTTGTATATAACTTATTATTATTTTATAAGTTTTTTATTGTCACGACCCAAAAATGGACGTGATGACATTTGTCTTATCCCACCGAGACAAGTTCGCCTAAAACCCAATTATAACGATTAAGTGTGGAAGGATAATAAAAATTAAAATTTTACTGAATGAAATAAGTCAACTTAAATAAAAATTTTCCCAAAACCTGGTTGTCACGTGCACAAGCCTCTATTGTGTTACACTAGATTTGAAAAAAAAAATACAAGTCACAAATGATGTTGTCTCTAAAGTAGAACAAGATCATAAGTAGGAGGATGAGGCTCGTTGAGATGACAAATAGCTACCTCACTAATATCCACAGAAAGCCTCTGATAAAAAAAGAGAGAGTATCACAAAGATCCGAGTGCATAACCTATAAAAATATTGAAGCAAAGGGTGAGTACCAACCACACGATACCCATCAAGTGAACTAACAAAACAAAGCAAGTGCAATAGAATACACAAACTCTTTTCATCCCAACCGACCTCTACAACTATAACTTGCACAGAAAATCAGTCCAGCCCAATGACACATAATACATAATAAAGATAGTTTTCAAAATGTCACAATTCAAAATCACAAGCCAAACTCACAAGTGATAACACAGTCAATCACAGGATTAACATCATGCCACACAAGAATATGCAAAGATGAGATGCAATGCTTAAGCAATAAGCGCCGGCAATGACCTCTTCATCATAACATCACTGAAAAATACCTCAGCATCACAACATCATCGGTAAAGACCTCGGCATAATATCATCGTCGGCAAAGACCTCGGCATAATATCATCGCTGGTAAAGACCTCGACATTACAATATCACTAGTAAATATCTAAAAATCACAATTTCGCCGTCAAAAACCTCGACATCACACCTCGACCGGTAAAGACCTCGACCCCAACTTTTACCATCTCACTCATATAAATATTCAGAACCAATGCAAATATGTGACATAGAATGAATAAACATGAGATGAAGTCCACAACACATTGTCACGCCCCAGGAGGGTACCATTGGAACGGCCGGCACTCAAAGACTATTGCTAGTCCCCAAGCGAACCACTTAGCCTCATCACATCATTCAATCAATAAACTTTATTGAACTGCAGAAAGTATAAGCATGGGCACATCTCATCTAAAGTCTCAAAAGAATATATATAATAATGAAGGCTAGTAGAAAGAACTAGCTCACAATCTCAACATCAACGCTTGACCATCGTCTATGAAGCCTCTATCACTAATCATGTGTTGCCAATGACAGATCCATGGCTACCCAAATCAATATAAAAGCAATAGTCCAATCTAACTCTAAAGCATGATGAAATAACAGTAGTGGATCCTCTGGAGTAGGGGATGCTCACTACATCAGCTTCGAATTTCAGATCTTCAACGAAGCACCTGTTGATGATCTCTAGTACCTGCCTCTGCATCATAAAACGATGCAGTCCAGAGTGGACATCAGTACATAGAATGTACTGGTATGTAAAATAGTTAAGCGAAATAAAAACTGGTAGAATAATATGGAAACAACATTAACTAAAAATAAACATCGAATCATATCAACTTGTCAAATGTCCATCTATGAAAGAATAAAGAGTGGACAAGTGACACATCAATAACTCAAACTCATCTAGTCTCAAACTCATCTCGAAGCTCATCTAAGAGGAGCTCACCTCCTCTCCTCTCATCTTATCTCATCTCATCTCAGCTCAGCTCAGGGGCTCACCCCCTCTCATCTCATCTCAGCTCAGAGGGGCTCACCCCCTCTCATCTCATCTAGACTCGGAGTACCTAAGGTAGGAAATTTATGGGAGTTTCACTTATCCGACAACACTCACTTATGAGCCAGTGAATGTACAACAATCACATTGATATTGCCATAGCCGTTCCAAACTTTCCAGGTGGGGAACGCTCCGAAACCATATCAGCTCACCCAATATGGAGTCAAAACTCAACAAATCTGCTATTGCTTTCAGGGACTATTACTATCAAGGGAACCATATATATGTGATGGTTTTAAGCCTCACCTACGTTTGGCGACGTAGTTAATGAGTTTGAGTGGGGCTCATTGTTATCCATTTTGGTGCTCGATACTCCTCCCGACTCAATGCTCATAAAACCTCCATCTCAAATCTCAACCAATCTCATAAAGACTCACTCCCCGTCAATGACTGGTATCTCATAGGGACTTTAGCCCTTTCATTAAACATCTCATAGGGACTTTAACCCTATCATCAAACATATTATAGGGACTTTAACCCTATCATCAAACATCTCATCAATGACTCAAGATTGTATAACATTCATTAGGAGACAAGTGAATAGACATATCTGTAGAGTTCATTTATGGGGACTCATAGAACAATCAAAATTTCATCAACTCATCATCACAATAAACAATCTCAACTCAAGGCTCTAGACTCAATTTTCAAGTGCATTATGCATGATTTTCAAATTAGTCATCAAAATTTCATCAACTCATCATCACAATCAACAATCTCAACTCAAGGCTCTAGACTCAATTTTCAAGTGCATTATGCATGCTTTTCAAATTAATCATGCAGGGTTGTACAAATTCTCATGAAAATATTCAATTTTAAAAAACAAATAGTGTGATAATCATCAACATAGAAAACATGTAATTTCAAATCATTTTTTCAAAAACACCGTCAAGAAATTATGCATGTAGACTCTTCAACCATCAACTCATCTATGACCTCTATGGGGCACATGAGAGAACAATCTCATGTTTTAGTTTAGCCTTACATACCTGGTAAGTTGATATTACAATCAAAATTTGATGAATTACTAGCCTTCTTGGAGTAAATCCTCGATCTTGGTAGTTTTTTTAGAGTGGAAGAACTAGGAAAGACATTGCTTGAAGGGCTCATCTTTGATTCTTGGATTCTTGACTTAGAATCTTTAGAGTTCTTGATGAAGAACCCTAATTCTTGAGAAAGAAGAATCAAGGAATCCTTTCTTAGAATACTTGAATTCGTTTTCTTGAAACCCTAGGTTATGATTTAAGACTCTATTAGAGATTCATGAATGAATGAAGAAATATGGGTTGGCTAGATTGAAATTTATGAAGAATAGCTTACCTTGATGATGAATTGAAAGCTATCCCTAACTTAATAATTTTCTTGTTGATTCTTGAGCGTTTATGTTTAGGAGTGACGGAGAGGATTTTAATTATAAAAACTGACGTTTTATGCATTTTGGGACCTTAAATCGACCCCCAAAGGTTTTAGAATAAAAGTACCCTCAAAATAAAATAAAAGGACATTGTTTAGGTTATCCAGAAAGGGTTCGCGATATGTTCGCGACATGGAGCTATCGCGGCTCTTCAGACAGCTCTACAGGTCTCCATTAAAATGGTCATTACTTTCTAATCCAAATGCTGATTAAGGCAAAATAAGATGCGTTGGAAAGCTAATTCAAAGATCTTTTATTTGATATATTATGGGTCACCTAACGCATTATACTTTAGGAGATATGGTCATTTGAAGTTGACCCTTCCATCAACTCATACGAAACTTAGTCGGTAGCAATTCTTTGGACTTCACTTGATGTAACAGATCCTTTATTATCTCCAATTCTATTTCCACTCTAAGAAATTAACTTTAACATCTATGCTCAATTAAGAATTATCAATTAAAATCGTATATCATATGAAGGATGACACAATCTTAGTAAAAAACAAAGTTGGGGTGTTACACACATCCACTCATAATTACCAACCACAACAATATATATCTCAAAAATAGAATTCTCATCACTTAGCCACATTTTCAATTCAAGTGTCACCACACTAGACCAACTCATATTTATATTTAATCACCTCCGTTTTATAATATTAAAATATTTCATGAATAACACATAGAAGAAAGGATAATATTATAATTCTACAAAAATTACAAAGTTTTGAAAGTTCACTTGCCTCAATTAATAGAATAACACTCCGAATCTTGAATTTTTCGTAACATTTTCAGATGATCAAAATCTATTCAAATACATAATCTACATAAGAATACGAATCCAATGACACCCATATTACTATACTTATTTTTTTTCCTCAAAAATGGGTCAAAAAGTCATCTCAAGCCCTCAAATTCAAATATGAAAAATTTCTTGCAAATTATGTTTACCCATAATAAACTAAACTTATACGTCAAATTTCAGCTAAAACGGATCATTATTCGATCCCCAAATCAGGTTTTTATTTTGAAGAATCCTATGGCTATATTTTCTTAATTAAACATAAATTATACACGTTTTTACCTTAAAATTTATTCATAATCATATAAAAACTTAATAGAATGGATGACAATAATTACCTTGATAGTTTAGGACGAAAATTCTAATTTTTCTTCTCCTCTTTTTCTTTCTTTTCTGTCACGCCCTAAGCCCCATTAAGGCGGACTGGCACCCGTTGCCGACAAGGCTCGGGAGAATCAACATATAACTATACACCTGCTATGAACATTTAAGAGGTTTCCATACTCAATATGTTGTCAAAAGAAGGTAAACTGTACTAACAAACCAAAAGTAAATGCATAAGACTAGGCCGTTGGAGCCACGATGTCTATAATACGCTATTTGACCACACTTTAATTTACATAGTCTACAAAGCCTCTAAGTAAGGAACAATATCCAAATGGGTCGGGACAGGCCCCGCCTCATGACAAACTATACAATACAAAATATAAGTTCTAAACACATAAGCCCCGAAGCAACCTGGAGCTTAGTAATAGCAGCTGGAAGTCTTGTACTCTTACTGGGGAGATCTAGTAGCTCCTGTACCTGCAGCATGAAATGCAGGTCCCCGTAAGGGACGTCAGTACGAGATAATGTACTGAATATGTAGGGCAGGAAATACTGTACATGAAATAAGAACTCAAATGAAATCACCCAGTGGTGTGTAAGGATGAAAAGACCACCTTTAGTCATACTTTGGAATTATATACTTTATGTCCTTTTATTTCTGTATCTTTACTGTATAATCTGTGCACAATATATCATGTAAATAACCAGCTGATCAGTGGTAAATCTGTAATGGGATCGACCCTGGCTAGGTGATTCCTTCACCCCTCGGGCTACCACCCAAATGAGATCGACCCTGGCTAGGTGATTCTTCCACCCCTCGGGCTACCACTCATTTATAAGCAACTGTAAGTTATCTTTTATTTACTTTGAGATGGTTCTTTTGGTGGTCATAACCTTTAGAACTGTGGGAATATAGACATGTGACATATAAACAACCATACAAGATAATACCACAATGAAAAGAGAGACACACAACTAATGAACCATATCGGAGATTAAACAACACATAGACTTTGTTTGGTAAAAGGAATTCAAGTATATTTGGTATCCAAGTACATATGCAGGTTGACAATGACTATGTATGGGTACATATGAACATGGTAAAGAGTGGGGACACGGTTAGCAGCCATGTCGGAGTTTGTACGTGCCTTTATATGCTAAGGAAGATTATAGATTTCATGCCAAGTAATAGGAAATCAAGTTGCCTTACATACCTCGCTGTACTATGTCGTTATTACCTCGGAGTAGTATCCTTTTCCTCCAAACACTTATCTACAACATATTAGGTGATAAAACTAGTGTTAGCAGCTAATAAACACGTCTTAGTAATCCAATTTCACCCAAAAAATAATATCCGGGCAGCAAGCTCGGAATTAGCACCCAACGAGTATTCTTTCAACATTTCCACTCCTAATCGTATTTTCTAACACACATTCCTATATACATGTCATATCCAGCTATGTTTAGTCCCATAACAGCATTACAACAACTCATATAATACAGCATACAACAACTCTATACAACACGTAAGTAGACAATGCAACATTGCGTCCTCCCTCTACATTTCGACGTCAACCATTCCAAATCTGTTCCAACCTCAACCAAACTGTCCTCAACATATTTACACACAATTACAGTCCTAAACCAGTCCAAAAACAGTCCCTAAGTAGATGAAAAACATGAGACAACAATTCCCAAAAACAGTCCACAAATTCTTACTAATGACCGGAATTAAGACATCATTTAAGAACTTGTTTTTGCGGAAGATACAAGTGGTCCAGCAGCCTTCTTACATCATTACGAACCCAAGACTTCTTAAAAACATACATATTACTTCATAACTCAGCCAACCAACAAGATAAAAGTCTCTTATTTAACAAGAAAAGTGAACCACAAAATTGGAACACATGCTGTTCCAAAATTCCTGCACAATACAATCAACATACTCTTCATGTTTTTCATGGAAATATTACACCAAACCATGGGTATTTTTACTTACCTTAACCCTCAAGTATTAGGTTCTCTTCAAGAACCCTATAAGTGTGTCTTGGCTGCTTTAGAAAATGAGGAAAGAGTAAGAAGAAACTTAGAGAGAAAATCTGAAATTTGGCTTAAGAAAATGGCTAAAAGTTGCTGCTGGTTGCTCCCTTTTATAGGCCTCTTTTGGCCGACTTTCTTTTGGGGTTTTAGCCTTATTTTAATAAGGTTATGGGGCAGCAGCTTGGCCCTTTCATTTGGGCCTTATTGGGCTTCAAATGGGATGGGCTTTATTGCAAACATTTCTTCCCTAAGCCCACTTAGTTTGGGCTTTAGTTTTGAAATGGATTGTAATTGTAATTTGGCCCTTTTTTTTTATCCATCTTGGGCTGCAAATATTGTCCTTTTATGATGCCAAACCATGGGCCCAAATGACATCCTTAACTCGGGGTTTATTCTTTATCGGACTTGAACAAATTCGGTGTTGAGCCTTGTCTCCGTTTACCGAGCTTATTTAAGCTAAGCACGTAAGTGACTCACCTACTAGCTTCCTAAGTCCCACAAGCACCTCAATTATTTTACTTCATTTAAGGTCACACTCTCCTTAACTTGACCTAAAAATTATATATACTCGGTCATCTTAAACGTTAGACGTACATATAGCCCTTTAATCTAAAATTCACGCACTTTTAAAAAAAAATATGTGCGGATTTGGCCCTGCCATATCATGTTTCATCTGTGTTGGACTAGTACATGTAAGATGTGGGGTGTTACAATAGCATCCATAATCATGACCCAAGCCTAGGTCCTAGGAGTGACAGGGAAAATGGAAACCCAAAAGTTCCCATACAAGTCTCATAGCATCCATAATCAAATTATCAGTTTGGAAGCAGATCGACATTAATAAGCGATACTAAATGATAGAGGTATATAAATCAAGCTATGAGATAAGAGGGTGTGGGACACATTGTTAGACAATTTTATCAAATAAGTCTAAGTGACGAGAAGTCAGGACTCAAGCTATGGAGTTAAGGAGTATGGGACTTGTCATCACACACTCAACATCAATTAGAAAATTCTAAGGGGCAAGATTATATGATTCACGGTATGGGAGTAGGGACATAGGAATTTCGTCATCTCATTATCACATTATAATATTAACATAACATAGGACATAAGCATAGCCTCCACAAGCATCAAATATAACAACCACACACATAGAGTTTACATGATGTCCAATAATGCCTCCAAGTCATTGATGGGGTGGGAGCCAAGGAATGTCTCGGGCTCACCTTCAATGTAAAAGACATAAGATAGCCATAACATTAAATTGGTAGATAGAAGGTAGGTCTTGTCCCTGGAATAAAGGACTCACCATAAGCGAATTCTCACAAGTTCAATCTACCCATGAAGAGGTGGATAAGGTTGGTCTCCAGTCCCTACTTGATTAGATCATATAGGAAAAACTATATGTTAGCACGTTTGACTGTACTAAGTAAGTGGGCATGCAATGCTTATGAACATGATAACCTACAAATCAATGTTAGATGACAAGGGCACGCGCACACACACATATATAGAAAAAGGAATATAAGAAAGACTACAATAACAATATGCCTTAAATCAATGATGCATAAATGTCATAATACTTAAGTAGAACGGGGATGGGACCTCAACTGACATGTAACACCATGAGAGCTATTACATGGAATTATGATATTAACTTTACGTTAGAGGAAAGAGTGATCTACTTTCCAAAGGTAGACCATACTCCTCTTTATGGGACCACCACCCATTTCGAAAAAGCAACCTCACCTTACGGGACCACCACCCATTTCAGAGAGGATTTTACATGAACATAATCATCTATAAAGGGGAATAACATTGAACCTATGTTTGGCACATAGTTATGGGAAGGAGACTTTATATAAGGACCCCTTGGGTCGAGTCCCCACCTCCAATCTCATTTGGTACTAACTCATCATCCCATGGGAATATATATGCACATACATGTTTGAAATAGAAATGTAAGTCTTTCAAATCATAATCATGCATACTTAAGCTTAAGAGTCAAATCATATTTCATAGTCATACATACTTGGGCTTAAAAGCAAAATTATACTTAAATCCATGATTACATGCATAGGAATAACTAATTGATAGTTGAACATTATGGTGAATACTAACCCATAATTTCTTAAAGCCATATCATAGACATTATGTGATCACATGTCATGTCATAACCATAGTTGTCTTGAAATCATTATCATAATCATAATAACCCTCATCATAAATATCATTACTTTCCTTATTAATGCATGCATATTAGAATTCATGATTAAAACATCATAATAGGATGAAATCATACTTTAACTCATAAAGAAATAAACAATTGAAACATACTTGAAGTTACCCACGGATAAATTCATAAATAATAGGGACATGCATTCTTCAATTCTCATAAAGTCCATGCAAAGCAACATAAAATCATCAATTTAACTTTGCCCATGTATTAATTTCATCAAATTGAAGCTAAATTTAAAGATCCATTTGCGATTCATACTTAGAAATCATAAATGTCATTAAATAGATTTTGGGGCTTCATGATTGAAAGGGAATCATGAATGAAACCATACATACCTTGAAGAAATTAGGAAGAATGAGATCAATTAGGCTTGAGATTAAAGCACCTTTGAATTCCCTACTTGAATCTTCAAAGATTGACTAGAATAGAGTTTTATGAACTTGAATTTCTAGAGTCTAAGTGTTTGAATTGAAAGTGAAGTGTTTTGAATGAATGAGAGCAGATTTAGGGGTCTTAGGATAGGCATAAAATTCATAAAAGACCTTGGGAATGAACCAAATTACCACAAAACCGTTAATGAAAGTAGAATTATAAATAAACCAGACCTCTACGTGAAGGGCTTCATGGCTCATGAAGCCAGTCGTGAAGGGCTCCTAGGATATGATACGGTAATATTTGGGAAAGGTTTGGTGTAGGGTCCCTGCACGGTCACCTTCATGATCCGTGGTGCTCCTCACAGACCGTGAGGGTTCCCATGGTGGAACCTTTAGACAAAAACATGGTGAAAAAGGTAAGAGAACCTCCCACAAGCCCTCTCATGGCCAGGGGTGAGGACCAAGAGTCGTGAAAGGCTCCATGGAGGGCCACTTAGCCTTGAACTCCCTAGGAAGCTGAGATGAGCCATGAGTTGGCCAAGGCCCTCTCCACTAACACCTCCACTGCTTGTAGACTCTTCCACAACTCGTTGTGTCCCTGAAAGGGAACCTTGGTCCAAAACTATCGAAAACCATATTTTAAGCATCGTTAAGGTCTTTGAAGTCTGGGTCCTTACATCTTCCCTTTGGGAACATTAATCCTTGAATGAGCTAGAACATGGCTTGAAAGGATTGACTTGAATTGTAACGACCCAACCTTGGGGCCTAGTCATCACACGGCAAATGGGGTTCCTGAAGGAACCTCATCCAAGCAAGCTAAGCATCTCAAACATTCATAGGTAATGGAAAAAATATAATGCGAAAAGAAAATATAAAGGGAAGGGGCTATGGTCTTTTGACAATGAAGCAACATTAAAATAGTGGGATTTACTAAGTCCTTGCATCATCCATACGTATACCAACTATATCATAGATCGACAAGACTGATAATAGATAGTCTCCATCAGTAGAAAGAAGTCTAGACAATACAATACGAAAATAAGTACCTTAGAAAGGATACACAACATCGTCTTTGATTAGAAGGGCTACACAACATCGTCTTAATAGCAAACTAAATACAAGCAAGAACGAAAAGGTAGAGGAGTCCCGATCTAAGGGTTCACCACAACAGTAAAGCTTGTCTCAAGCGCCGAATACTAGCCATGAGCTGGTGGAGGAGTATCTACCTCTACACAGTTAAATCATGCAGGCAAATATGCAGTAGTACATTCGAATGTATTAAGTGTGGGAGAAGCAATGTAAGGATGAAATTGTAATGCCATCATAATTAAACATAACATATTAGCATACATAAGGATAGTGAGACATGGAATAAGAGTAAACATACACAAGGATTACGACTCAGACCAATATGAGACAATTCACTTTTAAAAATGAATTTAGGACTTAACATTGAATCATATAAACTTGTGGGAATAGACTATAACCGACAGTAAGACCATGTGAGCTACTATATGGAATCTAATGAACTCTTTCCATTTGGAAAAATCCAATGCACTTTTTCCATTAGGAAAAAGGGAATCTACTTGCCAAGGTAGATGTCCGAACTTAGTTTCTTTCATAACTTTGGGGTCTACATGGATCCATTAGCCTAGCCTGCAAGGCTCCTATGGTGGCACATAGTTAGGTACATTGAGATTTAGCTTCAAGGGATCATGCCTCAAGTAACGAGAAGAATCCCAATCTTAAGTCCTCTCAGTGCTAAGTCATCCGATGGAATCCTTAAACATCACTTAGAATCAAAAGTAGCAATCAATAGGAGTAGCTCAAACTTTAGGCTCTTTCTTAAACATCATTTAGGGTAATGATCATCTTACAAATAGCTTTGGTAGACTTTAACTTTGAAGCTCTTCATAAATGCCCTATTCATAGTCATAATTCATAGGAAGCTTTCATGAAAATAGGGTGGGCTTAATTGATGCATGGAACAGTCATAAATCGTATAAGTCATAAGAAATTTCATTAAAAGGAATATCAAAATCTTTCAACCTTAATCATAGCAAAATTCATCTTAGAATCATCATCACTCTTTAAAGTACATGTTCATTTACGTAACAAAATAGTCATTAAACTTTAAGAAATTCATATAGTAGTATGGGAACCATGAAATTATCATAAGCATGCATTGAAATTTAGAAACTTACGGAAAAGGTAAAAAAACATAATAGGGAACATTATGGGTGAAAGGATACCCATAAATCAACTCATATACCTAAGAAACTAGAGGGAATCAGAGTTGAAATCTTGAGGAAGGAACTTGGGAAAACCCTAGCCTTGTTCTTGAGAGTCTTGCCTTAGAAATTTGGAATTAGAAGAATGAGAGGATGAGGGGTGTTCTTAGGGATTGAAAACTAATATAGGTGCCCATATAGGCCATAGATTATTGTATGGGCCGTAGACCCTCTAGTTTGATGGCTCACCTGAGAGTCCTAAACTATGGCCTTTTCTGAATTGGAGACAACGACAAATAAGATGGGTCATACTAATTTCTATAGTCCATTGATAGACTCATAAAGTACCTCTATACTTAGCAAAATTTTCATCTTGTATTTGACACCCTTTTATGAGACCTTATACAAGCCATATAATACTTTACAGGTCATCTGGTAAGTCGTGGATTAACTTCCTGAATAATTCAAATTTCTCCATGTTTGGAATTCCACTCACAAACCACTCTACGAGACGTAGAAAATTCCATGGGCCTTTGATTATCTCATAAACCAGGTCCTTACTTATTTTTCAAGCCAATTTCTTTGCATTCAAGGCTCCCAAACTGGGGGGTCATTACGATATCTCCGCCTTGGGAACAGTCGTTCTTTAATGTACTTAAGGGGGCAGGGTCTAAAAAGTAAACAACATCTAATAACCTAGTATGCATGTAAAAATGCAATTCAAAAACCATCTCTCAAAATTTTCAGTTTTACACTTTAAAAGCATATTTCCATGTATGCTACTTGAGAGTGGGGAAAGTAGCATATAAGTTAGATGTATGCAATTCAAAAACCATCTCTCTTTAACACCTTATAAGGTCCCACATATCTAGGACTCAACTTCCCCTTTTCTTAAAATTAGAGAATAACTCTCACTAGGGATACCTTTAAATAGACCCAGTTGCCATGTTGAAACTCAAGCTCCCTTCACCTTACATCCGAGTAGGACTTTTGTTGACTTTACGCTTCTTGCAATTTCTCCCTTATACTTTTAATTTTCTCCATAGCATTCATCACCAAGTTCGGTCCTATTAATTCCACCTCATTGACTTCGAATCACCAAAGGATGATCTATATCGTCTAGCATACAAGGCGTCAAATAGTATCATCCCAATACTTGTATGGAAGCTATTGTTGTAGGAGAACTCAATAAGTGGAAAATGTTTGTCCCAATGTCCTTTAAACTCCAACACACAAGTCCTCAACATATCTTCTAATGTATGAATGGTCCTGTTGGCTTGCCCGTCGGTTTGAGGATGAAAAACTGTGCTCAACTTCACTCTAGTGCCAAGCCCTTCTTGGAAGGACCTCCAAAAGTGAGAAGTGAACTGGACGACACAGTCTGATATGATGGACAATGGAACCCCGTGCAACCTGACTTACTCTCAGATATATAAGTGGGAATAGTCCTTAGTACGGAATGTGGTCTTCACAAGTAAGAAATGGTCTGACTTAGTCATGCAATGAACTCTCACCCATATGGAGTCAAAATGCTTCTTGGTTCTTTGCAACACAACTACAAAATTCATATTGCTCTCTTTCCACTTCCAAGTAGGAATATCAATATCCTGGGCTAAGCCACCTGGCCTTTGGTGTCGACCTTTACCTGCTGGCAGTTGGCCCATTCAGACAAAAAATGGTCTAGTCCTTTTCCATCCGATTCTACCAATAAATTTCTCTCAAATCTTTATACATCTTGGTAGTGTAAGGACCTGGACTTGGTATAACCTTAATGATTCTTAGAATTTGGTTTCGAAAAGTTTTTTACCAAGGTGGTGCCCCATAGGCAGGAAAAATGAAGAACTAACAAGGTAAAATCATATAATTCGTAATTCTTGAAAAGTATGCATATATGTACTAATTAATTCTCTTCATTTTGATTGTTTTTTTAATGGTGGCCCACGTTAGAACCCGTCTAATTCTTACTAACTGGATCAAGGTAGTAATTAATAGGAAACAATATTAATTAACAGGATTAGATGTGATCCCTCTTGTCTAATCAACAAAACTGGATGAAAGGGAGGTTGTACTAGAACAATAAGTAAGGGTTAGTAATGTCACACTACAGGGATAGTTCAAATCAAGCAGTGAAATTTTCCTCTCGCTTGGATCAAAGGGTTTGGTAAACTTACCTTATCGTTGTGCATGTTACACACTAAAAATTATTACGATTATCTGGTAATACCAAGTTAGAAATTCATAGGAACACAATACCCTAGTTACTTCTCTCACTAGTTTCACAACACGTGCTTCTAGTTTTTGTTTACTTTCTTGTAATTACAAACCCCCTCCCCATTTCAGGAGATGAGTGGATTAATTTACTCGACTTGCTTGCAATTACTCCGAGTCTGACCATATTTCTTATGGGTTTTACCCTAACCTTGTTAGGTTACATATCTTTACAACGACCACTTAAACCTTCAAAAAGGAGGTGTAGCTTTTGTGACACCAAGATTTTGGAACCATTGTGGGGAGTACATGACTGGTTTAAGTAATTTTGGAATTAATCCTTATTTCCCTCATTTTATATTTTTGTGATTTTTGCATTATTTCATCATTTAGGTGTCGTGTATGCACAACACTCGTAGTCGAGGCAGACCCTTCAGTCCATTTAACCCTGAGATCAAAAAGACACTAAGAAGAATGGGCCAGAACAATGCGAACAATGCTACTAATGAGGCAGTAAATGCTGCACTGAATCAGAACAATAATAATAACCTACCTCCACTTGAGGATGTTAATCTACCACCTCATGATCTCCAAGCTGTGGCTAACACTTGGAATCAATACCGCCTTGACCTTATGGCGATGGATGTCACTAGAGCTATTATGTTACCTCCATTATCAGATGACACAAAGTTCATCATTTCGAGCGGGTTACTTCAAATGCTACAAAATCGCGAGTTGTTCACGTACTTACCATCAGAGGATCTGCATAACCATTCACATAATCTTGTCCTCATCTGCAAGAGCATGATGGAACGCCGGAATCTTTCTGTGGATATTGTTGGGCTCCGTGTCTTTACATTGTCTCTAATAGGTAACACAATGATATGGTTATCTAAGCTCCCATAGATTTCAGTCACCAGCTGGGCAGAAATGAAGAAGGCCTTTTTTGAGAGGTTCTTTCCAAGGTCAAAGAAGCTAACATTAAAGGACCAGATCAACAACTTCGAGCAATTTCTTGGTGATTCGGTCAGCACTATGTGGGACAGGTTTATAAAATGCTTGAGGAGTGTCTCTGACCATAAGATCGTGGATGATGCCTTGGTAAAATTCTACTATCGAGCCTTGGATAAAAGTAGCCAAGTTATTTTTGACACTATAATAGAAGGCTCATTTTTAGATCGTCCATTTTCAATGATAGTTGAAAGGTCGGTTAAAGTGGTCAAGACGAATCGTGGGTGGGGGGACGAGAGATAAGTCAACAACTAAAAGCTTGTTCTCACTTGGTATTATTTTGGCACAGGCAAAGATAAATAAGGATATGATAAAAGAGCTTGCTTGAATTAGTACCAATATGGAGTTGTTGATGAAGCAAATCCAAGAACGTGTGAATGCAGTAGCTCATCAGCCTTCAAGAGCACACATGTTCGAGGGGCCTTACTATAAGGAGGACACTTGCTTCATCAATACTCAGATGGTGGGGTTGGGGTTCCATACGAATGCATAAGGGTCTAATCAGGACTATTGGTGCCAAAGGTGAAGGAAAACAAGGTCGAAACTTTATCAGGGATGGTGCTTTCAAAGACAACAATCGAGGAGGCTACTATGACAAGAACAAGGGCTAGCAGAGATGCAGATTGGGGGTGTAGAGATTGTTATAGGAATGTTTGTATGTGCGACCATATATTCGAGACTCTAATGCTTGTAGCTCTCTTATTGAGGAGTTGTTCGAACGATTGTTGAAAAGGATGACACTCAGAATGAGACCTTAAAGAGGATGAAAGCTGACATCTCCACCATTACTAAGAAAACTGAGTCTCATTCTGTTCCTATCAAGTAGCTAGAGCAACAGTTCGATCACATGTCGACTCAATTAAACTAGCATCACAAAGGTACATTGCACAGCAACATAGTTCAGAACCCAAAGAATGAGGGGTAGTGTATGGCAGTGATGACATGTGGTGGCAAAAAGACCATTCTGATGCTAGCTGATGATAATGATATTTGTAAGGAGATGGTTGAGAGCTAGGATAAAGTGTTCGGAGATGTTCATGACAAGGATGGGGTGGGTAATGCAGCGGTGATGCCACAAAAGTTTAAACCCATTCCTCGACCTCCCCCTCCTTTCCTTCAAAGACTCAAAAAGAAGGAAGAGGAAGGTAAATTCTAGCACTTCATCTCCATGCTGAAGCATTTCTCCATCAACATCTCTCTCATTAAGGCATTGGAGAAGATGATCGGGTATGCAAAGTTCATGAAGGACTTGGTGACAAAGAAGCGGAATGTAAGCCAAGAGCTCTCTCAAGAGCAGTAGCATTGCAGTGCGATAACAATATGGTCCTTAGTGCAACAGCGAGAAGATCCCGAAGCATTTACCATACCCTGCACCATTGGAGATGTTGAATTATCAAATGCATTATGTGATCTAGACACCAGCATCAATCTAATGCCACTTGTTGTGTTCAAGAAGTTAGGCTTGGGAGCCCCTACTTAAACAAACATACGGTTGTTGATGGCTAACTGAATGGTTAAGAAGCCTGTGGAAATATTATATGACGTCCTTGTCAAAGTGAAAAAACTCATATTCCCCATAAACTTTGTGATCTTTGACTGCGTGGTCGACTTCGAAATACCAATCATCTTGGTAAGGCCCTTCCTAGCCACTAGGTGAGCACCGGCGGATATGGAATAGGTCAACTCAAGTTTCGATTGAATAATGAAGAAGTTGTCTTCAACATCAGCCAATCTATGAAGAGGCCTGATAATTTGAAGATGAAAGTTTGGGAACTTGGTGAAGTCTTAGTAACCAATTGTTCCAAGTCGTGCCATGACGATAAATCGGGCGCTACTTGGGAGGGAACCAAAGATATTTGATGTAACAATAGTGTTTTGCTTTGTCTTTTAGATTTTTGAACTTGTAGGTAGCTTAATTTTTTGGTTGTAATTTTTGGACTTTGGACTAGTGGCATATAGGACAACAGTGTGTTATATGAAAGATATCAGGTACAAGGCTAGCTTGGCCATTTTGGGCTTAAAAAAAATAAGAAGTAGTTCTACATCTCGTTCTATGAGCCGTGGTTCACAACCTGACTCATCGACGGACTCGCAGGACATTTCCAGTATGAAAATTGTTGTGCACTTCAGTCCATGAGCCAACTTTACGGCCCATAGATAAAATTAAGGGTCATGAATAGGGCTCGTGGACCCCAAGTATGATTCCAAAAAATGTGTCTACATCTTGGGGGCTTCTATGACCCAATCTATGAGTTTTATGTCCATGTACGACCATAGATGGGTCTGTGAAGCCAATTTCCCAAATTAGAGTATTGGGCACACTACAAAACCATGTTTTACAAACCATAGATTTATCTATGGCCCATAATCGCGGTTCTGCAGGGCCTAACCTAATTTTAATCAGACCCGAATAACAATATAAAAGAGTGGTAAATTAATTTACCCCTCATTCTTGTCTTAATTCCAAAAATACCCTACGAACTTCTTCGGCCCCGTGTCTCTGACCACCGTCCGACCATATCCCATATTTTTTTGTAACTTTTTGGCGAACTCTAGGCATCTTGGGTTCAACCAATCTCGGTCTCCTCTTTCAATTTCTCAACTTTGTGATCCAAATTCAGCATGTTCTTTACTCTAATTTTCATGTATCACTGAAATTTGAACATTAGGTTGGATTGTTGTTTGGTATGGTTTTCTAAACTTCGTGTGCTTGAAATTTGTGTTACCCATGTATGTGAAAAAATACTAGGTTAACATTGACTGAGTTTTCATCTTTGATTTGAATAATGTAATGTTGGAAAATCGTGTTTAATGTGTTTAATAAAATTGTTCGTGTCATGTATGAATGTTGTTGTTTCAAATCACATAGTCGTATGTCATCGAAATTGAATTGCAATACTTATTTGAACAATGGCATGTGATTACGTAAGTTTGACTGATAGCACAAACGTAAATTTTCCAATGATGGTCGGAATGTGTTTTGAATTTGCAAAATTGATATTTGACGAGGTAATTCGTAGTTGACGCATGTTGGGTGTTTGGAGCTTTTGGAAATTGTTTGAGTGTGAATAATGATGCTTCGGTGTTGTATATGATTGCCTTGCCTTGCTGTGATATTCATTTTAGGACTCGTTTGATCGACTTAGAAAATTTAGGCAGATGTATTTTCACAACACGAGGGTCTTCTATGGCCCATGGCTTAATCCACGAGCCATAGTTTCCTCTCGAGACTAAAACAAGTATCTTGGGAATTTCTAATATTTCATAAGAAAAAATTTTCTACGGGTCGTAGTTTAGATTATAGCTAGTAGATAAGTTTTCTAGGGTTCATCCCTACAATTGATAAATCTGGAATTACATCCATAACTCGATCTACGGCCCGTAGTTTGTTTAACAAGCCATACCTGGTCTCGTAGGTGCAATTTCAGTACCCCATTTTACTAGCCCTGCCACCTACGAAGGTCTTCTACGGGCCGTACTTTTTTCTATGGTCCGTAGACGTGCCTACGTATGTTCTTTCATCACCTTTTCTGATATCTTCTTACCTTTTTTCCTATACTTGGGGGGCTAACCAGTGTTTCAAATGTGTGAATTTCAAGTATCATGGCCTCAAATCCCTTGAAGAATAAGATTTGTGCCTTCAAGTGGAAACTGAGAGATGAGTCCTCGGATGCACCACTTTCTCCCGAGGCCAGTAGGTCCATCGAGGACCTCATTGTCCAGCCAGTTGTATGCACCAAGCGACCACAGACGGAGAGGAAGGGGGGGGAGGGCTACCAAACAGACAGGATAACCTCACACTCAAACCATCGTGGTCTTCCCTCACCAGTCTGAGGAGGAAGGTGCCAAGGACAATAGCTCCTTACAGATGACTTCCTCCGGAGAGGGATCTGACTCAGGATCCAGAGAGGAGTCAGAGTAAGAGTCTTCTTCAACACCCTGAGCACTACCCTCACCATCAGATGCATTACCTAACTGGTGGTGTAGGCGGGATACATAGAAAATATACCGGAACAAACCTTCGGAAGGACGAGTGGGACCAACAAGTCCGTACAATACTGAAGGAGCCCCAGATTATCACATCAAGGCTAGACAGTGTCCCTGAACTCTAGGACACCACAGCTTGGTAAAGCTTGAAGTTATTGGCAGCGCCGTCGAGGAAGTGCTTCGTGCCGATGGTCAAAGAGTTCTTTTCTTCTTCTGCTGCCACCATCCTAGAGTCGACTCCCATGGGTAAGTGACCCCTTGCTCAGCCCGATTGACACACATGAGAATGAGGGGAGTTAAGGTCGACATATCAGAGGCATTTATTTGACGTGTACTTTTTGATCCTGAGTATCAAGCCCCCAGGACTATAGCTACGTTCGACCACAGACTGGGGCAAACTCAGGACAAAGTGTTGATGAGAGATCTATCTCGTATGCCTGCATTGATGATATGGGTCATCGATCATATTGTTGGGTGGGGCCAGGATCCTGAGTGGGTATCTACATCATTGGTGTCCATAATGAAAATGCCCCTCAACTTCACCGGTGAATTTTTATGGGCTATGGTTAGATCATGGATCCGACTGACACATGCAGATAATACATTGACATCGAATCATGCCATACTGGTTCTAGCATCTTGGATGGCTATGACATCGATTAGGCTCGATTGATAGTAGAACTGATTCATGAGGCGTCCCTGAAGAGGTCTATCTCCATCCTATTCCCATGTCTAATATATTTTCAATGTATAGAGGTGGAGTTGGAAATTCTTTACCACTTGGACACACTAATAGAGGTTTGGAAGAACAAGATGCCAGCCCGATAGGGGCTGATGATAATCCGGTGGCCCTCTGGCTAGCATCACAGCATCTAGCCCATATGCTAGAGATGTTCGCCGTAGCACCACCGCTTGAGCCTCCATCTTCATCCACCACTGTTGCTCTCACTGCTGAGGCGTCACCATAGGCCGAGGTTGATAAAGAGTAGAGGCCCACTACTACTACTACTACTAGAACTACCCTAGAGGCCGCGACCGCTTAGTCTCCATCCGTTGGCATGGTATACATGTCAGCGGCATCTATTCAAGCATTAGCACAAAGGCAGGCACACACCGAGTCCCAGTTGACTCAGTAGTTATAGCAAATTTGGCCTTACGTTTGCCAGGCCATTTTAGAGGTTGAGGTACGTATGTAGACGCACTATGTGGCTACTATTCTGGAGAGCTTCACACAAGTATGTCACCGCATTGATGCACTTGAGACAGACCTGAAGCCAACCTCAGTTCAGCCCAACCTGTGCACATGACATCTATTCGGGTAGAGATCCAACAGATCTAATCTAAGATGAGGGCAGCAACATAAACACCATTTGTGCTTCCTCCATCCGATCCCAGTGAGGCGGTTGTTGATCTGTTTGGCCATGTGGATATACCACTACCATTCCTTAGGAAGAGACCTCACTTAGAAACTAATGATCTAGATGCTACGAGGCAATAGACGGGGATGCCAGAGGAGGAGCAGCTCAAGGTTACGAGACTTCGCTTCATTTAGGATGGGGAGGCACAGTAGATGTGTGAGTTAGAGAGGTTGAGTGGTGCTGGACACTCTGAACATGGTGCCGCTACTGGGAAGACCACCAGGCAGGTTGAGGGTGGTCAGACGCAGCCAAAGATTGGCACTTGGGCATCTAGGTATGTTTCTTTTTGACCTCTATGCTATGATATTGATATATTTTGGGCATTGAGGACAATGCAAACTTTTGTCAATACGGTGTGGGTAGTTATAGGTCGTTGGTAAATTTGAGTAACTATGGACTATAACTATTCCCAAATTTTGAGTCCGAGGTATTTTTATTGCATGTGTTATTTTCCTAAGGACATTTATTATCTGTTGAACCGGCTTGTTCAGGATGTGTAAGTAGTATTGGTAGCATGTAATAATAAAGTCTATGGCATATGTTAGTTTTGTAAAAAATGATACCCATCAAATTTTGTGTTAGGTGGTCTTGATAACAACCATATGATATCGATGATTGACAGTTCCTGTTATGATAAATGTGGTTTAATTTTTATGAAAAGCATGATCTAAGAGTCTTTGTAGATAGTGTAATCTGTGATATGTGCGCGCGAGATTTCTTTGCTTAATTCTTATACTGTGTTTTAATTTAGAACTGCCATATTACTCGTACTTAGACTGCAGGTTAGTTGGCTAGAAAATGAGCTTAGGCTATTCTTCAATTTGGCACACTTAGCCTAAATGACCAACCAAATGTGTGAGGTATCCCTTGATCCCAATGTTTGAGCTTTGCATATACCTTTTTCGTTGTAAAAACCTAAGTAACCTAGACTTGTTGAATGTGAAATCCTAAATTTTTCCCTGCTCCTTCCTTGAGTATTGTGCGCCTTGATTGAGGCAGAAATGCTTAAGTTGAGGGTGGCTACCAAAGGTTGCCCAGGTACGTAGGATAAATATTGTGCACCTCAACTAAAGCCAAAAGCCTAAGTCGAGGGTGGTTGGTTAAGGAAAATCACACTAAATTTGGTGGAAGCTAATGATACATGAAAAGGGGGGTGTGCTATGGGTGCAAAAAAATGAGTAGATGCCTGAACAATAAGCTAAATAGAAAAAGAATGTGAAAATAAAAGGCAATGACCAAAAATGTTAGTAAGGCACCCCGAAAAGTTTTAAATAGAAGAAGGGGAGAATGATTTGAGAAATGATAGTGTTGGTGGGGAAAAGGTATAGAAAAACACAATGACAAGGAGGGTCATTAGTCACTATGTTCCTAAAACATCATACCAAAAGCCCCTAAGCCTATGTTACAAGCCAAGAAAGTCCTATAATGATCCTCGTCCAAATAGTTGAATGTCACAATTGTGACTATAGGGTCGAGCATATAGTATTGAGCATTGTGTTTGAATATCGATTGTGAGTGTGAGTTATTTTGTTTAGTCACAAGTATTGAATTAGAAAATACTGTTATGAGTGGGATATGGGACTTCTTTTTGTGAGGGCACTTGTATTGCACTATTGATTCTAGGGTATTTTAGTGATTGTTGCTTATCTGTGGTTACCTTGCTTGTAATAGTTGCTTTGTCACATGTATTGATTTACATTGGTTTGTTTGATGACTATCTGATCTGCATTAGTTAGGAGTGTGAGTACTTGTGCTTGATTTGGAGATGATGTATGCTCTTAGATTGAGATCTATGTGTTACTATATTGCTTATGTAGATTGAGTCTGTCGCTTGAGGACAAGCCACAATTTTAAGTTAAGTGTGTTGATGTGATGTCAAAATACAACACTTTTGATGCTTAAAACTTAGAATTTTTTGTGTTTTCAAAGTGACTTTTAGCGGGGTTGAGGCGTTTTTATGTTTGTTTTTCAGGATTACAGGATTGTGCATGAGTTTTGGAAAAGTGTTGAAGATGCTGAGTTTTTCAGAAACTACAAGGCACTCTACGAGTCATGGATACTTCCACAAGCCGTCGAGGGGTTTCGTGGTTGAGATCCAATGAAGGGCCTAATTTCTTAAGTTTCAACGACGAACTGTCAGACGAACGTAGATGATTGTATGAGTCGTGGATTAGTCTTATGCCTTGAGGCTCAGATTTTTTGCCAATGTTTCTGGAAAGCTATCACATGAAACCCTACGAGTTGTATGTTTAAATACAACCCATAGAAATGTCTCATAGAAGTGACTTCAAATTTTGAAGAAGGAAGAGCACGAACCCCTGGTACGAGCCGTGGAACTTTCTACGGCTCGTAACCCAGACCGTAAAGCCCGCCGAATCAAGTTTTCCTATTCCATTTTTGACTTGTATTTTATTTATTATAAATAGGTATTTTAGGTCTTTTCTATAGAGAGACACACAAGAGAATTCATACTTTGTGATTTTTACCTCAAAAACATTACTTTGTGATTTCTAGTGAAGAATTTGGTATTTTTTTGTTCTTAACTTTATCATTGTAAGTTCTTAGTTATGTTATTCTATATCATGATTCTTTCATCTACAATGATTATGCATAGAAAAATCCACAACTAGGGTTGTGGGAACCATGAAGAACTAACAAGGTAAAATCAGATAATTCGTAATTCTTAGAGAGTATGCATATATGTATTAATTAACTCTCTTCATTTTTATTTCTTTTTAATGATGGCCAATGTTATAACCTTTCTAATTCTTACTGATTGGATCAAGGTAGTAATGAATAGGAAAAAAGATTAACTAACAGGATTTGATGTGATCCCTCTCGTCTAATCAACCAAACTGGATCAATCGGAGGTTGTACGGGAACAATAGGTAAAGGTTAGTAATGTCACACTGCAGGGATGGATCAAATCATGTGGTGAAACTTACCTCTCGTGTGGATCAAAGCGTTTGGTAAACTTAACTTACAGTTTTGCATGGGGAATATCAAGTTATGAATTCATGGAGAAGATAATACCCTAGTTACTTCTCTCATGTATTTCACAACATGTTCTTCTAGTTTAGGTTTACCTTACGCAATTACAAAATACTCCTTTTTTGGGACATAAGTAGGTTAATTCACTTGACTTGCTTGTGATTACTCAGATATTGTCCATATTCCCAGTGGGTTCGCCCCTAACCTTGGTTAGGTTATATATCTTTACAATGAAAGCTTAAACCTTCATAAAGGAGGTGTAGCTTGGGCGACATCAGGATGGTAGAAAGAGATATCTTGAATTTGATGTGGATTATTAGGTATATCTCAAGGTATCTACTATGAAAGGTATCGTATGATTTTGCAAGAACGGCAAGTTAAGCCCTTGGTATGTAGGGCCTTATAAAATCTTAAAGAAGATTGGTAAGGTTGCTTACAAATTGGAATTTCCAATGGAGTTGCCTATGATTCATCCGGTATTCCATGTATCAATGCATTAGTGATCCAAATATTGTTGTACCTTTGAATGACATGAGCATTGAAGATAATTAAACTTATGAGGAATTTTCAGTTGAGATTTTGGACCAACACGTTAAAAGATTGAGAAACAAAGAAGTTGTATTGGTCAAAGTTTTTTTGAGAAACCAACAAGTTGAAAGTGCAACATGGGAAGCGGAGGCGGACATGATGAAATGATATACTTATTGTTTTGCTTCTACTTAAGCCTAAGGTACTTAGTCACTCATGCTGAAGCCCTTCAATCTTCTAAGAGTATACCTCTTTATGTCATATTATATGCATGCATACTCACAGAAATGATTTGAAAATATGTTTTAAAGTTCCACTGTTATATTTATGATGAAATGTGAGTTACGTACTCTACTCTATTAAAGCTTACCTTGACCCCATCTGAGGACGAATGTTTTCATGAGGGAGATATTGTGAGACCTCTAAAAATGCATTTATATGACCTTATGAACAATACCTTGCATATCAACTTATCCATAATCTTTTTAGAAATTCGAGGCCAATTTCTTGTTTAGGAAGGAAAATTGTGCGGAGAATGGTCTCTTTCGAATTTTAGATAAATCATATCGATAAATAATTTTTTATCAAAAATTCATTATCCTCAAAAGTATGTGACTAATTTGTGTCATGTAGAGGGTAAAAGTGATCTATACATATTCCTTGGTCAAAATAGGGGAAAATTAAACTTCACAGTAAAATAACCTGCAGTGAAACAAGTGCAGATGGTGCCTTGGGCCCCTCACGATACAAACTTTTTCGAACAATTCCAATTTCAAGTGAAATAATTTGGAACTCATTCTTAACTGACTTAAATCACAATTGAGTTGTTTTTTTGATTTAAATCTGTCATATATATATATATATATATATATATATATATATATATATATATATATATATATATATATATATCCATTTACCCCTAAATTAGCCCATTTATTCATCAATCACCCCTATAAAAATTTTCTCTAAAATCAACTCTCAAGGGCTTTCTCCTTCCTCAACGAAAACTCCATTGAAGATCAAGTGAAGCAAAATCCTCTATTCCTCTTCAAGATTTCAAAGTCAATCACATAAGATATGTGAGATTTATCCATAGAATCCTTTCTTCTATGGAGCTCCTTATAAATTATGAATTTTTATATTAATTCAATTATGAAATTGTATGGATCTTTTGTACTCCTACTCAAATTCTTCAATTAAGAATTGTGTGATGACTATAGATCTATTGTACAATAAGTTCAAGCCAATTCCATGAAATTGATGATTTTTCCAAAAATGATATCAAGTATATGATGATTAGGGATTTCTGAAATTGATGTGGGTTCCTTTATAAATGATTTAATGTGATTTTAGTTCCATGATTCCTACATGAATTTTATCTAGTTGCATGATTTTAACTCAATTGTTCGTGAACCTACACATTGCCCTAGTTTCCCTATAATAAAGTTATGACCTTTATGAGTATGATTTGAAGTATGAACATATCATCTTATGATGATTATGTTATGATGATGATATGATGGTTAAATTGACTTAATACCCTAATGTTTATGATGATGATAATGATGAGATGGAGAGTATACTCGCACTATATAAAAAGTTATATGGATGGACTATTCCTATAATATGATGAAGTCATGAGGTCTATTTTACAAGCTATGAAAGTGTGATTTTGATTAAGTAAAGAATTATGATGATGTCTATATATATGTATTATTATGTATTCTTTAGGATATGACTTAGCAACAAGAGGGCATTAGTAGATTCTATTGTCCCATAACTATGTGCACTCATAGGAATGGTGTTAATATTTATATGCATTAAAGGTGTGCTAATGGGTCTATTTAGCTTTAATGATAGATACTAACCGTATTATAATAGATCCTAAAGGGTGGGGTCAAATGATGGGTTCTCACTATTCCAAGATAGAGCCTATAGGTGAGGATCGGGTCTACCTTGGCAAAGTAGAATCCTCATTTGCTTGGTGTAGAGAGAACATTGAGATTCCACGTAATAGTTTGCACGATCATGTTGATAGTTATGGTCTTAATCCCACATATGTATGTCTACTAGGATACAAAATGTTTTATGATACTTCTATACATGATATTAAATATTGCATTACTCATGCATATCATATCCTTGCTCTATTGCTTATGTCTATGCATATTCTATCATGTACGATGTTTATTGATGCAATGCACTCTTTCGTATTTAGTACATTCAAACATACTAAGGCATACTCTTGCTTGCATGATATCACCATGTAGGTGCGGACGATGATCTTCTCCTCCTTTTTGTGGCTAGCTTTCAGATATTACTATTGAAGATTGGTGAGTTCGCATGGTTCGGGGATAAGCCCTTATATTTCTTACTTATGATGTTGTTCTAAGACTTTTGTACTTTGATAATCTTGAGGGAGAGCTAGTAAGGTTATATTCTAGTCCCCACCAAGATCTATGATGTAGAGGCATGCTTGAGATACTATGTTGATGTAATTTTCTTTAATGGGAAATATTGACTCTTATGATGCTATGTTCCATTTTCCACTCTTATGAATTCTTATTTTATTCTACGTATGCTTATGATATGAACAAAAGGCTTGGATTGGGCGTCTTTAGGTGTCACATTCGTCGTGTCACGGCTAGTCCCTAGCTAGGTTTATGTCATGGCAAACTTGGTATTAGAGCACAAGGTTTGGAAGCATCCTAGGGAGTCTAATATGTTGTGTCTAGTAGATTCCTATTCATACGTGTGAAGTGAGCCACATTAATGAATAGGAGGCTATGAGACTTTTAGGAAACCCTCACTTCTTTATGATCTATGTTGTGCCTTCAATACTCTTTCCCTCTAATACTTCCTTTGAAGTTTATAGAGAATGGCTCCACGTGCTTTATTACCTAGGGGAGTTAATGCTAATGAGGTAAAAACTCATCCAGCTCCTTAAGACGCTCAAGTTGACCAAGTGACTAATAATTAATTGTTGGCCACTATCACTACATTGGATCAAGTTATTGCTTCTCCAAAGACTCCTACCCTGACTTTTAGGGTGAGGGATTTTACTAGGATGAATCCCCTGGAGTTCCATGGTTCCAAAGTGGGTGAGGACCCACAAGAGTTTCTTGATGAAGTCTACAAAGTAGTTGAGGTTGTGAGATGTCTTCTGAAGAGAAATTGGAGTTGATGGCTTACCAACTCAACGGAGTTGGTCAAGTTTTTCTTACACAATGCAAAATTCGAGAGAAGTGATGAGAAAAGGCCTATTGATTTGAATGTCTTCAAGGACACTTTTCTTGATCATTTCATCCCTCTTGATCTAAGGGAAGCAAAAGTAGTAGAGTTCATGAATTTGAAACAAGGTGTTATGGGTTTGAGGGAGTATGCCCTCAAAATTACAAAGTTGTCTAAGTATGCTCCTTCCCTTGTAGCCAATCCTAGAGCCTGAATGAACAAGTTTATATTGGGTGTGTCTGATTTGGTGGATATGGAGTGCAAGACGGCATTGCTTGTCAAAGAGATGGATATTTCTAGAATTAAGACCCATGCTGAACAAATAGAGAGTGAGAAGCTTCAAAGTATGAAGGTCAGAGAGTCCAAGAGGGCTTGATTTGATGGTATTTTCTCATGCTAAGTCTTGTGGAGGCTATTTCCATCAAGGCCAAGAATCATCTAAGGGTGCTAAGCAAGGGATTACAGTGCCTACTCCTAAGGCACAAGGAGATGCTGCTACAGGTAGTTCTATCCCTCCTAGGTGTCCCAATGGTGGGAGGAACCATTGAGGTGATTGCTTGAGAGGTCTTAATGCTTGCTTCGGTTGTGGGAAAATAGGGCACAAGATTTCTTAATGTCCTAATATTGCAACTATGGAAAAGGAAGGGCGACCTCAAGGCCAAGCTTCTCAAAGAGGGCATGTTCCACAAGGTGCCGAAGTTCAAAGAGGTGGAGCACATGGAAACCGTTTCTATGCTCATTATACTAGGAAAGAAGTTGAGGAGTATCTCGATGTGGTTATGGGTATGTTACGGGTCTTTGATTTTGATGCATATGCTTTACTTGACTCCGGTGCCAATATGTGTTTTTTCACTCCTAACCTTCCCATAAAGTTTGCTATTTTTCTTGAAATCTTGAAAGATTCTAATTCACCTTATAACTCGGTTGGTGAGTTGGTTGTGGCTAAGAAAGTCTATAGAAATTTCCCCACTATGATATTGCATGAAGTTTTCCCATGTGATCTTGTTGAGCTTAATATGACCAATTTTCATGTTATTCATAGTATTGATTGGTTGCATAGATCTTATGCCTCTATTGATTGTAGAACCAACAGGGTCAAATTCCAAGTTCCTAATGAGCTCATTCATGAATGACGGGGAACCAATTCAGTATTTAAGGTGACTATTAAGAACAAGTATCCATTTCCAAGGATTGTATATTATTGGTAATTGAATAAGGTGACTATTAAGAACAAGTATCCACTTCCAAGGATTGATGACCTATTTATCAATTGCAAGGTGCTAGGTACCTCTCCAAATTTGATCTTCGGTCTAGATACCACCAATTGATTGTGAAGGAGATTACTATTCCCAAGATAACCTTTTGGATAAGATATGGACATTTTGAGTTCTTTGTTATGTCATTTGGGTTAATAAATGCCCTTGCTATCTTTATGGATTTTAGGAGTCACACTTTCAATGCTTATGTAGACATGTTTGTGGTGGTGTTTATTGATGATATATTGATTTACTGCCTGAGTGAAGAGGAACACATGGATCATTTGAGAATTGTATTTCAATTCTTGAGAGATAAGCAATTGTTTGCCAAATTTAGTAAGTGTGAATTTTTGTTAAGGAAGGTGGCATTCCTTGGTAATATTGTGTCTGGTGATGGTGTCATGGTTAATCCAAATAAAATGAAAGTCGTAAAGAATTGGCCAAAACTATTAACTCCTTCGAATATTAGGAATTTCTTTGGTTTGGCCAGATATTATAGGAGATTTGTTGAGAGATCTCCTTTATTCCATCACCTTTGACTATATTGACCCAAAGGAATCTCAAATTCAAATAGTTGGATTAATGTGAAAAGAGTTTTCAAATATTGAAGGATCATCTTACTTCGACCCCTATTTTGACATTACCAGAAGTTCAAATGGATTTTTCATTTGTTGTAATGTTTCATGTGTAGGATTAGGTTGCGTATTGATGAAACATGGCAAGGTCATTGCTTATGCTTTAATGAAATTAAAGTTCCATGAAAGTGTAAGGACTTAGATTATAAGCTAGGTTTATGAAAATTTGATTATATTGATGTTAATTCTAAGTGAGTTTACACTTATTGCTAGGTTTCATCTATAATCTTAAGGTTGTAAACTTGGGGTTTACTTTCGATATTTGATTATTGCAATAATTTGAGTAATTAGAGTGTGCAATAGGTGTGTTAGCTAGAAATCTATTAAGGGTTTAGTTGAATACCAAAAACGTTGGTTCAATGACTAAAGTATTAGGAGATTTACTATAATTTCTCAGGCCAGATGTGTCCTTGAGCGAAATGCATGTGATGTTGTAATACATTCATGTGAAATACCTTCGCTGTCGTAAATGAAGTGTTGGTTACCAACAACCTACCAACAATCTATCTTACTCACATATTTTTAACTCAACTAATCAAATGTTTAGACTAGGTTAATTAGATATATCCCTACATTTGCACACCCCCGACATCTCTATGGATCAATTGTTAATTTGCAATTTAGGATTGTTGTTAGCTGAATCTTAGTATTTATTCACTTGCAACCTCCCTGTTCGACTATACAAATCCCTAGTTCAACACATTACTTCACCTCTGGAATACCCATTCCCTGTGGGATTCAACCCCAATTCTTGTTATGTTATTATGTTGATAATGATCATCCTTATTTCCATTCATGATATTGGTTTGAAAGTCATCATGGATCTAGAGAGCTTACGAACCAAAGATATGCTCATGATAATTCTAAATAAAGTTGAGGCTTTGGAAAAGGTGTTGAAAGAGATAAATTAAATTTTTTCACAATTGATCTAATCCGTGAATTCACATTTAGTATCTATCAAGCATTTGGAAACATAACTAGGTGTGATCTCAACCCATTTCATCCAATTTCCAATAAGAGGCATACCTAGTGACAAGGTAGCAAATTCGAACGGTGAAAACCAACAGTGCCTGTCCATTACAACACATAGTGACAAGGTTGTTGAAGGTGTTGTACCTACATCTAATGTTGAGCCAGGAGGTGGAATCAAGGCTTCTTTGTCTGAAGGAGCTAAAGAATCGAAAGTGGAAGGTAGTGTTGTGGTTGCGAATGAAGGTGGTGATGTGGTTGTAAACGAGGAAGGCAACACTCTTGGAAATCCCAGGAGTGATAGAATTGAGAAAGATTGGGTGATTCAACTAAGGCTAAAAGCACACCTCCCAAATCTTTTTCCTCTTCCTCAAAGTTGAAAGCTCCCCAAGTAAAGATTGAGCAATCGTTCCCTCATAGACTGAAGAAGAAGGAAGAAGACACCAAGTTCCAAATATTTCTATCTATGTCCCATTGGTAGAAGCTCTTACGAAGATGCCATGGTATGTGATGTTTATGAAGGATCTCGTAACCAAGAAGAGGACTCTTGAGTCTGAAATAATAGAAGTATCACACCATTGTGGTGTGATTGTGTTAAAACACTTGGTTGCAAAGAAGGATGATCCGGGTGGATTTACCATTCTATGTACCATTGGCACTTATGAAGTTTGAAAGGCATTGTGTGACCTCAATCCTGGTATAAATCTCATGCCATTGGCCATCTTTAAAGAATTGGGATTAGATATTCCTTCACCAACTTTTATGAGATCGAGCATGGCTGACCGGTCCATCGAATGACCGATAGTGATTTTGCATGATGTCTTAGTTAAGGTGGATTAATTTATCTTGCTAGCTGATTTTGTAATTCTTGACTGCGAAGTGGATGTCGATGTGCTCATCATCCTTGGTGGACCATCCTTGGCTATCAGGAGGGCATTGGTGGATGTTGAGAGAAGGGATTTGTGCATTCAAGTGAATGAGGAGGAGATTGTGTTCAACATTTGCAAAGCTATGGAGCAAGCAAAGGACCTCCAAATGGTGTAGGTGGTTGATCAATATTGGGATACATGAAGTGAGAAAGACTACGTCGTGCTACGACGTTAAGCACAACGCTGCTTGGAAGGCAACCCAAGATTAGTATGTTTTTATTTTGAATAATAGGTGTTAGTTGTGTAAGTTTGTGAAATGAAGAGATTGAAGTGGGTGACAAAGAGTGATGCAATCTTCTACAACAGTGGATCAGCGAGTTGAAACGATGACCACTAGTTTGACGACTCATTGAGTCAGTTGATGACTCTTTAGGTACTGTAAAATTAGGTGGTGGTTCGGCGATGCCAAATTCAATCGTCTTTTGTACTGAAGAAAATGTTTGAACTCTATAAGAAAAATAGGTTAAGAATGCATTCAGCATATCACCAAATGTGTTTGGCCGAGTAGGTCACATCGCCAAAATCTTGCGCCAGACTGACCTATATGAAAGATTTTTAAAATTCTTCATCGCTTTACTTTTCATCTTCCCTACTCTTCATTTCTAAGAGACTAAGACCCCTTTAGCTTCTAAATTTTTCTTATTTTCATTGGGATTTCAAGAGAAGAGCATCAACAAATCACTTTTGGTTCATATCATTGTATGTACATCATCATTGAGGTATGTTTTTGGCCTTTTATTTTTACTTTTGAGCTAATATTGCATGGTAAGGGTTGAATATGGTTTTGAAAGGTTGAAAATCAGTATGTGAAGTTGGAAACTTGTTGGAAATCATGAATGCTATGTGTTTTAATGATTGGTGAACCCTATGTCCGTAGTTGTACTTGTTTATATTGGGTTTTTAGTTTTATTGTTAATAGGTGAAATCGATTAGGTATTTTTGATGGGTTTATGCTATAGTTGAAAGGTATGATTCCTAGTAATTGATTGATTTTGTGTTTTGTCAAAATTTAGTTGAAATGTCTTGTTGTATAGCCTTTATAAGGATAATGAGTATGAATGCGTGATGTTGTGATTCATAATGCATGCTTGTTAAGTTTGATGGTTTTGTGGATTGTGGATGAAGTCAGAGTGACCCCTGAATTTTATCGAGCAACTTGAACTTTCCCAATGATAGAGTGGGTGATGTCTTTCTTAAGGGTAATGTCATCGTTTGATCGAATTTGTAGCCATGGTTATAATGTTAGGATGGCAATGGACTTATAAGAATATGTGATGTTCTATGGTAGGGTAATGTGTGAAAATTTCTCTTGTTTTTTTGTAATGTGATTGAATTTTGACTCAATGGAATGTCGGCCTTGCAAGTCAAATTCATTGATAGTCATTTTGACCGTTAAAGTTGACTCGGCATGCGCCGACTTATCACACACCCTGCCCGTTATGCCTGATTCATGATGTTGAGTTCTATCACTTCCGGTGATAGTATTTTTCACCGTTAAATTTATTCTACAGATCATTGAATTTGCACATTTATTGCCAAATATGACAGTGATTTGAGGCTTGAAAATCGTAAAAAAAGGTGACGGTGTATTTGACCTCCGAATCAGTTCGAAGACCACCGAACATGTTTCTAGAGTCGGTGGTATCATCAAATTTTATGGTTGGTAGTATGTTCCTAGAGTCGATGATCTAATTAAGCTAATTTTACATAAGGATCATGATTCTGGATATTCTATTCACTCAGCCATGATGAAGATGTTTGAGATTTAAGACAATAATACTGGTAGGCAGTTGTAGCACCTTCCAACATGACTCGAAAAGACCTTATTATGTATTTCTTGAATATCTAAAAATTTTTGCATTATTTTACATATCCGACTTCATATTCTTTATGAGGAGGCAAAATTGTGTAGTAAAAGCATGACCTTTGATTTTAAGGTCACCTATATTGTGAAATAATGTTTCGCATGAAATTGTGGAGAATAGAAAAACATATGACAAGTACGCATTGCTTACTTGTTCTCCCATATTACAAAAGTGGCTTAAAACAATTCCTAGGCCAAAACAGAGGAAAATTGATGTTTGCAAAAAAATTACACAGTGAGGGACAGGGACCTGATACGCCTGCACTCCTGCACAGTGTAAATTTTTTTGAACCTCTCCGGAATTTAGTGAGGACATTTTGGAATAAATACAACCCCTTTATATACATACATACTCAAAAGTTCTCCTATTTTTAGCCCTAAATCTCTCTAAACACCCCCGAATCCTCCCAAAATATCTCCAAACTTCCTCCATCAAATTACTCTGATTCTTTAAAGATTAAGCCTCCTCTATTGAAGACAAAGATTCTAAAGGGTTCCTCAAAGTTCATCAAGTCTTCTTCTTCAAGTTTCAAGGTTCAAAAGGTATGCAAGTTTCTTCATCCATGGGTTCTTCCACCCATGGAATCCCGAAACCTAATTTCCGAAATCCTTCAAGTTTCAATGTTGATTTCTTTAGGATTTTTTCTAATTATCCTATTAAGCATGACTTATGTCAAGATTCTTCATCGATTATATGGCATTAAATTTCAAGGGTTTTCTATTATGAAGTTATTTTGTGATATTCAAAGATATAAAAGTCATGATACCATGAGTTATTATGAGATTGATGATTTTATGTGATAAAGTGCATGACTCTATGTCTAAAGTTTCAAAGATGATATGCATGATTGTGGTGGGTTGTTTAAGAATGATTTGAATTGATAATTATCATTATATTATTACATAGTCCTCTTGAGTTACATGATTTTATAGTTAAATACATGAGCCTACCCAATAATCATATCGAGTTTTATAAGGGAGACATGATCTCCAAAGATGAGGGTTCAATTAAAAAGTTACGAAAGCTTTTAAAGTTAAAGTTAAGATGTTCTGAATCACTCAAGCTAAAGCTAATGATGGTGAATGGTCAACCCTCAAAGCTAAAGCTAGTGGATCCATGTAAGCCATATTATTCATAAAAGATGCAATTGTAAAGTTAACAATGTTATAGAACACTACCTTGACAAGTAAATTCCCCTTCTCCTAATGGGAAGGAGTTCATTCGCTTTTTCCAAATTGAAGGAGTTCATTGGATTCTAAGTAGTAGCTCTCTTGGTCTTATATGTTGGTTATGGCCTTCTTCCACATAAGTAAGATATAAAGTTATGTTTTATCTTTCATGTATGTTTTCATTAAAGATTTCTCATGCATGTCATATTGAACTTATATTCTATTGTATACAGTTATGCATCTTGTTTAAGAAGCTTGTTATCCATTGTTGCATTACATTCCACATACTAGTACATTCAAAGTTCTAACACATACTTTTTGTCTACATGATATAATCATGTAGGGACCGGAGCTCCTATTCATCTTCTTCCACATGACTAGCGTGGTTCCTAAAGATCGTTATTATGGTGGGTCCTCCATTTTACGGATAATATCCGATTTCTTTCTTGCTTGTGATGAGACATCATTACTTTACTTTCTATTTTGAGGGTGAGCCTAGGACATGTCTTGGCCCCATTCTACTAATATTTTAGAGATGTTGTTGGATACTTAAGCTATGTACCTATTATGAGATATTCAGCTTTTATGGAGACTTATCTTTTAGTCCTTATCCTCTTATGTGATGAGGTTTGATGTTGTTGATGTGGATGGAATGGTGTTTCTCTTCCTAAGCACCTATTTCCCCATAGCTTGAGTCACACTTACCCTCCCTTTACTCTTGCTTGTTATGTGATCATGCAAATTCCTTTCCCCTATTTATCCCTGTAACGTGAGTCCAAAGACCTAATTCCCTTAGACTTCATTGTTAATGGTTGTTTTATATTGAACAACTACGGATGTGTACAAGATATGCTAAGAGGCTTGTCTGGGTTGCCTTCATATTTTCCATTTGTTGCATCGCACCTAGGCCTGGTCTCGGGTTCTGACAGTGGTATGCAAAGAGATATAGCTGATTATGTGTCTCATTTTCTTAGTTGTTAGCCGGTAAAAGTCGAGCATTAGAAGCCTCAGAGAGAGTTTCAAAGACTACCCATTCTCGAGTGGAAATGGGAGCGGATTACTGTAGATTTTGTGATGGGGTTACCTCATACTTCCAGAGGCATCGATAGCATTTGGATTATTATTTATTGACTGACCAAGTCCACTCATTTCATTACAGCCTAGTCTTCTTATAGTGATGAGCGGTTAACCAAGGTCTACATATGGGATATAGCCCATATTCACAGAGTATCGATGACTATTAGATCTAATCATGGTCATAGTTCACCTCCATTTCCAAAGAGCCTTTATGAGAGAGTTGGGCAACACGGTTGATTTTAACATAACTTTTCATCCATAGATCGATGGTCAATCACAACGTACTTTATAGGTCGTTGAGGATATGTTGTGAACCAATGTATTAATGTTTGGTGGTTAGTTGGACCAAGAAGCCTTTAGCTGAGTTTGCTTATAATAATAGCTATCACTCTGGTATCCAGATTGCATGGTTTGAGGCAGAGTATGGTAGGCATTGTCGTACTCCTATTGGGTGGTTTGAGTCCACAGGGCCTAGGACACAAGACATACACTTGCTCCTGAAGGCTTTATCCCATGTTTGTGTCATTCGGGACCGATTGAGCATAGCCCAGAGTTGCACTAAAGTTATGCTAACCGCAAATACTGTCCTTTATGCTTTTAGATTTGTGACTAAGTATTCCTGTGGGTATCACCTCTAAAGGGGGTGATGAGATTTAGTGGACGGGGTAAGCTTAGCCCTCAGTATTAAAGCATTTAAGATCCTACAGAGAGTGGGCGTAGTTTCCTATGAGCTAGCATTGCCTCTAGCATACTCAACCATAGATCTGGTTTTCCATGTTTTGATGTTACAACAGTATGTACCAAATGAGTCATATGTGTTGCAGTATGATTAAGTTGAGCTGGATGATCGGTTAGAATTTATTAAGGAGTTGATATCCATATAGAACAAAGCAGTCAGGTAGTTATGCTCCTGAGTGATACTCATGCTTAAAGTCTAGTGGAGGCATCATCGTTGATTGAGGTGGCCACCTTGGAGACAAAGCATGCTATGCAGAGCAGTACCCTAACTTATTTAAGTCCTCAAGTATACCCTTATCTTTACTTTCATGAAAAAACGTTTTTGTATTAGTTGATGTTTTAATGATATCAAAGTCAAGTCTACTTTTTTTTGCGTATTTTGTATTGTTATAGCTTACCTATAGTGACCCCATGTTATTTGTGACTTGCTAGCGCTAACAGTTCTGTCACTTGGTCGCTCCTTTGAAAGATGTTTGATTTTTCATATTATAGGCATGTTTAAAGTTGAAAAGTGAGTTTAGTAGTAAAGTTCGGGTAAATAGCCTCGAATCAAAATTATAACAATCCATCAGCTCTAGAATGGCAAAACTATTCTAGTATCATGTTTGGTTAACGTACCGAGGATTTTATTATTAGTTTATACCGTGTCTTGCAATTTATCCTTTAGAATAATTTAATAGTTGACTTTAGTTAGAATTCTTGGTAAATGTGTTTAAATGGAAATGTTAGCAGTGGTTAGCTCCAAAATGTCGAGTTTGGTCTAGAACGACCTTTTATTTCGCTCCCGAGTGCATTTTGAGCCCCTAGATGGAAATTATGTAATTTTAACGTAAGGAAGTGGGACCCAAATTTTATCAAAATGATTTAGTATGGGAATTCTGACAGCGCCATTGAATCTAAATGTCGAATACAGTATGATTATATAGTTTGTTTGCGGAAATCAGACTCAAAATGAGTTTTGGACATCACATTGAAGAAAATAAAACTGGCTGATATCTAGTGCATACTGTCACGCCCTAAGCCCCATTAAGGCGGACTGGCACCCGTTGCCGACAAGGCTCGGGAGAACCAACATATAATTATACACCTGCTATGAACATTTAAGAGGTTTCCATACTTAGCATGCTGTCAAAAGAAGGTACACTGTACTAACAAACAAGAAGTAAATGCTTACTAGGCCGTTGGAGCCACGATGTCGACAATACGCTATTTGACCACACATTAATTTACATAGTCTACAAAGCCTCTAAGTAGGGAACAATATCCAAATGGGTCGGGACAGGCCCTGCCTCATGACCAACTATACAATACAAAATATAAGTTCTAAACACATAAGCCCCGAAGCAACCTGGAGCTTAGTAATAGCAGCTGGAAGTCCTGTACTCTTACTGGGGAGATCTAGTAGCTCCTGTACCTGCAGCATGAAATGCAGGTCCCCTGTAAGGGACATCAGTACGAGATAATGTACTGAATATGTAAGGCAGGAAATACTGTACATGAAATAAGAACTCAGATGAAATCACATGCTAGTGTGTAAGGATGAAAAGACCACCTTTAGTCATACTGTGAAATCATGTACTTTATGTCTTTTTATTTCTGTATCTTTACTGTATAATCTGTGCACAATATATCATGTAAATGACCAGCTGATCAGTGGTAAATCTGTAATGGGATCGACCCTGGCTAGGTGATTCCTTCACCCCTCGGGCTACCACCCAAATGAGATCGACCCTGGCTAGGTGATTCTTCCACCCCTCGGGCTACCACTCATTTATAAGCAACTGTAAGTTATCTTTTATTTACTTTGAGATGGTTCTTTTGGTGGTCATAACCTTTAGAACTGTAGGATTATAGACATGTGACATATGAGCAACCATACAAGGTAATACTACAATGAAAAGAGAGATACACAACTAATGAACCGTATCGGAGATTAAACGACACATAGACTTTGTTGGGTAAGAAGGAACTCAAGTATATTTGGTATCCAAGTACATATGCAGGTTGACAATGACTATGTATGGGTACATATGAACATGGTATAGAGTGGGGACACGGTTAGCAGCCATGTCAGAGTTTGTACGTGCCTTTATATGCTAAGGAAGATTATAGATTTCATGCCAAGTAATAGGAAATCAAGTTGCCTTACATACCTCGTTTGTACTATGTCGTTATTACCTCGGGGTAGTATCCTTTTCCTCCAAACACTTATCTACAACATATTAGGTGATAAAACTAGTGTTAGTAGCTAATAAACACGTCTTAGTAATCCAATTTCACCCAAAAACAACATCCGGGCAGCAAGCTCGGAATTAGCAACCAAGGAGTATTCTTTCAACATTTCCACTACTAATCGTATTTTCTAACACACATTCCCATATACATGTCATATCCAGCTATGTTTAGTCCCATAAAAGCATTACAACAACTCATACAATACAGCATACAACAACTTTACACAACACGTAAGTAAACAACGCAACATTGCGTCCTTCCGCTACATTTTGACGTCAACCATTCCAAATCCGTTCTAACCTTAACCAAACTGTCCTCAACATATTTACACACAATTACAGTCCTAAACCAGTCCAAAAACAGTCCCTAAGTAGATGAAAAACGTGGGACAACAATTCCCAAAAAAACAGTCCACAAATTTTTACTAATGACCGGAATTAAGACATCATTTAAGAACTTGTTTTTACGGAAGATACAAGTGGTCCAGCAGCCTTCTTACATCATTACAGACCCAAGACTTGTTAAAAACATACATATACTTCATAACTCAGCCAACCAAAAAGTTAAAAGTCTCTTATTTAACAAGAAAAGTGAACCACAAAATTGGAACACATGCTGTCCCAAAATTCCTGCACAATACAACCAACATATTCTTTATGTTTTTCATGGAAATATTACACCAATCCATGGGTATTTTTACTTACCTTAACTCTCAAGAATTAGGTTCTCTTCAAGAACCCTAGAAGTGTGTCTTGGCTGCTTTAGAAAATGAGAAGAGTGCAAGAAGAACTTAGAGAAAAAATCTGAAATTCGGCTTAAGAGAATGGCTAAAAGTTGCTGCTGGTTGCTCCCTTTTATAGGCCTCTTTTGGCCGACTTTCTTTTGGGCTTTTAGCCTTATTTTAAATAAGGTTATGGGGCAGCAGCTTGGCCCTTTCATTTGGGCCTTATTGCGCTTCAAATGGGATGGGCTTTGTTGCAAACATTTACTCCCTAAGCCCACTTAGTTTGGGCTTTAGTTTTGAATTGGATTGTAATTGTAATTTAGCCCTTTTTTTATCCATCTTGGGCTGAAAATATTGTCCTTTTATGATGCCAAACCATGGGCCCAAATGACATCCTTAACTCGGGGTTTATTCTTTATCGGACTTGAACAAATTCGGTGTTGGGCCTTGTCTCCGTTTACCGAACATATTTAAGCTAAGCACGTAGGTGACTCACCTACTAGCTTGCTAAGTCCCTCAAGCACCTCAATTATTTTACTTCATTTAAGGTCACACTCTCCTTAACTTGACTTAAAAATTATATACGCTCGGTCATCTTAAGCGTTAGACGTGCATATAGCCCCTTTAATCTAAAATTCACGCACCTTTAAAAATATGTGCGGATTTGACCCTGCCATATCATATTTAATCTATGTTGGACTAGTACATGTATGATGTGGGGTGTTACATCCTCCCCCCTTAGGAACATTCGTCCCCGAATGTAAGCATAATTGAATAGGTTAAACGAACTCACGTGTAAACAGACTTTTGAAAACATAATAAGAATTCATATTCAGATACCTACTAATCCCTCAACTCTGTATCTTGGACTTCCTCTTTAGCTTCAAATATGTAAGGATATTTGGACCTCATTGCTTCCTCAGCCTCCCACGTTATCTCTTCTACCTGTTGGTTCCTCCAAAGCACTTTTACTGAAGGTATTTCCTTATTCCTTAGCTTTCTAACTTGACGATCTAGGATAGCAATAGGTACCTCTTCATAGGTGAGATCTTCCGTAACTTGCATATCTTCAATAGGAGTAATACGAGATGGATCACCTATGCATTTTCGGAGCATTGAGACATGAAAAACTGGATGAACCATTGAAAGCTCCTGGGGTAACTCTAATTCATATGCAACTTGTCCAAACCTTTTAATAATCTTATATGGCCCTATGTAACGTGGGCTTAGTTTCCCTTTCTTACCAAATCTCATAACACCTTTCATTGGAGACACCTTTAAGAATACCCAATCTCCTACTGAGAATTCCAGTCCTCTTCTTGTAGCATCTATATATGATTTGTGACGGCTTTGGGCTGTTTCTAGTCGTTGTCGTATTACCTTGACTTTTTCCGTGGCTTGTTTGACTAGATCTGGACCAAGCAAGGTGGTTTCACCCACTTCAAACCATCCTATCGGTGATCTACATTTTCTTCCATACAAAGCTTCATACGGTGCCATCTTGATGCTTGAATGGTAGCTATTATTATAGGCAAATTCAATAAGTGGCAAATGGTCCACCCAACTACCTTTGAAGTCCAATGCGTACGCCCGCAACATATCTTCATGTGTTTGAATGGTGCGTTCTGCTTGACCATCTGTCTGCGGGTGGAAAGCTGTACTTAAATTTACTTATGTCCCTAAGCTCCTCTGGAAGGATTTCCAAAACTTTGCGGTGAATTGAGCTCCCCGATCAGATATAATGGAGATTGGGACCCCATGTAGTCTAACTATCTCCTTAAGGTATAGCTTTGCATACTCTTCAGCCGTATAGTCACTCTTAACTGGCAAGAAGTGTGCTGACTTTGTAAGTCTATCAACTATTACCCATATGGAGTCAAACTTCTGAAATGAGCAAGGCAACCCAGTAACAAAATCCATATTAATCATATCCCACTTCCATGTTGGAAGCTCTATACATTGCATATAACCTCCCGGCTTTTGGTGCTCTACCTTAACTTGTTGGCAATTTGGACATTGAGCCACAAATTCTGCAAGGTCCTTTTTCATGCCTTCCCACCAAAACACTTCTTTCAGGTCATGATACATCTTAGTTGATCCTGGATGGATAGTATATCTTGAATGATGGGCTTCTTCCGTTATTCTCCTTCTTAGTCCATTTATATTAGGAACGCACAATCTATTTTGACTGTAAAGTACTCCATTTTGGGTAAGTTCAAAGCCCTTCATTATGCCTTGACTCACCTTCTCCTTAAGTCGCTGTAGAATAGGATCTTTGAACTGTTTCCCTTACCTCTGTTATCAATGAAGACTCTGCAGCATTACGCACAACAACCCCTTCCTTTGGAGTTTCAATGAGGCGCACCCCCAAATTGGCTAGTTGACGTAGATCCTTAGCGACTCCTTGCCTTACCACGGTCTGATCATCAATATTCACAATTGCCTTGCGGCTCAAAGCATTGGCTACCACATTTGCTTTCCCTGGATGGTATAGTATATCAACATCGTAATCCTTTATTAGCTCCAGCCACCTCCGCTGCCTTAAATATAGGTCTTTCTGTTTAAATATGTACTGTAAGCTCTTATGATCAGTATATATGTCAACATGAACCCCATACAAATAATGGCGCCATATTTTCAAAGCAAACACAATAGCTGCTAGTTCAAGGTCATGTGTCGGGTAGTTTTTCTCATGTGGCCGCAGTTGTCTCGAGGTATAAGCAATTACCCTACCATGTTGTGTCAGTACACACCCTAAGCCAACCCCCAAAGCATCACAATATACCGCTATACCCCTCTGAGCCTTCTGGAAGCACTAATACAGGTGCAGAAGTTAGCCTGCTTTTCAACTCTTGAAAGCTCCTTTCACATGCATCATTCCATTGAAATTTGGTCGCCTTATGTGCCAACTTTGTTAGAGGTGCAGAAATACAAGAAAAACCTTCGACAAATCTTCTATAATAACCTGCCAACCCTAAAAGCTTCGAACTTCGGTGGGTGTTGTTGGCCTTGGCCAATCTTTCACCGCCTCTATCTTTTGTGAATCAACCCTTATCCCTTCATCGGATACAATATGACCCAAGAATGCCACTGATTTCAATAAAAATTCACATTTGGAAAACTTGGCATACAATTGCCGATCACGAAGAACTTGTAATACCTGCCGTAAGTGATTTGCATGGTCCTCTTTTGATCTTGAATACACCAAAATGTCATCTATATATACTATCACTAAGACATCCAAGAACGGCTTGAATACCCTTTTCATTAAGTCCATGAAAACTGCTGGTGCATTTGTCAGCCCAAATGACATAACAAGAAATTCAAAGTGGCCATAGCGTGTCCTAAAGGCTGTCTTGGGTATATCCTTTTCCCTCACCCTCACTTGGTGATAACCTGACCTCAAATCAATTTTTGAAAAACATTTGGCACCCTGTAACTGATCAAATAAATCATCAATCCTGGGGAGGGGGTATTTGTTTTTAATTGTCACCTTATTCAATTGTCGATAGTCAATACACATTCTCAAGGTGCCATCCTTTTTACGTACAAATAACACTGGTGCACCCCAAGGGGACACACTAGGTCTTATAAAACCCTTCTCTAGCAAATCTTTTAATTGCTCTTTTAGTTCACGTAACTCTGCCGGGGCCATTCTATATGGAGGGATAGAAATAGGTTGAGTGCCTAGGAGTAAATCAATGCCAAAATCTATCTCTCGTTCTGGAGGCAAACCTGGAAGCTCTTCGGGAAACACATCAGCAAATTCATTCACTACCGGAACCGTTTGAAGAGTTGGTGATTCAGCCTCTATATCCCTTACTCTAACTAGATGACATATACACCCCTTTGACATCATCTTCCTTGCCTTAAAATAGGAAATAAACTTCCCCTTTGGTGCCCCAACATTACCTTCCCATTCAAGGACTGCCTCATTTGGAAAGTGGAAATACACTCTCTTAGATCGGCAATCCACAGTAGCATAGCAAGAAGCTAACCAATCCATACCCATTATAACATCGAATTCCACCATATCTAACTCAACAAGGTCAGCCAGTGTGTCACGGTCACAAACAGTTACGACACAGTCATAATAGACCCTTCTAGCTATAATAGATTCACCAGTTGGCGTAGATACTTCAAATGGCTCATTCAATAATTTAGGTGTTCTTTTAAGCTTCCCAGCCATTAGTGGTGTGATATAAGATAATGTAGAACCACGGTCAATTAATGCATATACATTATGTGAAAAGATGGACAATGTACCTGTGACCACCTCGGGTGAAGCTTCTAAATTCTGCCGACTCCCCAGAGCATAAGTGCGATTCTGGGCTCCGCTGGAGCTAGCTGCTCCTCTACCACCTCTACCACGGCCTGTAGGCATTTGCTGACCCCTACTGAAGGGAGGAACTGACGATGATGATGCAACAGCTGACCCAGCAGGTTGTGCCATATCACCCATACGCCTTCTTGGGCAATCTCTTATCATATGCCCTGGTACACCACACCAATAACAAGCATCTGTCCCAACACGGCATATACCTGAATGACTCCTCCCACATTGTTGGCAAGACTGCCTAGGAGGAATCTGCTGGCTGGCCGAATATCCTGCAGTCCGTACACCTTGTCCCTTACTTCTTTGATTAAACTGATTACCTCTAAGCCTTTGATGTTGCGGTGGAGCACTGACTGCAGAATAAGAGGATGATGGTCTAGGTGGTTTACTAGGAAATCGGGGCCTAACATCACCTTGGGACGGTAGAAACTGCCCTGTAGTCTGGCCCTCATGGACTGGCCCCTTTCTATCTCTTGTGTCCTTCTCCTTTGCCTCTGATCCTCTAGTTTCTGCGCAAATGCTTGCATTCTTGCTATATCCATGTCTTTATTCAATGAAGCAATAGTACAGTCTCTTACCAGATATGTATCCAACCTATCCATATACCGATGAACTCTATCTGTCATAATAGCAACTACATTGGGAGCATACCTGGCCAAGGAGTTAAACTGGAGGCTATACTCCCTCACGCTCATACCCCCTTGATGGAGATTCAAACATTGATCTGCACGGGCCTCTCGGATCTCATATGGCAAGTAGTGGTCAAGAAAAGCCTCTTTGAACTCCTTCCAAGTAGTTGGAGGTGCATCTATACCCTTGGATTGCTTCCAAGATTCATACCACAATAGCCACACCTTTCAACCTATATACTGCCAGTTCTACAGCTTTTGTACCACTTACATGCATAACATCTAAAGTGCGCTGGATCTGGTCGATGAAGTCTTGCGGATCTTCATTAGGATCTGACCCGGTGAAAGTTGGAGGGTCCAAATTAAGGAAGTCACGTATCCTCGTGCTAGCTGCCCTATTCGCACCATCTACACCTACAACTAGGCCTTCTTGTCTTTGGCTTTGGCTAGCAACTATGCGTGTCAATAATTGGACCGCATTTCTCAGATCCTGCACAGCAGCATCGGCAGGTGGTTTTGAGGGAGTTTCACTACGACCTAGTTCATCAGGAGCTGGAGGAGTTGGAGATGTTTGGGACAGAGACTCATCTTGGGCCTCATCCCGTCGTCTCACCCGACTGGGCATACCAATTACCACTTCCACCTCCTTCCCCTTGCCTTTGCTTTTCCTTGTTTCAGGCATGCTTACTGTACAAAATAATTTAGAGGTCAGAAATAATCAACCTACAACACTTGGCTCTATGGCACGATCTAAAGAATGAAAAAAAAGTGACAACTCCTAAATGCCACGTAGCCTCCTGCTTATAAATGTGGTGCACAACACATCCATAAGCAAGACTCTACATAGACACGGCTTTGTAGACTCCCTAGGACGACCCGCTCTGATACCACTTCTGTCATGCCCTAAGCCCCATTAAGGCGGACTGGCACCCGTTGCCGACAAGGCTCGGGAGAACCAACATATAATTATACACCTGCTATGAACATTTAATAGGTTTCCATACTTAACATGCTGTCAAAAGAAGGTACACTGTACTAACAAACCAGAAGTAAATGCATAAGACTAGGCCGTTGAAGCCACGATGTCGACAATACGCTATTAGACCACACTTTAATTTACATAGTTTACAAAGCCTCTAAGTAGGGAACAATATCCAAATGGGTCGGGACAGGCCCCGCCTCATGACCAACTATACAATACAAAATATAAGTTCTAAACACATAAGCCCCGAAGCAATCTGGAGCTTAGTAATAGCAGCTGGAAGTCCTGTACTCTTACTGGGGAGATCTAGTAGCTCCTGTACCTGCAGCATGAAATGCAGGTCCCCCGTAAGGGACGTCAGTACGAGATAATGTACTGAATATGTAAGGCAGGAAATACTGTACATGAAATAAAAACTCAGATGAAATCACATGCTGGTGTGTAAGGATGAAAAGACCACCTTTAGTCATACTGTGATATCATGTACTTTATGTCTTTTTATTTCTGTATCTTTACTGTATAATCTGTGCACAATATATCATGTAAATGACCAGCTGATCAGTGGTAAATATGTAATGGGATCGACCCTGGCTAGGTGATTCCTTCACCCCTTGGGCTACCACCCAAATGAGATCGACCCTGGCTAGGTGATTCTTCCACCCCTCGGGCTACCACTCATTTATAAGCAACTGTAAGTTATCTTTTATTTACATTGAGATGGTTCTTTTGGTGGTCATAACCTTTAGAACTGTAGGAATATAGACATGTGACATATGAGCAAACATACAAGGTAATACTACAATGAAAAGAGAGATACACAACTAATGAACCGTATCAGAGATTAAACGACACATAGACTTTGTTGGGTAAGAAGGAACTCAAGTATATTTGGTATCCAAGTACATATGCAGGTTGACAATGACTATGTATGGGTACATATGAACATGGTAAAGAGTGGGGACACGGTTAGCAGCCATGTCGGAGTTTTTACATGCCTTTATATGCTAAGGAAGATTATAGATTTCATGCCAAGTAATAGGAAATCAAGTTGCCTTACATACCTCGTTGTACTATGTCGTTATTACCTCGGGGTAGTATCCTTTTCCTCCAAACACTTATCTACAACATATTAGGTGATAAAACTAGTGTTAGTAGCTAATAAACACATCTTAGTAATCCAATTTCACCCAAAAAAAACATCCGGGCAGCAAGCTCGGAATTAGCAACCAAGGAGTATTCTTTCAACATTTCCACTCCTAATCGTATTTTCTAACACACATTCCCATATACATGTCATATCCAGCTATGTTTAGTCCCATAACAGCATTACAACAACTCATACAATACAGCAAACAACAACTTTACACAACACTTAAGTAAACGACGCAATTTACACAACGCTTAAGTAAACAACGCAACATTGCGTCCTTCCGCTACATTTCGACGTCAACCATTCCAAATCCGTTCTAACCTTAACCGAACTGTCCTCAACATATTTACACACAATTACAGTCCTAAAACAGTCCAAAAACAGTCCCTAAGTAGATGAAAAACGTGGGACAACAATTCCCAAAAAAACAGTCCACAAATTCTTACTAATGACCGGAATTAAGACATCATTTAAGAACTTATTTTTGCGGAAGATACAAGTGGTCCAGCAGCCTTCTTACATCATTACAGAACCAAGACTTGTTAAAAACATACATATACTTCATAACTCAGCCAACCAACAAGTTGAAAGTCTCATATTTAACAAGAAAAGTGAACCACAAAATTGGAACACATGCTGTCCCAAAATTCCTGCACAATACAACCAACATATTCTTCATGTTTTTCATGGAAAAATTACACCAATGGGTATTCTTACTTACCTTAACTCTCAAGTATTAGGTTCTCTTCAAGAACCCTAGAAGTGTGTCTTGGCTGCTTTAGAAAATGAGAAGAGTGCAAGAAGAACTTAGAGAGAAAATCTGAAATTTGGCTTAAGAGAGTGGCTAAAAGTTGCTGCTGGTTGCTCCCTTTTATAGGCCTCTTTTGGCCGACTTTCTTTTGGGCTTTTAGCCTTATTTTAAATAAGGTTATGGGGCAGCAGCTTGGCCCTTTCATTTGGGCCTTATTGCGCTTCAAATGGGATGGGCTTTGTTGCAAACATTTACTCCCTAAGCCCACTTAGTTTGGGCTTTAGTTTTGAATTGGATTGTAATTGTAATTTAGCCCTTTTTTTATTCATCTTGGGCTGCAAATATTGTCCTTTTATGATGCCAAACCATGGGCCCAAATGACATCCTTAACTCGGGGTTTATTCTTTATCGGACTTGAACAAATTCGGTGTTGGGCCTTGTCTCCGTTTACCGAGCTTATTTAAGCTAAGTGCGTAGGTGACTCACCTACTAGCTTGCTAAGTCCCTCAAGCACCTCAATTATTTTACTTCATTTATGGTCACACTCTCCTTAACTTGACTTAAAAATTATATACGCTCGGTCATCTTAAGCGTTAGACGTGCATATAGCCCCTTTAATCTAAAATTCATGCACCTTTAAAAATATGTGCGGATTTGACCCTGCCATATCATATTTCATCTATGTTGGACTATTACATGTATGATGTGGGGTGTTACATCCTCCCCCCCTTAGGAACATTCGTCCCCGAATGTAAGCATAATTGAATAGGTTAAACGAACTCACGTGTAAACAGACTTTTTAAAACATAATAAGAATTCATATTCACGTACCTACTAATCCCTCAACTCTGTATCTTGGACTTCCTCTTTAGCTTCAAATAAATAAGGATATTTAGACCTCATTGCTTCCTCAGCCTCCCACGTTATCTCTTCTACCTGTTGGTTCCTCCAAAGCACTTTTACTGAAGGTATTTCCTTATTCCTTAGCTTTCTAACTTGACGATCTAGGATAGCAATAGGTACCTCTTCATAGGTGAGATCTTCCGTAACTTGCATATCTTCAATAGGAGTAATACGAGATGGATCACCTATGCATTTTCGGAGCATTGAGACATGAAAAACTGGATGAACCATTGAAAGCTCCTGGGGTAACTCTAATTCATATGCAACTTGTCCAAACCTTTTAATAATCTTATATGGCCCTATGTAACGTGGGCTTAGTTTCCCTTTCTTACCAAATCTCATAACACCTTTCATTGGAGACACCTTTAAGAATACCCAATCTCCTACTGAGAATTCCAGTCCTCTTCTTCTAGCATCTGCATATGATTTGTGACGGCTTTGGGCTGTTTCTAGTCGTTGTCGTATTACCTTGACTTTTTCCATGGCTTGTTGGACTAGATCTAGACCAAGCAAGGTGGTTTCACCCACTTCAAACCATCCTATCAGTGATCTACATTTCCTTCCATACAAAGCTTCATACGGTGCCATCTTGATGCTTGAATGGTAGCTATTATTATAGGCAAATTCAATAAGTGGCAAATGGTCCACCCAACTACCTTTGTAGTCCAATGCACACGCCCGCAACATATCTTCAAGTGTTTGAATGGTGCGTTCTGCTTGACCATCTGTCTGCGGGTGGAAAGCTGTACTTAAATTTACTTATGTCCCTAAGCTCCTCTGGAAGGATTTCCAAAACTTTGCGGTGAATTGAGCTCCCCGATCAGATATAATGGAGATTGGGACCCCATGTAGTCTAACTATCTCCTTAAGGTATAGCTTTGCATACTCTTCAGCCGTATAGTCACTTTTAACTGGCAAGAAGTGTGCTGACTTTGTAAGTCTATCAACTATTACCCATATGGAGTCAAACTTCTGAAATGAGCGAGGCAACCCAGTAACAAAATCCATATTAATCATATCCCACTTCCATGTTGGAAGCTCTATAAATTGCATATAACCTCCCGGCTTTTGGTGCTCTACCTTAACTTGTTGGCAATTTGGACATTGAGCCACAAATTCTCCAAGGTCCTTTTTCATGCCTTCCCACCAAAACACTTCCTTCAGGTCATGATACATCTTAGTTGATCCTGGATGGATAGTACATCTTGAATGATGGGCTTCTTCCGTTATTCTCCTTCTTAGTCCATTTATATTAGGAACGCACAATCTGTTTTGACAGTAAAGTACTCCATTTTGGGTAAGTTCAAAGCCCTTCATTATGCCTTGACTCGCCTTCTCCTTAAGTCGCCGTAGAATAGGATCTTTGAACTGTTTTTCCCTTACCTCTGTTATCAATGAAGACTCTGCAGCATTACGCACAACAACCCCTTCCTTTGGAGTTTCAATGAGGCGCACCCCCAAATTGGCTAGTTGACGTAGATCCTTAGCGACTCCTTGCCTTACCACGGTCTGATCATCAATATTCACAATTGCCTTGCGGCTCAAAGCATCGGCTACCACATTTGCTTTCCCTGGATGGTATAGTATATCAACATCGTAATCCTTTATTAGCTCCAGCCACCTCCGCTGCCTTAAATTTAGGTCTTTCTGTTTAAATATGTACTGTAAGCTCTTATGATCAGTATATATGTCAACATGAACCCCATACAAATAATGGCGCCATATTTTCAAGGCAAACACAACAGTTGCTAGTTCAAGGTTATGTGTCGGGTAGTTTTTCTCATGTGGCCGTAGTTGTCTCGAGGCATAAGCAATTACCCTACCATGTTGTGTCAGTACACACCCTAAGCCAACCCCCAAAGCATCACAATATACCGCATACCCCTCTGAGCCTTCTGGAAGCACTAATACAGGTGCAGAAGTTAGCCTGCTTTTCAACTCCTGAAAGCTCCTTTCACATGCATCATTCCATTGAAATTTGGTCGCCTTATGTGTCAACTTTGTTAGAGGTGCAGAAATAGAAGAAAAACCTTCGACAAATCTTCTATAATAACCTGCCAACCCTAAGAAGCTTCGAACTTCGGTGGGTGTTGTTGGCCTTGGCCAATCTTTCACCGCCTCTATCTTTTGTGAATCAACCCTTATCCCTTCATAAGATACAATATGACCCAAGAATGCCACTGATTTCAACCAAAATTCACATTTGGAAAACTTGGCATACAATTGCCGATCACGAAGAACTTGTAATACCTGCCGTAAGTGATTTGCATGGTCCTCTTTTGATCTTGAATACACCAAAATGTCATCTATAAATACTATCACAAAGACATCCAAGAACGGCTTGAATACCCTGTTCATTATGTCCATGAAAACTGCTGGTGCATTTGTCAGCCCAAATGACATAACAAGAAATTCAAAGTGGCCACAGCGTGTCCTAAAGGCTGTCTTGGGTATATCTTTTTCCCTCACCCTCACTTGGTGATAACCTGACCTCAAATCAATTTTTGAAAAACATTTGGCACCCTGTAACTGATCAAATAAATCATCAATCCTGGGAAGGGGGTATTTGTTTTTAATTGTCACCTTATTCAATTGTCGATAGTCAATACACATTCTCAAGGTGCCATCCTTTTTACGTACAAATAACACTGGTGCACCCCAAGGGGACACACTAGGTCTTATAAAACCCTTCTCTAGCAAATCTTTTAATTGCTCTTTTAGTTCACGTAACTCTGCCGGGGCCATTCTATATGGAGGGATAGAAATAGGTTGAGTGCCTGGGAGTAAATCAATGCGAAAATCTATCTCTCTTTCTGGAGGCAAACCTGGAAGCTCTTCAGGAAACACATCAGCAAATTCATTCACTACCGGAACCGATTGAAGAGTTGGTGATTCAGCCTCCATATCCCTTACTCTAACTAGATGACATATACACCCCTTTGACATCATCTTCCTTGCCTTAAAATAGGAAATAAACTTCCCCTTTGGTGCCCCAACATTACCTTCCCATTCAAGGACTGCCTCATTTGGAAAGTGGAAATACACTCTCTTAGATCGGCAATCCACAGTAGCATAGCAAGAAGCTAACCAATCCATACCCATTATAACATCGAATTCCACCATATCTAACTCAACAAGGTCAGCAGTGTGTCAAGGTCACAAATAGTTACGACACAGTCATAATAGACCCTTCTAGCTATAATAGATTCACCTGTTGGTGTAGATACTTCAAATGGCTCATTCAATAATTTAGGTGTTCTTTTAAGCTTCCCAGCCACTAGTGGTGTGATATAAGATAATGTAGAACCAGGGTCAATTAATGCATATACATTATGTGAAAAGATGGACAATGTACCTGTGACCACCTCGGGTGAAGATTCTAAATTCTGCCGACTCCCCAGAGCATAAGTGCGATTCTGGGCTCCGCTAGAGCTAGCTGCTCCTCTACCACCTCTACCACGGCCTTTAGGCATTTGTTGACCCCTACTGAAGGGAGGAACTGACGATGATGATGCAACAGCTGACCCAGCAGGTTGTGCCATATCACCCATACGTCTTCTTGGGCAATCTCTTATCATATGCCCTGGTACACCATACCAATAACAAGCATCTGTCTCAACACGGCATATACCTGAATGACTCCTCCCACATTGTTGGCAAGACTGCCTAGGAGGAATCTGCTGGCTGGCCGAATATCCTGCAGTCCGTACACCTTGTCCCTCACTTCTTTGATTAAATTGATTACCTCTAGGCCTTTGAAGTTGCGGTGGAGCACTGACTGCAGAATAAGAGGATGATGGTCTAGGTGGTTTACTAGGAAATCGGGGCCTAACATCACCTTGGGACGCTACAAACTGCCCTGTAGATCTGGCCCTCTTGGACTGGCCCCTTTCTATCTCTTGTGTCCTTCTCCTTTGCCTCTGATCCTCTAGTTTCTGCGCAAATGCTTGCATTCTTTCTATATCCATGTCTTTATTCAATGAAGCAATAGTACAGTCTCTTACCAGATATGTATCCATCCTATCCACATACCGATGAACTCTATCTGCCATAGTAGCAACTACATTGGGAGCATACCTGGCCAAGGAGTTAAAACTGGAGGCTATACTCCCTCACGCTCATACCCCCTTGATGGAGATTCAAAAATTGATCTGCACGGGCCTCTCGGATCTCATATGGCAAGTAGTGGTCAAGAAAGGCCTCTTTGAACTCCTTCCAGGTAGTTGGAGGTGCATCTATACCTTTGGATTGCTTCCAAGATTCATACCACAATATAGCCACACCTTTCAATCTATATGCTGCCAGTTCTACAGCTTCTGTACCACTTACATGCATAACATCTAAAGTACGCTGGATCTGGTCGATGAAGTCTTGCGGATCTTCATTAGGATCTGACCCGGTGAAAGTTGGAGGGTCCAAATTAAGGAAGTCACGTATCCTCGTGCTAGCTGCCCTATTCGCACCATCTACACCTACAACTGGGCCTTCTTGTCTTTGGCTTTGGCTAGCAACTATGCGTGTCAATAATTGGACCGCATTTCTCAGATCCTGCACAGCAGCATCGGCAGGTGGTTCTGAGGGAGTTTCACTACGACCTAGTTCATCAGGAGCTGGAGGAGTTGGAGATGTTTGGGACAGAGACTCATCTTGGGCCTCATCCCGTCGTCTCACCCGACTGGGCATACCAATTACCACTTCCACCTCCTTCCCCTTGCCTTTGCTTTTCCTTGTTTCAGGCATGCTTACTGTACAAAATAATTTAGAGGTCAGAAATAATCAACCTACAACACTTGGCTCTATGGCACGATCTAAAGAATGAAAAAAAAAGTGACAACTCCTAAATGCCACGTAGCCTCCTGCTTATAAATGTGGTGCACAACACATCCATAAGCAAGACTCTACATAGACACGGCTTTGTAGACTCCCTAGGATGACCCGCTCTGATACCACTTCTGTCACGCCCTAAGCCCCATTAAGGCGGACTGGCACCCGTTGCCGACAAGGCTCGGGAGAACCAACATATAATTATACACCTGCTATGAACATTTAAGAGGTTTCCATACTTAACATGCTGTCAAAAGAAGGTACACTGTACTAACAAACCAGAAGTAAATGCATAAGACTAGGCCGTTGAAGCCACGATGTCGACAATACGCTATTTGACCACACTTTAATTTGCATAGTCTACAAAGCCTCTAAGTAGGGAACAATATCCAAATGGGTCGGGACAGGCCCTGCCTCATGACCAACTATACAATACAAAATATAAGTTCTAAACACATAAGCCCCGAAGCAACCTGGAGCTTAGTAATAGCAGCTGGAAGTCCTGTACTCTTACCGGGGAGATCTAGTAGCTCCTGTACCTGCAGCATGAAATGCAAGTCCCCCGTAAGGGACGTCAGTACGAGATAATGTACTGAATATGTAAGGCAGGAAATACTGTACATGAAATAAGAACTCAGATGAAATCACATGCTGGTGTGTAAGGATGAAAAGACCACCTTTAGTCATACTGTGAAATCATGTACTTAATGTCTTTTTATTTCTGTATCTTTACTGTATAATCTGTGCACAATATATCATGTAAATGACCAGCTGATCAGTGGTAAATCTGTAATGGGATCGACCCTGGCTAGGTGATTCCTTCACCCCTGGGGCTACCACCCAAATGAGATCGACCCTGGCTAGGTGATTTTTCCACCCCTCGGGCTACCACTCATTTATAAGCAACTGTAAGTTATCTTTTATTTACTTTGTGATGGTTCTTTTGGTGGTCATAACCTTTAGAACTGTAGGAATATAGACATGTGACATATGAGCAACCATACAAGGTAATACTACAATGAAAAGAGAGATACACAACTAATGAACCGTATCGGAGATTAAACGACACATAGACTTTGTTGGGTAAGAAGGAACTCAAGTATATTTGGTATCCAAGTACATATGCAGGTTGACAATGACTATGTATGGGTACATATGAACATGGTAAAGAGTGGGGACACGGTTAGCAGCCATGTCGGAGTTTGTACGTATATGCTAAGGAAGATTATAGATTTCATGCCAAGTAATAGGAAATCAAGTTGCCTTAAATACCTCGTTGTACTATGTCGTTATTACCTCGGGGTAGTATCCTTTTCCTCCAAACACTTATCTACAACATATTAGGTGATAAAACTAGTGTTAGTAGCTAATAAACACGTCTTAGTAATCCAATTTCACCCAAAAACAACATCCGGGCAGCAAGCTCGGAATTAGCAACCAAGGAGTATTCTTTCAACATTTCCACTCCTAATCGTATTTTATAACACACATTCCCATATACATGTCATATCCAGCTATGTTTAGTCCCATAACAGCATTACAACAACTCATACAATACAGCATACAACAACTTTACACAACACGTATGTAAACAACGCAACATTGCGTCCTTCCGCTACATTTCGACGTCAACCATTCCAAATCCGTTCTAACCTTAACCAAACTGTCCTCAACATATTTACACACAATTACAGTCCTAAACCAGTCCAAAAAAAGTCCCTAAGTAGATGAAAAACGTGGGACAACAATTCCCAAAAAAACAGTCCACAAATTCTTACTAATGACCGGAATTAAGACATCATTTAAGAACTTGTTTTTGCGGAAGATACAAGTGGTCCAGCAGCCTTTTCTTACATCATTACAGACCCAAGACTTGTTAAAAACATACATATACTTCATAACTCAGCCAACCAACAAGTTGAAAGTCTCTTATTTAACAAGAAAAGTGAACCACAAAATTGGAACACATGTTGTCCCAAAATTCCTGCACAATACAACCAACATATTTTTCATGTTTTTCATGGAAAAATTACACCAACCCATGGGTATTTTTACTTACCATAACTCTCAAGTATTAGGTTCTCTTCAAGAACCCTAGAAGTGTGTCTTGGCTGCTTTAGAAAATGAGAAGAGTGCAAGAAGAACTTAGAGAGAAAATCTGAAATTTGGCTTAAGAGAATGGCTAAAAGTTGCTGCTGGTTGTTCCCTTTTATAGGCCTCTTTTGGCCGACTTTCTTTTGGGCTTTTAGCCTTATTTTAATAAGGTTATGGGGCAGCAGCTTGGCCCTTTCATTCGGGCCTTATTGGGCTTCAAATGGGATGGGCTTTGTTGCAAACATTTACTCCCTAAGCCCACTTAGTTTGGGCTTTAGTTTTGAATTGGATTGTAATTGTAATTTAGCCATTTTTTTATCCATCTTGGGCTGCAAATATTGTCCTTTTATGATGCCAAACCATGGGCCCAAATGACATCCTTAACTCGGGGTTTATTCTTTTATCGGACTTGAACAAATTCGGTGTTGGGCCTTGTCTCCGTTTACCGAGCTTATTTAAGCTAAGCGCGTAGGTGACTCACCTACTGGCTTGCTAAGTCCCTCAAGCACCTCAATTATTTTACTTCATTTAAGGTCACACTCTCCTTAACTTGACTTAAAAATTATATACGCTCGGTCATCTTAAGCGTTAGACGTGCATATAGCCCCTTTAATCTAAAATTCACGCACCTTTAAAAATATGTGCGGATTTGACCCTGCCATATCATATTTCATCTATGTTGGACTAGTACATGTATGATGTGGGGTGTTACACATACCCAGCTCCTCGACATCGGCAAAGGAAAGCCCGCATTCACAGAATATTGGGCACTTGTTCTTTGTGTTTATGGAGCTAGGGCACACTCATGGGGCTTTGTCCAATTGTCCTCCAAGTTGGTAGAGTTTCGTCAGTGTTTGCAGAGCTGTGTCTATATGTACTCCGCATTTGCGGGTGTGTGAGTGGCAGAGCTGGAATATATTATTTCAGTTCGCGAAAGAAAATGAAAGGAAAATCAGATTGGCGAGAAAATACACATCTAAAGTCTAATTTTAGTGGTTCAAAAGGTTAAACTGTGTATTTTTCTCAAAGGAATGTCATGGGGGCATAACAAATTGTGTTAGGCACGCTGTTTGAGGTATATTTTGAAGTTTTGTTGTTGGGTATTGGAAGTAATTTTTGGAAAGTTTGATATGTGATTTCCTATCTATTTTGAGTCAAATTTTGGTGAATTTTGTGTCTGTTCAGCGTTTTTTTGCTGAGGCGTATGCTGCAGTAATTTTGAAATTGATTAATTAAGCTATGTTTGGTGCAATATGCTATTGAACCTGTTTTTTATATTGAATTCTACATAACGTTTTTCATCATTGGGTTATTTTATATTGTTTTAGACCTCGAATTTGAGGACAGACTCGAGGAAGTATGGAGATTTTGATAAGGGCTCTACTTTGGGTTTTCAGTGTGGCCCCCCTATATGGCCAAAATTGATTTAAGCCTATTTCCATGATTTTAATGTCAAAATAATCGTATTAATGGTGTGGATCTATTTTTTATAGCTAGACAATGTTTTGAGATCGTTCAGAAGGGAAAGTGCCATAAGAGTGATAAGAGACACGCGCGATCAACCTACAGGGAGGCTACGATCTTTCCCCTCTTAGATTGAGTGGAATATGTAAACTTTGTTAAGGGCTGACTGAGTGGGAAGTAGTGAAAGGGGTTAATGTCCTTACAAGTTTAATATGATTAAATTAGCTATTCTTTGTAATTATTTTAACATCTATTTGCATGTTATGGGCACACGTGACTAGTTTGTTGGTTTCATAATTTAGTGTTGGTTGTCTGGGCTGATAAATGGGTAATGTTACATGTTGAAGACTCCTTGGGGGACTGATATATGATTTTCTATCATATATTGACTATCCCCTAGACTTTTTCTTACAAGGGATTGACAAAGTTGTTAGTTGACATGCTGAGCACACCTGTAACTGCTATGTTCATGTCTACTACACTTATGCTTGGTTGTTATTTTTTGGCTTTAGTTGTCCCAATTCGAACCTAAAGCTTAGCCGTGACATGACAAATGTGACACCCAAAGGTGCCCCATCCAAGCCTCCTTGTCTAATCATAAGCATACATAAGGTACAGTAAGCAATTCATAGGAGAGTAAGCAAGCGGAACAAACTAACATATGAGTCAAAAGTTTCCCTTAGGGGAATTACATCGACTTTTGTCTAATACATGCCTTATATAAGGATCTTGGCGGGATCTCGCACATAGCTCTCTAGCTCACCCTAAAGATATAATATCAAAAGAAAAGTCATAAAGTCTCAACATAAGGAAAACAATATATGAAAGGGCTCTATCGCGAAGAATGGGAACTCACCAACAATCTTCAAATCTCAAATTCGCATCTAGCCATGAAATGGAGAAATAGTCTCATCATTTGTCCCTAAATGGTTTGATCATGTAGCCAAAGAAGTATGGGTTAGTACTTGGAATGTACTAAGTATGTAGGTGTGCCATACATCAAGGAATATCATAACATAATGTCAATATACATAATCATAGCAATAGAATAAGGACACAATATATATGAGCAATACGTTTTTAAAACCATGAGTAGAAGCATCATAAAACCTTTCATCACCTGGCATACATATTTTTGAATAAGACGATAATCGGCAATAAAACCATACATACTATGTGTAATGACCTAGTTGACCATTTCTTGCCTTATCTATGAAAATTACTATTTTATCCTTTTGTAAGTTGATTTGGGCCTATTTTGAATTATCTGTAATGTTGGAACTAAAATTCTGAGTTTTAAAAGTCGAAAAATATAACTTTTGTCATTTTTGGAAGCTTAAGTTGATGAAAACGTGACTTTTATATCATTCTGAGTTTCGGGTGTTTGATAAGGGATCTGCCGATTCCATTAGATTTGAAACATCAAAAGTAAACTACGAAAAGTTACAGAACTGAATTTGGATTTAAAATGAGGTATTTAGGCCCAAAATTGTGATTTTAGTTGTTTCTAGAACTAAAGTTTGACTTTGGTCAACATTTGGAGTTCGGAAGCTTAGATCCAAATTTTGGCAATTCTAGTAGTTCTGAATGGTGAAACTAGCGCTATAAATGCTCTCATAATAATTTTTGAGTTGCCGCGGGTAGTTTTGGTATTTTGAGTTTTAAACAAGTTTTATCGGGTTTCATTGGTAAATGTAGCGAGAACACCTTGAAACTAATTTTTAATGATTCTGCTGAGCCTAGAACACTATTGTTTGTATGGATGCATATAAAGTTTGTGAAATTCTTATTCCGGATGAGTTTCGAGGGTCCAGTCAGAGTAGGGAATCGGACTTGGTTTTGCTGGTTCTCCTAATATTTTGTGCAAAAAAGTTTCTTCTCTGTGTTTGTGGAGGTTTGGGTGAGGTGACTCTCCACGTTTATGGAGGATTGGTCCGTCTTCAAGGATTGTATGTGTGTGTGAGGCCCCCTCTAGGTGACTCTCTGCATTCGTGGGTTGGTGTCCACGATCATGAAGGCCATCTTGATCAGCCTTCTCCGTGTTTGCGGGAGCCACCCGCGTTCGCGAGGCACGTTTTATAACTGAACAGTGCTAAATCTGTAAGTCACCATTTTTACTCCATTTTCGAACTTTAAAAGCTTTTGGGATGATGTTGAATGAAATATTTTGAAGGGTTTTGTTGGGTAAGTGTTTCTAACAATATTCTAAGTATTCTTCATAAGTTTTATCTTGATTTTGTGTTTAATTTTATAACTTTCAATGCCTAAAATTTATGATTTTTTTACCATGATTTTCAAAATTTATATGTCAATTTCTCATTCAATTTAAGCTTGAGGTTAGTGGGATTTTCACCAATGAACTCTATTTTTTTTCTTAGAACTTGATTTTAGAGTAATCTTTCGATTTGGAAACTTCATATTTTAGCCCTAAATTTAACCATTTTCCCCAAAGCTTAATTTATTTCAATGTAGGTATCGATATGCTCCTCTGTGTGTGTAGCATCAATTGTTGATAGTGGAGGATCGATTTGAGGACTATTTTGTAGATTGGGTTGATTGAAGCTTGTCTGAGTACGATTTCAATATTGTGGTAGGTTTAGCTAACCTTTTGGGACTAGATTTGAGTTATTGATCATGTTTATGTGGTAATTGTAAGATCTACATTGATTCATGGGTAATTGTGTTGATATAATGGACTGATGACTGTATTAGATTTCCAACTGAGTAGAATCATGAGTAAATTGTTATCCTATTAATAAATTGAGGAAGAATAATGTGAATTGAGATAATTTGGGATATTGATGTGATAATATGAGACTTATAAGACCATTTGGGTAATTACTTGTTAAATGATGGTTGTTGAGATACCTATGAGATATGTATGTATAATTGGGATGAGTAAGGTCCGGTATGATTGATATTCTTGTATTATTTGGACGAGTAAGGTCAGATATTACTAATATTATTGCATAATTAGGACAAGTAAGGTTTGGTGTTGTCGATATTCTTGACTACTAATATAATTATGATGACTTGAGACATGACGATTGTTTGGGTATTAGCTAAGACTCCTGATATTATTCTTTATGTGTATATCATTATGTGAGAGTCATGTATCGGTATTCCTACTTTGTTTCCATTCTACATGTACATGCATTTCTGGTTGTATTATTGATTTACATCTCTTGTGCGTTGCTTATGACGTCCCTCGACTCGGCTAGGAGGTAAGGGTATTATGCTCCATATTGGTACAACCCCCTTGACTTAAGTAGAAGGCAAGGGTGGGATTTCTATCTTGTATTCCCTTGACCACGGGCAGGTGTCAAGGACATGGCACCATGACATTCCTTGACCATGAGTAGGTGGAAAGGTTGAGTCATTCTGATATTACCTTGACCATGGGCAAGTGGCCAAATTGTGAAACACTTGTCATATGGATTGATGAGATGTGCATCGCGCTTACTTTTATTGATGTATGGTATTATGGGTTATTGAGGATACCTTAGTTCATTATCATGTATATATTTAACTGTGAACTAACCTTTTTAGATGCAGGGATAGGATTCTTCGTTGTTGCATACTTGTTTCAATTTTTCTTACCAAGCCAGTTGAACCTACTGGGTACACTTCGGTGTACTTACCCCTACTTTGTTCCTGCCTGCAGATCCAGCACTGGTGCCTGTACAGGGTAGTTGATGTCCTTCTATCACAGCTTTCTTTTACCTACCTCAGATCCTAGCGGTGAGGCTTATACTTTGAGTCACCGTGAGTTTTTGAGATGTTCTTTTTACTTACTTTCTATCTCAGACTTGTATCAAATATTATGAGAAAATTTCTATTTCTCTTTAGACAGTTGTATATATGCTATCGTACTGCCTTAGATGCTCTTATACTCATGACCCCATGTTTTGGGAGATTTGTTGTGTTATACGAGTTATTTTTCCTTTACTTTATCCTTCTATTTTTTCTTTACTTTATCCTTCTTTAGTTGCGATCCAATTTTCGCTTGTGTCACTATGACATGGAATTTCGATGTTCTCTCTACACCAAGCAAAGGGGAGTCTACTTTTCCAAGGTAGACTTGACCCCACCCTTAAGGGTTAACCCTAGAACGGTGAGTGTCACATGAATATAAAAGATCCCACCCTTTAGGCTTAACCCTAGCACAGTGAGTCTCAAATGAACATAATGCTAAATGGATCTAATAGCTATCCTTAAAGGCACATAATCATCATCCTACGGTAGAACGTAGTTCTGATACCTGAGGACTTGTATAAGGACCTTTAGGGATAGTCCCTTTTACACAAGCTCATCCCGTGATAAATCATATCCCATTGAATACATAATCATGAATATAGATAGCTCTTAACATAATTCATACTTTAATAAAATCATACTTTACTAACACGTAAAGTAGGCGCCATAGCTTCATGAAAATATTTTATATCATTGGAATAGTCCATCTACAAAACTTTTCATGTAGTGTGGGTATAGTTCCCATATTAATATCATCATTAGGGTCTTACGTCACCCTCATCATCTTATCATCATTATCATTATTAACACTGAAGCATACTTTTCATGCTTAGAATCATAATTCATAAAGTCATAACTTTGACATAGGAAAATTAGGGCCATGAGTGAGTTCATGAGATGTTCTTTTACTTACTTTCTATCTCAGACTTGTATCAGATATTATGAGAAAATTTCTATTTCTCTTTAGACAGTTGTATATATGCTATCGTACTACCTTAGATGCTCTTATACTCATGACCCCATGTTTTGGGAGATTTGTTGTGTTATACAAGTTATTTTTCCTTTACTTTATCCTTCTATTTTTTCTTTACTTTTTCCTTCTTTAGTTGCGATCCAATTTTCTCTTGTGTCACTATGACATGGAATTCCGATATTCCCTCTACACCAAGCAAAGGGGAGTCTACTTTTCCAAGGTAGACTTGACCCCACCCTTAAGGGTTAACCTAGAACGGTGAGTGTCACATGAATATAAAAGATCCCACCTTTTAGGCTTAACCCTAGCACAGTGAGTCTCACATGAACATAATGCTAAATGGATCTAATAGCTATCCTTAAAGGCACATAATCATCATCCTAAGGTAGAACGTAGTTCTGATACCTGAGGACTTGTATAAGGACCTTTAGGGATAGTCCCCTTTACACAAGCTCATCCCGTGTCAAAACATATCCCATGGAATACATAATCATGAATATAGATAGCTCTTAACGTAATTCATACTTTAATAAAATCATACTTTACTAACACGTAAAGTAGGCGCCATAGCTTCATGAAAATATTTTATATCATTGGAATAGTCAATCTACAAAACTTTTCATGTAGTGTGGGTATACTTCCCATATTAATATCATCATTAGGGTCTTATGTCACCCTCATCATCTTATTATCATTATCATTAGTAACACTGAAGCATACTTTTCATACTTAGAATCATAATTCATAAAGTCATAACTTTGACATAGGAAAATTAGGGCCATGAGTGAGTTTATGAGCAGTTGAGTCAAATCATGCAATTAGATGAAAATTACATAGGAATGTTTAAATTAAAATCAATTTGGATCATTAGTAACGAAACTCACATAATTCAACAGTTTCTAATCATCATAGATTTGAAATCTCTTTCATTCACTTGAAAATTGTAGAAGTCATGTAATCCTTTATATTTCATGCATAAATTGGTATAATAATCAAGTAGGAGTCATAATATACAACCATTTGGAATGTTAGCATAAAAGTCCATACAACCTATGCTCTAACTTTGTGAAAAAAGTGAGAATTGAGTTGGGCTTCTTGGGTAAATCTAGTCCATGAATTAAAATCTACATATCTCAAGTGAGAACCCATAAATTTGAAGAAGAAAATTCTTGGAATTCCTTAGCCAAACCTTCAAACCATAGCTTTAATGAAGAGAATCCTTTTGGAGAGGGTTATGACAATCAATGAATTAAGAATAGGTTTTATGGGTTTTGAGTCCGTTAAGATATTTTAAAAGGTCAAAATGACGTAGTTTAGGAGTTTACTGGATTAGAAATGACCAAAACGTTCTTCACTTAAATTATACTGGACCTTATTGCCCTGTGTGCAACCGATAATACATTCCATGCGTCGTCTTTTGGTTCGTACAAGGCATGGTCCCAAAAACATAGCTATTGGAAATCGCACCTTGAAACAATGAAACCCATGTACGGTCCATTGTTCTATTTATGAACCATAGAACCCCTTTGTAGAACTTTCCTAGACTTCGAAAAATTTTCAATCTCGGGGGCCTATTTCATGACTCATTTTATTGGTTGTATGAGGAAGTACAATTAATCCTATTCATTCTGGAGTGAATTTCTAACGATCTAACTTAGGGTCCAAGTTGTCACACGACGAATGAGAACTCGAAGACACCTCACCCAAGCCATCTCAAGCATCTTAAGCATCCATAGGTATTTAATAGAAATAATTTGTGGAGAACTAAGGAAAAGGGACTATGGGCTATTTAAGCAATGAAGAAAAACTAACATCAATTGTCCATAAGAATAACAACTAGTACATTGATGGATGGGATCAGTAACAGTCGACATTAATGTAGGTTTAGCTAACCTTTTGGGACTAGATTTGAGTTACTATCATGTATATGTGTTAATTGTAAGATCTAGACTAATTCATGTGTAATTTTGTTGATATAATGGAATAACGATGGTATTATATTTCTGGTTGAGTAGAATTAATAGTAAATTGTGACCCTATTGATAAATTGAGGAGGAATATTATGAATTGAGATAATTTGAGATATTGATGTGATAATATGAGATTTATAAGACCATTTGGTTAATTACATGTTAATTAATGGCTTTTGACATAACTGTGAGATGTATATAATTGGGACGAGTAAGGTCTCGTATGATTGATATTCTTGTATAATTGGGACTAGTAGGTTTGGTATTGCTGATATTCTTGCATAATTGGGATGAGTAAGTCCGGAGTTCTTGATATTATTGACTACGTATATACTTATTATGACTTGAGATAGGATTATAGTTTGGGCATTACTTGAGAGTCTTGATAGTATTCTTTATGTGTATATGACTATATGTGATTTCCATATTGGTATTCCTGCTTTGATGTCATGGTACACGCACATGCATTTTTGAGTTGTATCATTGATTTACATTTATTATATATTGCTTGTCACATCCCTTGACCTGAGTAGGAGACAAGGGTATTTTGCTCCACGTTGTTAAAACCCCCTTGACCTGAGCAGAAGGCAAGGGTGGGATTGATATCTTATATTCCTTTGACCACAAGCAGGTGGCAAGGACATGGAACTGTGACATTCCTTGACCACAGAGAGGTGGCAAGGTTGAGGCATTTTTATATTACGTTGACCACGGGTAGGTGGTGAGGCTGTGAAACATTTGGCATATGGATTAATGAGTTGTGCATCACTCTCACATTTATTGATGTATGGAACTATGGGTATTGATGACACCTTAGTTCATAACCATGTATGTATTTAACTGTGAATTAACCTTTTTGGATGCAGGGATAGGATTCTTCGTTGTTGCATACTTGTTTCAATATCTCTTACCCAGTCGGTTAAACCTATTGAGTATATTTTTGTTTACTCACCACTACTTTGTTTCACCCTGTAGATCGAGCACAGGAACCCGCACAAGGTACCTAATATCCTTCTACCGGATCTTTCCTCTATCTATGTTAGATCTTAGCAGTGAGACTTAGACATCGATTCACCGTGGGTTCATAAAATGTTGTTTTACTTACTTCCTATCTCAGACTTGTACCTAGAATTATGAGACAACTTTCTATTTCTATTGAGACAGTTGTATATGTAACACTTCTGATATTTTTGGGCTAAAAAAATTGTAAGACTGAGAATTTATTAATGGTCAGGTTGTATGAGCCAATATACGACGGTAAAAGAATCCATGAGCTGCAGTTGGCATAGTGGAAGGTACTCAAAGAAAGTAGATAATTAAAGAATTTCTCGAAGTTGACTTATAAATTAGTAGATGAGCCGTATGTATTCCTACGACCCATAAGTAGGTCTCGTAGGTAGAGGCCTTGGAGAACCAAAAACTTTCTAAATCTGGGGACTTCCTACAAAGGATTCCATGACCCATAGGTACTTCTATAAGCTATACTACATGTTCATAGATCAAAATTTGCAATTCCAATAGCTCACTTTTTGTGACACCTTGACCCACGAGACAAAGTACAACCAGTAAGTCATTCTACGGCCCGTAAAAAGGTTTTGTGGTCGACTTTGGATGTTTTAATGAAGGGTGTTTTGAGCTTTTCCAATCCCTATACACCTTAAATTACGCCGTTTTGGCTACCATAACTACCCTAACTAACTAATTCCTATAAAGACCTATTGCTAAGTCATTATAAATTTTTAATTCCCAAATATTCTTTCAGAAACTCACAATGATTCTCTCTCTAAGTCAACGGTTCCATTGAAACTGAAATTTGAGGGTTGACCAAGGTTATTCTAAATTTTCTTCCCTAATTCTATGGATTCTATTTGAGGTATGTAGGGCTTCAGTCATGGATTAGCTTCATCTATGAAGCCCATTCTAGAACCCCCTTTTTATCAAACTTCATGATGATTTCCTTATGGGATTTTAAGCTAATGCTTGGGTTATGATTTCTATATGATTATTATGGTTAACTAATGATGAATTTCATAAGTTATATGATTTTCAAGAAAAAAAGGTTTCATTTCAAAGTATGCATGATTAGGGCTTAATGATTTGATGTGAGTTCCTTATCTAATGTCCTGAATTGATTTAAATGCACGAGTTCCTCTATGAATCTTACTCAATTGTATAATTTTGATTCAAACATCCATGGACTCATACTTAGCCCTATTTTTTTATGTTAAAACTATGGATTTCTATGTCTGTGATCTTAAGAATGAAAAACATGTTTTAATGATGATGATGATGGTATTATGACAATGATGGTGTTATGAAAGCTATCATGATGCTATGATAAAGAGGTTGATGAACACATGAATGATGTTCATGTCTTACACCTTAAAGGTGTGCTAATGGATCTATTTGGCTTAAGTGATGGACACTTACTATGCACTTATAGAGCTTATAGGGTGGGGTCAAATGATGGTTCTAACCATTCTAGGATAGAGCTTATAGCGCGAGGATCGAGTTTACCTTGGCAAAGTAGACTCCTCTTAGCTCGATGTAGAGTGAACATCATGATTCTATGTAATAGTTTGCATGGATTATGAATGTCGGTTATGGTCTTATTCCTACATATGTACACTTAAGTTATGAATGAATTTATGATGCTTCTTCTCATGAATTTTAAATGACATGCTCATGCCTATTGTGTCCTTATACCTTGTTGTAACTATGCATATTAATATTACTGTGATGTCTTTTGATTCATGACATACTTATATACTTCGTATATTTTATATGCTAACGCATACTTCGTTTCATACATGATCTAACCATGTATAGATCTTTATTGAGACTAACATTCAGATTCATAGAGCTTGAGGATTAGATTGGTGAGTTCCCATGCTCCAGGAACAAGCCTTATAATGCTTTTCTTTATATTGTGACTTTAGTATTTTCATTACTTTCGATGTATATCACGAGGGTGTGCTAGGGTGCTATGTGTTGGACCTTGCCAAAATCTTGATAAAGAGGCATCAATTTGCCTAATGGATATGGCATACTTGCACTTTTGCTTATATACATTTTCGCTTGTTACTTATCTCTAATATGCTTATTTTTACCTTATGAATGGTTATGAGATAAACACGAGTCTTTTATGTGGTTCCTTCAGGTATCATATTTGTCATGTCACAACCAGGCTCTAGGTTAAGGCAGTGATAGAAGTGGTATGAGAGCCCAAGGTTTGAAAGCATCCAGGAAGTGCAACATGCCGTGTCGAGTAGAGTCTTATTTATTTGTGTGTAACCCGCCACATCCATGAATAGGAGGCTATGAGGTGTTTTAGGGTAACCTCACTTCTTTTGAGATCTATGTCGTGCCTTGAAAGTTTCCTTATCCTAACACTTGTACCTTGGTGCTTTCAGAAATTTCTCCATGATGTGCTCCATTAATAAGGGGAAATAATGCCAATGTGGACCATGCTATTCCGGTTCCTCAAGCCACTCATATGGACCAAGTTGCCAATGATGAATTTAGAGTCGTCATTACTATGTTGGCTCAGGTTGTTACATCACCAAAGACTTCCACTCTAGCTTCCAGGATATGTGATTTTGCTAGATATATCCGCTGGAATTTCATGGCTCTAAGGTGTATGAAGATCCACAAGAGTTTTTTGATGAGATTTACCAGATAATAGATATTATGGGAGTGTATTTTGGGGAAATGGCTAGATTGGAGGCTTACCAACTTAAGGGTGTGGCTCAAGTGTGGTACACTCAATGGATGTCTGAAAGGGGTTGATAGAGGTGCTATTGATTGGGACATGTTCAAAGATGCTTTCCTTGATTGTTTCTTCCATCTTAAACTACAGTAAGCTAAGGTGATGGAGTTCATGAACTTAAGGTATGGTGGAATAAGTATGCGGGAATATGCCTTCAAATTTAGTATGTTGTCTACGTTTGCTCCTTCTTTTGTGGAAGACTCAAGGGCCCGCATGAACAAATTCATTTTGGGGGTGTCCGACTTGGTGAAAATGGAATGTAAGGCTACCATGCTCGTCAAGGAGATGGACATCTCTAGACTCATGACATATGTTGAACTAGTGGAGGGTGAAAAGTTTCAAAAGGTGAGGTGAAGGGAGTCTAAGAGGGCTCTTTATGATGGTGGGTTCTCTTATGGTAAATTTGATGGTTGTCGATTTCGAAAAGGCCAAGGGTTTTCAAGGATTGCTCCTCAAAGGTTCGACAAAGGTAAAGGGGCTAATACTAAGGCCTAAGCTGATGTGGAAAAAAGTGGTGCTATTCCTCGAAGATGTCCCAAGTGCAAGAAGAACCATGTTGATGAATGTTTGAGTGGTTCTGGTGCATATTTTGGTTAGAGAATGATGGGACACAAGATTGCCGAGTGTCCTAATGTTGCTCCGAAAGGTAAGAAAAGGTGTCCTCAAGGTCAAATGGCTCAAAAAGGGCAAGTGAAAATGAAGAGTGATTATCTACCAATTATTGAGGTTGCTTACAACAATAGCTTTCATGCTAGCATTAGTATAACTTCATTTGAAGCATTGTGTGGGTGAAGGTGTAGCTCCCCGATGGAATGGTTGAGAATTAGATGAGATAACATTGATTGGCCCGAATTGGGTGTTTGAGGCCATGGAAAAGTGAAGCTGATTAGAGTGAGGATGAACACGATTCAAAGTCACCAAAAGTTTTACTCGGACGTTAGAAAAAGGGATCTTGAGTTCTATATTGGTGATTGGGTGTATGTAAAGGTTTCACCTATTAAAGGTGTAATACATTTTTGTATAAAGGGCAATTTAAGTCCCCGGTATGTAGATCCTTATGAGATTGTTGAGCAGATTGGGAATGTGGCATATAGACTAGATTTGCCTTCGTATTTGAGTTTTATTCACTTGGTTTTCCATGTGTATGTTGAGGAAATTGATTTGTGATCCTAGTACAATTTTGTCATTGGAAGGTGTTCACTTTGGGTAAACTTAACTTATGAAGGGATTCCAATTGAAATTTTTGAGAGGCAAATTGAAAGGCTTCGTAAAAAAGATATTGCTTTGGTTTATGTTCTTTGGATGAAACAACATGTTGAAAGTGCTACATGGGAAAAGGAATCAAGTATGGTGTAGCGATACCTCTATCATTTCCAGTCTACTCAAGCCTCTTCTATTAAGTTCTTCCTATTCTATGTGGTCCTAAGTCTTTTACTCTTGCGTTTCATGAGATGACATAAATACATGTGCGTGGATATGATTTTAAAATGTTTTGAATGATTTAAAGATGTTTTGATATGAGTTTTAATGACTTTATGATTTTCAAATGATGAAATATGCACCTTATGTTATGTTTGGATGTTTCATGTTCTAAGTCAAGCCGTTCAAGCCTTGTTCTAGCACATTCGAGGATGAATGCTCCCGACGGGGAGATGATGTGAGGACCCACACTTTGTATGACCTTAATGGAGTTTAGAATTAAGTTCCAGAAAGTGTTTTACTAAGGTGACACCTTACAGGCACCTCCACGGGCAATGTAACTTACCACGGGTCATGTGGAGGGACCTTGAGGTAGCCCTTTGCCTTGTATGTAGAGTGTTGGCATTAATGTGGAGTTTAAGCCCAAGATACACACAATATGAACCTTACACAGTTTGTGTGAGGCTTCACTGGTTGTGTGGTGGATCATGTGAAGGGCCTTGTCCTTGCAAATCCACATTTTAGCTAATACTTGTCACACATAAACCTCTCACAGACCGTACACCCCTTCATGGTGCATGAGGCCTTTTGTATAGGCGTTGGCGTGAAATTATTTTAAGTATGGGATCATTGTCTCGAAGCTTTGTTGATGGATAATTTTTCTAAGTGAAGCTTCATGGGAGGCCACACGGTCTGTGTGACCTCTCACGGGCCATGAAGCCCACCGTATGGGTGTTGGCGTAGAATTTACTAAGTATGGAATTCAATTGGGTAAGATTTCCATAAGAATTGATAGAAGGATCAACTTTAAATGATGATATCTCTTAGAACAAAAAGAACTGGGTGGCTTATGACCTACCAAAATGAGCTCTTGGAATCATCTTTCCAATGCATCTAGTTTCACCTAATTCCACGTTCAGTTAAAGAAGTTATGCCCGTTTTCGTAAAGCCCGTCCCCGCTATGTTTCCTGTCATTTTCTCCGGAGGTGTGACCTTTTATGGACCGTGACACCTTCTCATGGGACCACTGGCAACAATTCTTATTTCGTTTCATTAATGGTTTTTTCTTTTTGTAATTATGGGTACTCTTAAGGGATTTTTGTGACTTCCTATGCTATCCAAACACATTCAAATGACCTAAACTCTTCTCCTTTCTTTCAAATTCATTCTCACACCAAGAATTATATCCAATTTTTCTCTTAAGAACTCCCTAAAGTAAACATTGAAGAATTGTCTTTAAACATAAGGAAAAGGTTTTCTTCTTCATCAAATTTATTCCTATTTATTCTTTGTTAGCTAAGGTATGTGGGATTGATTATTGGTCCCTTTCAACCAAGATGACCCAAATCCTTTTTCACTTGATTTACAAAAAATTTAGCTACTTTAAATGTGGGTTCTTAAAATTAATGCTTATTTAATTCAGTTGAGATATGTGCTATGTTTTAATGTTGATTTTAAAGTGGTTAAGGCCCTAATATGTTGAATTGTATGAATATTATGATGATTTGAATATGCATTGTCCCTTTAAAGATTGATTTAAGCATAGGTAAACCTAAATTGTTATTTGAATGTGGATTTTATATATGGATTTACATGAATTTCATATTGTACTGTTGATCTTAGATTGAATCTATATTGCCCATGCTAATCTCACATCATTCATGGCATATGCATTCATGAGCAATGGATCATATGAAGAATATGAAGTGGGTTAAGCCCACATTTGTTTATGAATATGATTTTGATGAAAATATTGTTATGAACAAGAATTGAGCATGAATCTATGAACATGAGTATGATATAAGTTGAATACCATTATGACATATTTTGCTTGTAATATGAACTTGACTTCTATATGAACACGAATCATATGTGTGTTCATATGATATGACATATTGCATGAGTACATAATCATAAGCGTGTATCGATGAGGATGGGCAAAACCCTCCCTTTACATAATACATAGATGAGGATGGGTACAACCTTCCCTATGCAAATGTATGTATGGGCTAAGTGTGTATTGATGAGGATGGGCACAACCCTCCTTTTACACAATGCATAAAAGAGGATAGGTACAACCTTCCCTATGCAGATGGATGTATGAGCTAAGTGGGTATTGATGAGGATAGCCACAACCTTCCCTTTACGCAATGCATAAATGAGGATAGGTACAACCTTCCCTATGCATATGGATGTATGAGCTATGTGTGTATTGATGTGGATGGGTACAACCCTCCTTTTGCACAATGTATAGATGAGGACAAGTACAACCTTCCCTATACAAAGTCATGTCATGAGATAAGTGTGCATTAATGAGGATGGGTACAACCCTCCCTTTACACAATTCAGGCAAGGAGTGACTCATTGAGTGCTAGTATAGGTGGGTTATGGCTACTCCATGGTTTTCATGTGACAAATTGTGCAGGTTGACATCATCTTTGTTTCATGTTGCATGCATGCATACTCGTACATTTAAACATACTAAAGCATACTTTTCCTACATGATCTAACCATCTAGGAATCAGAGACTACCTTCATCCACCGTGTGATGGCTAGATTGGGTTTGAGACATATATTATGGTGAGTCCTATCTTCTAAGGACAAGCCACCATTCATCAACCTATGTTGCTTCCGCTTATGTCATTAAATTTGAAGGTGAACCGGGGAGATGACTTGGTACCCGTCCTATCTTATGACTAGAGGCATTGTTGGATACTTCAAGACTCTTATACAGATATATGTTATAAGATGATATTTGGAGATTATGATTATGGCTATCTATTGGACATGGTTAATGTGATTTGGTTGTGATATGATATGTATGTATCTTATAATGTGGAAATGTGAAAGATTCTAAGTCCCGTTTTGCCCCCATAGAGTAAGTCATACTTATCCACCCCTTAGTTCTTGTCTGCCATGTGTTATGTGAATCCCTATCTCTATGTCATCCCCATAACTTGAGTCCTACTCTCCTATCCTTTATAACTATGTGTTTACTATCTTTAATACACTTTCGAACTGATTATGTGAATATGAATACTTTGAGTCTTGTTTGGGGACTCTTGGGTTCCCATTCATCGTGTCACTCCTACACTCTAGGTCCAGATCGTGACATAGACCCTTGTCTCCATCAGATATTAGAAGCGTTTTGGTGGCTTGATATTAAAGAATATTTGTTGTGGGATTCCTCCATTGCTTCTCCTTTGACGAAGCTGACCTAAAAGAAGGCAAAGTTTCAATGATCTGAAGAATGTGAAAGGATTTTTATAACAATTAAGCAACGTCTTACATTGGCTCCTTTCTTGACCTTGCCTGAAGAATCAGATGGTTTTGTTTTTCATTGTGATACCACACATATAGGCTTAGATTGTGTGGTGATACAACATGGAAAGGTCATTGCCTGCGTTTCAAGACAATTGAAGGGTGCATAAAAAGAACTATCCGATACATGATCTTGAGTTGTTGGCTGTTATGTTCGCATTGATGATTTGGTGTTACTATCTCTGTGGGGTAATGTGTATATATTCACCTATCACAAGAGCTTGCAATATGTGTTTAGCCAAAGGAATTTGAATCTAAGACAAAGAAGATGGTTAGAACTTTTGAAAGATTATGACATGAGTGTGATGTATCACCCTGGCAAAGCTAACATTGTAGTTGATGCGTTGGGTAGAGTATTTATGAGTAGCATGGCACATGTTGAAAGTGGAAATAAAGGAATGGTTAAGGAATTTTACCATTTGACCTATTTGGGTGTAAGTTTAAATAACATAAGTGATGGTGGTGTGCTAGTACCTAATGGGGAGGGATCCTCTTTGATGGAAGATATTAAAGAAAAGCAAGACATGGATCCTACTTTGGAAGAATTGAAGAAGCTTGTAGTTGATAAAAAGTAGAAGCCTTCTCACAAGAGGGAGATGGGATATTGCGATATCAAGGTTGATTATGTGTATTCGATGTGGATGGACTAATGGAGAAGATACTTGACAAGCACATAATTCCAAATACTCCATTCATCTAGGATCCACCAAAATGTATAGAGATTTGATACAAGTGTATGGATGGAATGGCATGAAGAACGACATAGCAAAATATCTGATAAAATGTGCAAATTGTCAACAAGTGAAGGTAGAACACCAAAGACTCAGTGGTTTGACTCAAGATATTGAGATACCAACCTAGAAATGGGAAATAGTAAATATGGACTTCATTTGAGGTTGTCGAAGACAAGAAAGCAATTTTACTCTATATTGGTAGTTGTGGATAGAATGACGAAAAGAACCATCCTTTTGCATGTAAAGACTTCTTATGGTGTAGTAGATTATACCAAGGTTTACAACCAAGAGTTGGTGAAGTTTCATAGGGTACCATCGTCCATTATATTGAATAGAGGTGCTCAATTTAATTTACATTTTTGGAAATGATTCAAAAAGGGCCTTGGTACAAAGGTGAAACTTCCTCTTTTAGGATAAAGCGGTCGTTGTCAAGAAATAAAACCTAACAAAAGTAAGGGCCGAACCCACAAGGAATACTTTGACTTAAGAGAATTCAATTAACGCTATTTGAAGGATTAACTTAATTATTTCTGAAGGGGGGGATTTCGCAATAACCAGTAGAAAAGTAAACCTAACTGACATAAGTGTTTAACCAATATGGAGAGAAACTAAGGTTTTGCGTTCCCCATGATTCCCTAACTTAGTATCACTTGATAACCTAATTCATTTCTAGTGTGTAGTATGCAGGATGGAAAGTTAAGTTCACCAAAACCTTTAGTCTAGGCGAGAGGCGAATTTCACCATGTGACTTGGCCAATCTCTGCAGTGTGAATTACTAATACTTACCTATTAGTGTTAGTACAACCTTTCCTTGGCCTAGTTCGGTTGATTAGATGAGAACACATCAATCAAATCTTGTTAATTAATCTCTTTTCCTATTGATTACTACCTTGGTCCAGTAAGTAACACCGGAGGGGTTCTAATGTTAGCCACCATCAGAAGACATGCAAAACGAAGAGAGTTAATTAGTACATGCATCCACACTTTCCAAGAATTATGGATTATTCGGTTTAACCTTGTTAGTTCTTCATGGTTCCTACAACCCTTGTTGTGGATTTAGCTACTCATGATTTGTGTAGATGCAAGACTTATGAATTGGAATAACATAATAGAGCACTTTTACAATTGAATTCTAAATAAGCAAATCCAAACATCAATGAGAATCACAAGATTAAAGATCAAACCAAAATACAAGTATTTCTCACTACTCTCTAGTGTTTTCTACTCAATCTCACTATTTTTCCACTCTAACTATCGAGCTCTCTGTTTCCTCCATGAAAAATAACCTAAAAACCTATTTATAATATTTAAAAAACAAGTCCTAAACAAAATAGCATAGCTAGGTCGGGACGCCTAATGAACAGTTTTGCGGGATGTATTGCATTCTATGGCCCGTAATCGAGGACTCAAAAAGTGTTTCTAGAAAACTGGACTTGCGATCTATGATACCCCTCTATGACCTGTAAAGTGTCCTACGACCCGTAGGGGGATTTTGTCTGATGAATCTTCAGAAAGTCCCTCATCTCTGATCCTAAGGACACGAACCATATTCTGTGACTCGTAAACCAATCCATGACTTGTCTGCATGTTTGTAGAACAACTTCAGAAAATTAGCCCCTCATTGTAATTGTATACAAAATCTTTCTCGCGGCCCATAAAGCGTATCGTAATTCACCAGAATCAGCAACTTCTGCATTTTCTCCCTAAAATCAAGGCCAACCCTAGAACGCTAGGAATAGAACACAAAAACACATAAAATCAACTAATGTCACTTTGAGAACACACAGAATTTCAAGTTGTAAGCATCAAAAGTGTTATATTATGGCAGCACATCAACACCCTCAACTTAAATTTATTGCTTGTCCTCAAGCGACCTACTCAATCTATATAAGTAATACAATAACAAACAGACCTCAACTCAATGGCATATATCACATCGAACATGACATCAGATACCCACACCACATTTTCATAAAAGAATCAGATAGTCATCTAGAAAACCAATACAGACTCATCCATGTGACAACACAACTAGGACAAGTGTGTTACCATCAACAATCCACAATCACTGAATAAGTCTAATGCTAACAATGCAATGCAAGTGTCCTCACAAAAAGAAGTCACATATCTCACTTTGAATGATGTTTTTATGTATTACCTTGGGAGTATGCAAAATCACTGATCATCAAAATAGATATTCATTCATCATGCCTAATACCATAGGCTTACCCCTACACTCATGACTAAGACCTTCGACCATTCGGACTAGGATCACTTTAGGATTTTATAGGCTTGTAATGTAAGCTCAGGGGCTTTTGTATGATATTTGGGAATGTAGTGACTAAAGGCCCTCCTTGACACTGTGTTTTCCTACACGTTCTTTCTACCAACACTGTTATTTTTCATCTCCTTCTCCCTGTCTCCTATTTCAAGCTTTTCTAGGTTCTTTCTTTTCATTCTTCAGCTTTTTGCCTTGCTTTTACACTTTATTTTTCTTTTTAACGCACAACTAAGGCATCATTTGTTTTTCTTGCACCTAGTACATGATTTTTCTCCTTTTCTCTATATCACCAATTTCCCCCTCATTTATGTGTTTCACCCTTACACCATCAACCCTCAACTTAGGATTTTGGCTTCAGTCAAGGTGCACAATATCCTTCCTCAGAACTAGGGCCACTTTTTGTAGCCACCCTCAACATAGACTTTTTTCCTCAGTCAAGGTGCATGTTCATGGAAGGACCAGGGCCAATCTCAGGATTTTACAACTAACACGACTAGGTTCCTTAGGTGTCTGCAAAGATTAGGTACATGTTAGGCTCAAATTTTGGGATCAAAGGACACTGCAACTTTGGTTGGTCATTTAAGCTAAGTGGACTTTTAAGAAAAATAGCCTAAGATCATCTCCTAATCCAATTAATCTACAATCTAACATAGAGTAACAGGGTAAGTTCTGAATTAGCACACAAAACATGACTTTAGCAAATTAAGCTCGCTCTCTCAAGGCACTGACTACATTATCAACAAAAGATTTTCAGATCATGCTTTTTATATCAATTTTTAACCTCACTTATCAGACTTTATCAACACACCCAAACATGCATGGTTGCTACATAGACTAACTCATCAAAATCGAAATTGGGTGGGTCTCTTGTTTCTAAAAAAAATACAAAAACATGTTATATGCTACAGATGCTACCAAAACGTCCTAAACATGCAGGTTCAACAGAAATTAAATATCCATGTGGAAAAATAACACAAGTTAAAATATACAGGATCGAAAATTGGGTTAGTTATATATGGACCCAAGCTACTCAGACTTCACTGAGGCTTATAAATAGCCACACCCTTATCAAAAAAGAGGTGCAATGTCCTGAATGCACACAATCCAAGTAAAATAAGTATAAGGGGTCAAAAATCAAACCTGGGAGCCTAAGTACCGGTCTTTACCTTGGGTTGCCTCCCAAGCAGCACCTGCTTTATTACCGCGGCATGACATAAATGTCTTGAGTACTCAGACTTCCTAATGGTCCCATTCTACCCCAATTTTTACTTCTTCTAATTTTCCAAGGTATCACTTGACTCTTTGGCCATTTACCTTGAATGTTCCTCCATTCCTTCTTTCCAATTCTATAGCTCCATGATCAATGATGTGTGCTAGTCGAAAGGGTCCCAACCATCTTGATTTGAGCTTCTTAGGGAACAACTTTAATCTTGAATTATAGAGTAGCATAAAATCCCCAGGTGTGAACTGACGATTCTCTTTGCGACGATCATGTTGCAGCTTCAGTCTCTGTTTGTACAAGGCAGAGCTCTCATACAGCTTCAAGAGAAACTCATCTAGCTCATTGAGTTGGCTCAACCTAGAGTTTGCTGCATCATTCCTGTCTAGATTCAACTTCTTCAATTCCCACATTGATTTATAATCAAGTTCCACCGGTAAATGATATGCCTTTCCTAAGACAAGTTAGTAGGAAGACATTCTTATAGGTGTCTTGAATGCTATTCGGTATGCCCATAATGCGTCCATCTAGCTTCCCCGACCAATCTGTCCGATTTGCATTCATAGTCTTGGATATAGTTTGTTTAATTTCCCTATTAGACACCTCCATTTGCCCTCTTTTGAGAGGACGATAAGGAGTTTCCACTTGATATTTCACCCCATCCTTTTCAAGTAGAGCCTTGAAGAGCCGATTGCAAAAGTGAGAACCTCCCTCTCTAATGATAGCCTGAGGGGTGTCGAACCTTGAGAAATTGTTCCTTTTTAGAACTGTTATGACACTTTTTCCTTCACTGTTGGGCAGAACAATGGCCTCAACCCACTCCAATGCATAATCCATAGCGACTAAGACATACTTGTTTCTGTGTGAGCTTACAAAAAGGCACATAAAGTCTATCCCCAGTATATCAAATAACTCAATCACCATAATGGGGTTTAGAGGATGCTCATGTTTTTGGGAAAAAAACCTTATATTTGGCACCTATCACAAGCTTTGGCATAGTAGTGAGCATTCTTGTGGATGGTGGGCTAGTAATACCTATACTGTTAGATTTTGTGTATTGTCCGAACTCCACTATGATGCCCACCTACCAATGACGAGTGACATGCCTCAAGAATATTCATCATCTCAATATCAGAACGCAATGATGAATTATCCCATTTGCGCATACACAAAACAAGTATGGGTTATCCTAAAAGAACTTTCTCACATCAGACATGAACTTCCGACGCTAGTGTATGTTGATCGGGCGGAACAATGTCACTAACCAAGTAGTTTTCATAATCAACAAAATATGGTATTAAATCGTGGGATGCTGCTAACACTCCCTTATCTAGGAATGAGTCATCAATCTCGAATCCATCATCACATTTTGCAATTGCCCCATCTTCAAATCTGAAAAAGTGATCTGCGACCTGATTTTCCGTCCCTTTTATGTCGATGACATCGAAATTGAATTCCTGAAGTAGAAGTACCCATCTCCTCAACCTTGGTTTCGCATCCTTCTTTGCCATAAAGTACCACAGTGCTGAGAGGCCTTTGTGCACCACCACTTTGGCCTGCAATAGATATGACCTGAATTTCCCAAATATGATGACCATGACGAGTAACTCCTGCTTAGTGACAATGTCGTTCTTCTGGGCAATGTTTAGTGCCTTTCTAGCATATTATATGGGATGTAATATTTTCTCTTGGTGCTGTCCCAATACTATACCTAGCGTAACTTACTCACGTCACACATGATTTTGAAGGGCTTTCACTAGGCTTGAGTTACAATAATTGGGGCTGAAATAAACTTTTGCATCAATCCTTCAAAGGCTTTGAGGCATGCATCATCGAACATGAACTTAACATCCTTATCAAGGAACTTGCATAATGGAAGTGCAATTTTAGAGAAGTCTTTTATGAACCTGCGGTAGAACCTTGCATGCCCTAGGAAACTCCTCACACCTTTAAGTTAGATGGGTGGGGGAATCTTCTCGATCACTTCTACTTTGGTTCTATCAACCTTTATCTCTTTTCTCGAGATTTTGTGTCCCAGCACAATGCGCTCTTTCACCATGAAATGACATTTTTCCCAATTCAGCACCAAATGGCTTTCCTCACATCTTTGCAACACAACATGCAAGTGCTTCAAGTAGTTCTCAAATGAGTCTCCAACCTCACTAAAGTCATCCATGAAGACTTCAATAGTGTCCTCAACCATGTACAAGAAGCTGGACATCATGCATCTCTGGACTATTGTTGGGCCGTTATACAACCCCAATGGCATCCTCTTGAATGCGAAGGTGTGATAGGGGCATGTAAACATTATCTTCTCCTGATCCTCTAGAGAAATGGTGATCTAGTTGTAGCCTGAATATCCATCAAGAAAGCAATACCAACCCTTTCCAGCTAATCGGTCTAGCATCTGATCCATGAATCGCATATGACAGTGATCTTTCTCCATCGACACATTGAGTTTTCTATTGACCATGCACACTCTCCACCCAGTGATTGGTTGCATCGAAATCAACTTGTTGTTGGCATTTGGTAACACTGTGATACCTCATTTCTTTGGAACACACTGAACCAGCCTTGCCCATTCAATGTTGGCAATCATATAGATCACTCTTGTATCCAACCACTTGATAATTTTATTGCACAGAGCCTCTTGCATAGGGGGTTAAGACGCCTTTGGTGCTCAATACTTGGCTTGTAGTACTTGACCATCTGGACTTTTTGTGTACATATCCCCAGAGGGATACCAATGATGTCTGCAATCATCCACAAAAAAGCCTTCTTAAATTTTGTTTAAGTGCCATGAATAGGGTGCTCACCTGCTCATAATTTAGGTCTACAACAACTATAACTATCAAGGTGTTATTGGTTCCAAAGAATGCATATCTTAGATGTGCTGAAAGGGCCTTAAATTTTAGTACCAGTGGTTGTTCTATGAATGGCTTGCTGGGTAGTGACTCTCGATTCTGCAATTCTAGCTCCAACTTAGTTTGGCGCATAGGGCCTTAGAACACACATACAACATTCACCTTCTCTTCATAGTCTGGGATGTTGTCACTATCAAATTCATCAGCACAGCTTCCAAAGTGTCGACACCCAATATCACCTCAAGTGGTATTTCTGGCTCAACATCATCAATAGTCTCAGTAACAGAGACCACCCACAAGTCATTTTCTTTCTTTGCATGCTAACAGATGTTGAACATAACCTCCCTTTTTCCTAAACCTGACCTTGAGTTACCCCTTCTCCATATCCTCTTAAGTGCGTTCAGTGGCTAAGAAGGGCCTCCCCAAGATGATAGGGACTCAGAAATCAATCTCACAATCCAGGATCACAAAGTCTGTAGGGAATATAAATTTTTCAGCCTTCATAAGCACATCATAGAGTATCCCCACAGGCTTCTTCACCGTGTATTCAACCATCAAGAACCACATGCTCATCGGAGTAGCAACTCCAAATTTCAGCTTCTTAAAGACCGCAAGAGGCATCAAAATAATGTTGGCACCTAGATCACATAATGCTCTTGCAAACTTCATATCTCCTATGGTGCAGGGTATGGTAAAAGCGCCAGGATCTTTTGGCTTTTGGACTGAGGACCTCGTAGGAATTGCACTGCAATGTTGAAGCTCTTTTGAGAGATCTTGACTTACAGTACACTACTTCATAACTAGGTCCTTCATATACTTTGCATACCCTGGCATCTTCTTCAACACCTCGATGAGAGGGATGTTGATGGAGAGTTGTTTTAGCATAGAGAGAAAGTGCTTGAACTTGCCTTCCTCCTCCCTCTTTTTGATTCTTTGAGGGAAGGGAAGAGGAGGCCTAAGAATGGGCTTCAACTTCTGTGGTGCATCAGCAACTTCACTCACCCTATCCTTGCTAGGCTTATCTCTGATATTCGCATCCTTGGCTGCAACTATCTCCTCTCGAACATCATCCTCATCGACTGGCATAAGAGGATCAATGGTGTGCTTGCCACCACGAGTAGTAACTACCATGTGCTACCCTTCCTTCTTATTATTCTGAACTGTGTTTCTCAGCAGTGTACCTATCTGACGCTAATTGAGTTGAATCAAAACTTGACCAAACTGTTATTCAAGCTAGTTGATAGCACCAAAATGAAACTTGATTTTTTTGTCAATACTAAACATCTAAGATTTCATTCCCCTTAGAGTCTCATCCTATGTCTCACCTTTCTTCAACCGACAATCAAACATCTCCTTAATTCGTGAGTTGTTCATTCCAGTATCGCGGTTGTGTGGTGACACATATGAATAATTTCTGTAACTATCTCTGCTACTCTGATCTGCTTCTATACTCGACCCATGTTTCGATCATAGTATCCTCTATTGTCCCTAAAAAGCTCCATCTCTATGGAAGTTCCAACCTTGTTTTCCTTGACCTTGGTGCCAATAGTCCAGATTGGACCCTTGGGCGTTGGCCCCGAAACCCCTTGTCTGGTTAGTAACAAAACAAGTGTCCTCCTAATAATAAGGCTTATCATATATCGGTGCAGGTGGAGGCTAATGAACAACTACATTAACATGCTCTGAACAAGTACTGACATCGCACAAACTTTCGGTAGATGCTCTGTCTCTTCCCCCCATGCAAAATTGGTCTTGACAGCTCAATTCTTTTGGCAATACTTGCGAATGGCTAATCTAACAACATATCCCCCATGATAGTGTCATAAAAAGCCTAATTGTTTTCATCAAGGGCACGGTAGAAAATCTCCATCAAAGCATCATAAACTATCTTATTGTTCGGGACACTCCTCAAGCACTTAGCAAATCGCTCCTATGTAGTACTGATTAAATCATTAGGATGTTGCTCAAAGTTGTTGATCTAATCTTTCAACTTGAGCTTCTTCAATCTCGGGAAGTACCTATCCAAAAAGGCCTTCTGCAATTTAGCGCAACTGGTGATCAAACTCTGGGGGATCTCAGATTGCCATAGTGTTTTATTACATGTAAGAGATAATGGGAAGACACAAAGTCCCAAAACATTCATAGATAGATTCTGTGTTCCCATCACTCTCTTGCAGGCAAACGCCGAGTTGTGTAGATGGCTCTGAGGATCCTCCGATGTTAAGCACAAACAACCCACGGCTCTATAGCTTTTGAAACAACCCACTCCAAATCACACACTTTGTGTTAGCCGATAATGGTGGCAACGTAATAGCTCCAGTCACCTCCATAGCCATAAAATTCAGCCTGTATTGTTTCACCTAATAAGTATTTGCATTGAAGTCCTATGGCTGTGGAGTAATATCCTTAAGAGGAGTTGAGTTCTCATGGTCAGCATTCTCATTATTGTTCCTATTAAGAGTTGCATTAGTCGCGTTGTTGGTGTTATCTTGGGCCATTCTTCTCAATGTTCTATGGATCTCTGGGTCAAATTGAGTCAAGGTTCTGCCTTGACTTCGCATATTAGGCATACACTACACTTACACCCTTAAAAAGAACAAAAACAACAAAAAATGTAAAATGAGGCAAATAAGAATTAATACCCAAATCACTATGAATTAACAAAGTTTATCCATATTCCCCGGTGATTGCACAAAAATCATGATGTTGCCCAAGTTATACCTCTTTTTTTAGCATAAAATGGTCATTGTCAAGAAATAGAAACCAACCAAGGTTACCTACAGGGAATACGTAGACATAGAAGAATTCAATTAACGCAATTTGAGTGATTAACCTACTTGTTTCCCCAAATTGGGCTTTTTGCAACAATCAGCAGAAAAGTGAACCTGACTAGCACAAGAGTTTAACCAATACGGAGAGAAACTAGGGTTTTGTGTTCTTGATGATTCCATAACTTAGTATCACCAAATAACCCAATTCTTTTCTAGCGAGCATTGTAAGTTAAGTTCACCAAACCCTTTGATCCATGCAAGATGCAAATTTCAATACGTGACTTGGCCCATTAACGCAGTCTGCATTACTAATCCTTACCTATTACTCCTAATACACCTCCCTTTGGCCTAGTTCAGTTGATCAGATGAGAATACATCAATTGAATCTTGTTAATTAATCTCTTTTCCTATTCATACTACCTTGGTCCAGTCAGTAACACTAGGCAAGTTCTAATGTTGCCCACCATCAGAAGACATGCGAAATGAAGAGAGTTAATTAATACATACATGCACAATTTCCAAGACTTATGAATTATCTGATTTTTACCTCATTAGTTCTTCATGGTTTCAACAACCCTAGTTGTAGACTTAGCTACTCATGATTTGTGTAGATGCAAGACTTATGAATTGGAATGACATAATAGAGCACTTACATAATCGAATTAAGAACAAGCAAATCCAAACCTCAATAAGAATTAAAGATAAAATGAACATGCAAGTATTTCTCAAAACTCTCCATTATTTTGTACTCAATCTCGCTATTTTTCCTCTCTAACTGTCGAGCTCTCTGTGTCCTCCATGAAAAATAACCTAAAAACCTATGTATAATATTTAAAATACAAGTCCTAAAAAAATGGGATATCTAGGTTAGCACACCTCATAATCATGTCTACTGGTCGTATTGCATTCCACGACACGTAGTCGGGGTCTCATAAAGTGTTGCTGGAAAATTATGCTTGGGATCTACCATACCCCTCTACGACCCGTAAAGAGGCCTATGGCCCCTAAGGGAGTTTCATTTGATAAATCTTGAGAAAGTCCCTAATCTCTGATTCTTAGGGCACGAACCATGTTCTACAACTTCAAATAATCAGCCCCTTATTGGAATTGTATGCCAAACCTCCTTCACGGCCTGTAGGATGCTCTATGGCCCATAAAGGGTCTCTCATTTCATCAAAATCAGAACCATCTACATTTTCTCCCCAAAATCAACGCCAACTCTTGAATCCTGCTAATAGGACACCAAAATAAATAAAACCAACTAACATCGCTTTTAGACAAACAATATTCCAATTTGAAAGCGTCAAAAGTATTGTATTTTGACAGCACATTAGAAGCTAAGTACCATATTTCGTCCTCAAATGAACGGACAAGTCGAAAGGACAATAAAAACATGTGAGGATATGTTAAGGGCTTGTGTACTTGATTTCAAAGGAAGTTGGGATGATCACTTTCCTCTTATTGAATTTGCTTAATGCAACATTATCCATGCAAGTACTAGTATGGCCCCATGTCAAGTATTTATAGGGTAGACGGTGTAGACCACTAGTGGAATGGTTCAAAGTTGGACATATATCCTTAATTGGACCAGATTTCGTATGTGGTGCTATGGAAAAGGTGAGAGTTTTAATAAACAGATTAAAGGCTTCCCAAAGCCGTCAAAAGTCATATGCTAATGTTAGAAGAATAAAACTACAATTTGATGAAGGTGATTGGGTATATTTGAAAGTTTCCCCAATTAAAGGAGTAATGCATTTTTGTAAGAAGGGAAAATTGAATCCTAGGTATGTGGGTCCTTATAAAATAGTAAAGAGAATTAGTAAGGTAGCTTATGAATTGAATTTTCCTAGGGAATTAGATATGGTTCATCTGGTATTTCATGTTTCCATGCTAAGCAAATGCTTGGGTGACTCAACTTATCGATCCATTGAAGTATGTTTCCATTAAGGAGGATATGACCTCTGAAGAGGTACCGATTCAGATTTTGGAACAACAAGTGATAAAGTTGAGGAATAAAGAGGTTGCATCTGTTAAAGCGTTTTGGAGAAATTTACAAGTTGAAAGTAGTACTTAGAAGGTTCAAATAGACATGATGAAACAATACCCTTACCATTTTCCTTATACTCAAGCCTAAGGTACCTAATACTATCTATTCCTTCAAATTCCTCACGAATACGTATCTCATGTTTGATTTCATACATGCGTGATCATAAAATTATTTTTGAATGATTTTTAATGCATAAGTTTGATGTTTTTATGAAAATGATGATTTCGTTGCATTTTTGCATATATGCTATGATGATGACTCTATTTCTAAGCTATTCAAGTGTAATTCTATCTCATTCGAGGACGAATGATCCCAAAGGGGAAATAATGTAACACCCCTCATGTTTCTAGGATTGGAAAACTGAAAGACTGAGAATTTACTAATGGTCAGGTTGTACGAGCTAGTATACTGTCCGTAAAAGAATCCATGGGTTGTAAGTTGTACTGTGGAAGGTACCCAGAGAAAGTAGAAAATTGAAGTATTTTTAGAAGTTGACTTATAAATTAGCAGATGAGCCGTATATACTCCTACAACTCGTAAGTAGGTCTCGTAGGTTGAGGCTCCGGAGGACCAAAATTATTCTAAGTTTTGTTCTTCCAATGAAAGGTTCCAGCTTGTAGGTATTTCTATAACCTGTACTAGAATGTTCATGGATCAAAAGCTGCAATTCCAATAGCTCAGGTTTTGTGACACTTTGACCCATGATACGAAGTATGACTTGTAAGTCATTCCACGTCCTGTAGAAGGGGTTTCATGGACGACATCGGCAGTTTTAATGAAGGGTGTTTCTGACTATTCTCAATCTATCTAAGCCCTAAACTACATCTTTTTTGCTACTCTAACTATCCTAACTGACTTAATTCCTATAAAGACCTATTCCTAAGTCATTCAAAGTTTTTTATTTCAAAACATTCTATCAAAGGCTCATACCAATTCTCTCTCTATGTCAAGGGTTCCATTGAAGCTGAGCTTAAAGGGTTGATCGAGATTATTCTAGATTTTACCCAATTCTAAGGATTCTACTTGAGGTATATAGGGCTTCATTCATGATTAGTTTAATACATGAAGCCCATTCCAAAACCTCCTTTTTATCAAACTTCACGATGATTTTCTTATGGGCTTTTAAGCTACCATACCTAATGCATGAGTTATGATTTCCACATGATGATTATGGTTAATTAAGCATGAATTATGATGAATTTTCATGAGTTATATGATTTTCATGAAAAAGGGTATGACATCAAAGTATGCATGATTAGGCTTAATGATTTAATGTGAGTTATGTCCCAAATTTATTTAAAGGCATGATTTTCTCTATGAATCTTACTCAATTGCCTGATTTTTATTCAAATGTCTATGGACCCACACTAGTCTCCTATGTTAAAACTAAGGATTTCTATGTCTATGATCTTAAGTATGAAAAACATGTTTAAATGATGATGATGATGGTACTATTATAATGATGATATCATGAAAGCTATGATGATGCTATGGTAAAGAGGGTGATGAACACACTAATATTTATGATGATGTAAAGGTGGGAATGTCCACCTACACTATAATGAAAGTAAAGTAGATGGGTTATTCTTTTGACATGATGTTTTACGAAAGCTATGATGATTCTTTTGACGGTCATGAATGTATGATCTTAATGAAGTATGACTTATGTTAAAATTATGTATATGAATGAATTATGTATTTTATCGTTAATGACTTAACACCGAGAGGGATTTGGTAGAATCCATAGTCCCATAATTACTTCCCACCATAGGAATGATGTTCATGTTTTATACCTTAAATGTGTGATAATGGATCCAATTGGCTTAAGTAATTGGCACTCACCATGCTAGGATAGAGCATTAAGGGTGGGTCAAATGATAGTTTTCACCGTGCTAGGAAATAGCCTATAGGGTGAGGATCGGGTTTACTTTAGCAAAGTAAACTACTCTTAGCTCGATGTAGAGTGAACATTGGGATTCCATGAAATAGTCCACATGGTCATATGAATTTGGTTATGGTCTTAGTCCCACATATGTATACTTAAGTTATGAATGAATTTATGATGTTTCTTCTCATGATATTTAAATGGCTTGCTCATGCATATTTTGTCCTTATCCCTTGTTGTAATTATACATATTGATATTATTATAATGTCCTTTTATTCATGACATACATACATATTTAGTACAACGCATAGCTCTTTTCCTACATGATATAACCATATAGAAACGAACGACGAGGAGATCATCCCATATTGAGGCTAGCTTTCAGATTCATAGAGCTTGGAGATTAGATTATTGAGTTCCCATGCTTTGGGAACAAGCGTTATAATGCTTTTCTTTATATTGAGACTTTAGTACTTTTGTTACTTTCGATGAATATCTTGTGAGTAAGCTAGTGAGTTATGTGATAGAGCTGCGAAGATCTTGATGTAGAGGCATGAATTGGACAAATGGATATGATGTACTTTCTCTTTTGCTTATATGCATTTTCACTTGTTACTTATCTCTGGTATATGCTTATTTTACTTTATTAATGCTTGTGATACGAACACGAGGCTTGGATGGGATGCCTTTCAGTCACATTCATCGTGTCGCAGCCAGACCCTATGTTCAGACCATGATAGTATATATGCTTTCATACTACCTTAAATTCTCTTGTACTTATGACTTCAGGTTTTTGGAGATTTCTTGTATCATATGAGTTGTTTTTGCTTTACTTTATCCTTCTTTAATTGCAATCTGATTTTGGGTCGCGACAAGTTTGATATCAGAGCTCTAAGTTCGTTGGGCTTGTGAGTGAAGAGTAGGGTATTAGTGGAGTCTTGTGGATTGGTATATAGACGTCCACACCTATATTTGAGAGGCTAAGAGGCACTTGATATAAAAGACTTTCACATCTTGCTTTTATTCATGCATATCTTTCTGTTGCCCACTGTAAAAGTGTCTAATCTACATCCTATGCAGAGATGCCAATTACAAGATCCCATTGATCAATGAGTGAGATCAGGGCAAATTAAGTGGTTCCTACTCGAGGTCCAAGCAGAGTTTGGGATGGGGCCAGGAGCTGAGGCATTGCTAGAGGTGCAACTTCGCTAACGGTACAGACTAGATCAACTTCTCCAGAGCCCACTTATGTGCAAGGGGGACCTACATACCCTACTTCATCACCCTCAGCCCTAGAGACTACACCTTCGATTCAAGAGTTACATTTTAAGGTATTGGCTAGATTGGAGGGAGTACCTTCTGCACCAACTACTTTTGATTTACTAGCCTCTACAACACTAATTGGTCCTTCCATAGCTCCTTTTGAGCCAGACATGATTCATGTCAGTCATTCTTCATCTCCGAGCTTTTATCCTATGACTACTATGGTTTTACCCCAGACAACCAGGCTGAGTTTGAGTTCTTAGTTTTAGAGTCTGGCTATTACTCCATCTTTTTCACTGCACTTAGTTATGGTGCCACCAACATTTGCTAACCTAGCTATATCCACAGCAGAACAAAAGAGGTTTGAAAGGTTTGTGCGGTTGGCTCCCCCGCGATTCGATGGCCCCTTAGTGATAGAGCCTATGATTTTCTATCGGAAGGCCAGGACAAATTATATAACCTGGCTATTCTTGAGTCACATGGAGTTGCCTATACTTCATACTAGTTCACTGGCCTTGCCAAGGAGTTGTGGAGGTTAATTGTAGCTTGTTAACCTATTGGATCACAAACTATAATCTTTGGGTAGTTCATAGAGATATTTTGGAAGATATTTGTACTATATAGCCTCCGGTACAATCGTTGAGGAACGTTTGACAAGTTATAGTAGGGTTTTATGTTTGTTTCTTCCTATGATGATATATTCCACACATTCTTTAGGTATTCCTTTTCCAACATCCCTACAGAGTTTGAGAGGATTTAGCACTTTGCCGATGGTTTTGTAAGGTATCTTTAGGAAGCTACAACTTCTTTGGTGTTGGCTGGAGGCACTTCTTAGAGTTTTATGTATCGCACTCACATGGTAGAGCACACCAGGTATGAGAGACAGGGTGGTGGGAAAATATTCCATCAGCATGGTCAGTTTAGTGGACTCCAGCCTCGTGACAGAGGATTTCAAAGAAGGTGCCATTAGGATTGGGAAGTTTAGGTAGCTCTTCCAGCATCCGATAGTGGTGATAGGTGTAGGCCTACTCATATGGGTCGTGATAGGTCTCTTGGTTCATCTAGAGCTAGTGGTTCATTAGCATAATCCTCTTGGAGGTGAGATCCCAATGCTTGCTATATTTGTGATGAGGTTAGGCACTTTGCCAATGGTTGTCCACATCGGGTGTTTCCTAATCAGACTTCAAGATGTCAAACAGCGGCAAGAGACACCTCTCATGGAATGAGGGATAGTACTAGAGGAGTTCATGTACATGGAGAGGTGGAGCCCGTGGAGGCTCACATGCTAGTGGTGGTCGCAGCGTTTGCTATGTTATCCTAGATAGAGTCGATATAGAGGCTTCTGATGCAGTCATCACAAGTATGGTTCTAGTGGGACACCATTTAGCTTTAGTTTTATTTGATCCAAACACGACTTATTCCTATGTGTCGATGTAAGACCCCAGATTTTTTTCGAGCAGCTTTACATGACCTCTTGGTACCATCCCGAGCGAAAGATTAGCAAAGTATGGAAAATCCACATGGGTCGTGTGAAGCCACACAGACCGTGTGGCATTCCGTGGAGGGGCACTTGGCCAAGATTTCGACGGAGTGGAATGCAGCGGAGGACTTCGGACCAAGTGAGGGCACACAGCCACCCGCACGGTCTGTGTTGTGGGTCACGAGTCGTCTGGCCCTCCGTGTGGCTCGCTATGTAAAAATTTTTTAAGTATGAAATTACCGTCTCGGAACTTTTTTGTGCGGAAATCTTCTAAGTGTCCTCACATGGCCCTTGACACGACCCGTGTAGCACCACACGAGTCCGTTTGTAAGGTACCCCTTAGCCTTGAATAAATTCCACCAGGAAAATTGTCTAAGTGACGGTTCACAGTCATTGTTCACGGTCCATGTGATGTCTCACGGACTGTGTAGGGGACCATATGGACCTGACGGTTCAAATTTTTCCCGTTTTATTAATGGCGTTTATGTAATTTTAATTTATTTTAATTATGAATTATGACCTTTTACCTATCCTAAACCCCCTAACTCAACTGACTCTTAATTCATTCTGCTTAAACCTTCTACCTCTCATACGATCACCCAAATACTTCCTACTCTCCCCTCTCAAGGTTCAAGGCTAGGGTTTAATTGGAGCCAAAATTCAAGCTAGGTTTTCCGCCAAAATCAACTCCTCAATCAAGGTATGTGGGATTGATTCTTGGTCCCTTTCAACCAAGAAGACCCGAAATTCCTTTCAATTGATTTCATGTATATAGTTTACTTCAAATGTGAGTTTTCATTATTTGATTTTATTAACTTCAATTGATGTATGGGCTGAACTTTACCTTTGATTTTAATCTACTTTGATCACTATTATGATGATTTACATTGAGATATTAAGTTATGAAAGTGTATGTCCCCTTTTAAAGTTTGATTTATGCATGGGTGATCTATATTATAATTCACATGTGGATTTAATTATGGATTTCCTAAATTTTATTTTATATTGCTGACTTTAGATTGAATTCATATTACCCATGCTATTCTCACATCATGCATTGCATTTGTATTTATGAACATTGGTTTATAAGGAAATTATGAGGTGGGTTAAGCCCAATTATGTTTTATAAAATTATTTTGATATGATTATGACAAGGCATTGGTTATGATAATAATGTAATCACATACATGTCTTATGATTATAGCTCTTTGAGCATCTCGGGTATTTGCACCATCTTGTATAGGTAAATGAGTTATCCCTTACATAGCATCATGGTTATGACTTTTGATTTGTATTTGAGCCTAAATGTGCATGGAACAGTTTGAAATGGATATTGTATCTCTTGAAAGCACGTATATGTATAAGTATTCTAGTGGGATGCCGACTTAGCACCGATGGATTTGGGGCATCAAGGCTATCCCCAAGGGCCCTCTCCCTTTCCTCGAACTATGTGCCTGGCATATGTTATGAGAATCCTATCACAAATGGGATATGTTCCCGTAAGGAAGGATGCTTCATACGAAATGGGATATGTTCCCGTAAGGTAAAGTATTATTATGATATGAAAAATCCTTACCAAAATAGAATATGTTCCTGTAAGGCGGTTGCTTCATACGAAATGCGATATATTCCCGTAAGATGAAGTACGGTTTACCTTTGGCAAGTAGACCACCATTGTACTGGTGAGGGGTATTCATCGGGATTCCAAGTTATAGTTCGCTTGGTCTTACACATGTCAGTTGAGGTCACATCCCCCGTTATATATGAGTATCATCTCATTCATGCATCATTCATTTTTGGCATCTTGTATATTCCTTCCTTGGATATATGATTTTTTCTATATTATGTGTCCTTATCATCTAACATTGAAATGCAGGTCAATAAGTCATATGCATTGCATTCTCGCATATGTAGTATATTCAAACGTACTAATGCATACTCTATGCCTATATGATTTTACCATGTAGGGGTCGAGCATTTCGAATACCAACTGTTTGACGAGTAATTCGATCCAGAAGAGTAGTTGTGGTGAGTCCCATCCTCCAAGGACAAGCCATCTTCTTTTTACCTATGCTATCTTTGATTCCTTTCCTATTTGAGGGTGATCCCGAAACATGTCCTAGCTCCCGTTTCATCTTAATTAGAGGCATTTGTTGGACCATATGTAGACACTTTAAAAATCTTTATGTCATGCGTGATAATTGGTTTATGTATTCGTTAGGATTGATTATGGAAAATTCATATTTTGCTCTATAGTTGGTGTGGAAATTTGGAAGGTCCCAAGCCCCGTATTGCCCCCATAGTGTGAGTCGTATTCTCCCGTCCCTTAGAACTATGTGTTACTAATTCTATGTTATTTCCAAACCTATCATGTGGATTTGGATACTTGAGACTTATTTGGAGACTCTCGGGTTCCCATTCACAGTGCCAGTCCTAGTCCCTATTCCTAGGTCATGACAAAGATGGTATTAGAGCAATAGGTTTGTAAATGGTCCTCGTAGTCCAACATGCTGTGTTAAGTAGAGTCCTATTTATGGGTGTGAAGTGCACCATGCCTATGAATGGGAGGCTACAAAGATGTTCTAGGAATTGCCTCACTTCTTTATACCTTATGTCATGCTATAACTCGTATATTTGGTTCCCTCATCTTGACTATGTCGTTGCTCCATTTTAGAAGATGCCTCGAGGATGACCTCTCCCACCAAGGTCGGCTCCAGATAATGAGGATTAGGCTCTTCAAGAGCCTCTGGATGAACCCATTTCAAACGGTGAGTTTTGTACAGCCATTGCCATGCTTGCCTAGGTGGTGACCTCTCAAACAAGGCAGGCTAATATTCCACAGGATCCTACGCCATCTTTTAGGGTGAGGGATTTCACCCAGATGAATCCTCCAGAGTTCCATGAGTCGAAGGCTGATGAGGATGCTCAGGAGTTCATTGATGAGCTTACCAAGATACTGAAGATTATGGAAGTCACATCTGATGAGAAGGCTGAATTGGCTGCCTACCAACTAAAAGATGTAGCTCAAGTGTGGTATACCCAATGGTTTTTGGAGAGGGTTTGTGGTGGTGATGTCAATTGGGAAGAGTTCAGATTTGCGTTCCTGGATCACTTCTTCCCACTTGAACTTAGGGAGGCCAAGATGACTAAGTTTATCAACCTCAAGAAACGATGTATGAGTGTGAGGGACTATGCCCTCAAATTCACAAAGCTCTTCAAGTATGCTCCATCACTTGTGGTTGACCCCCATAAGGGACAATCCCTCTAGCTGACCTCCATCACTCGCCAAGTAATGTCGTAGAGCTACGCTCATATGCGATGTGGATATTGCTAGACTCATGGTGTATATTGAATAGATCAAAGGAGAGAAACTCAAGGAGAGAATGGTTCACGACCTTAAGAGGGCCCGTTTTGATGGTCAATTCTCTAGCTCTCAAAGTGTTGGTTTCGATCACTTCCAACAGGATCAAGGCTTTTGTGCTCGGGTCACTAATGCTTGGGTACCTCTTCCTAGGACACCGGTTGGTTGTAGACAGGAGAATCCTCTATGTAACAAATGTGGGAAGCCCCATACGAGTGTTTGTTGGAGGGATTTGGGTGTTTTCTATGGGTGTGGTGATAAAAATCACAAGATTGTTGATTGTCCTAAGAATGCCCTAGAGGCCAAGGTCAGGTGGCCCAAGGCGAGAAAGGCCAACAAAGAGCTCCCCAAGGTGTTTCCCCAAGAAAAAATTGATTCCATGCACTCCACGCCAACTAGGATGTTGAGGAAGCTCCGGATGTCATGACTGGAATGTTAAAAGTCTTTGATTTTGATGCTTACATTTTGCTTGATCCGGGTGCAAATTTGTCTTTAGTGACTCCTCTGTTAGTTATTAAATTAGGTTTGAGTCCCAAGATTTTGAAGGATCCCTTGTTAGTTTATACTCCCGTGGGTGAATCTGTTATTACACATAGAGTCTATCATGGTTGCCCTATTTCTGTGTTGGACAAAAATTTTCCGTGTGATCTTGTGGAACTTGAGATGTTCGACTTTGATGAGATTCTTGGGATTGATTGGTTGCACGCATCATATGCCTCTATAGATTGTGGAACCTGGAAGGTAAAGTTCCAACCTCCCGATGAGCCCATTCATGAATGGAAGGGTAGTGATTCCTCTGTTAAAGGTCGGTTTATTTCCTACCTCAAGGCGCAAAAAATGATTTCTAAGGGGTGCATTTATCATATTGTGAGGGTCAAGGATATTGAGTCTGAAGTTCCTACTGTTGAGCCTGGTACCCTTCCTAAAAGGGAGGTAGACTTCGGCATAGATCTTCTTCTAGATACTCACCCTATCCCTATTCCCACCTATCGTATGGCGCCGACAGAGTTGAAAGAGTTTGAAGGATCAATTAAATGATTTCTTGGAGAAAGGTTTCATTCGGCCCAGTAAATTGTTGTGGGGTGCTCGTGTGTTCTTTGTAAGAAAGAAGTGTTCTTTGTAAGAAAGAAGGACGAATCTCTTCGGATATATATTGACTATAGGCAACTGAATAAGGTTAACATTAAGAATAAGTACTCGTTGACCAGGATTGATGACTTGTTCGACTAGCTTCAAGGGGCTACTCATTTCTCAAATATTGATCTTCATTCTGGGTATCATCAGTTGTAGGTTAGGGAATGTGACATTCCCAAAATAGCCTTTCGGACAAGGTATGGGAACTTTGACTTTGTGGTGATGTCGTTCGGCCTAACCAATGCTCCGGTCGTGTTCATGGATCTGAAGAATCGGATGTTTAAGCCGTTCATTGAAAGTTTTGTGGTGGTCTTCATTAACGATATTCTCATTTAATCCCGAAGTAAGCAAGAGCACAAGGATCATTGTCATGTGATGTCCGATGATTGTATTAAGGTGGATCCGAAGAAGACCAAGACGGTGAAGAATTGGCCCAGACCATTGACTCCCTCATATATTCGAAGTTTTCTTGGGTTGGCCAGTTATTATAGAGGGTTTGTTGGGGGTTGTCATCTATTGCATCTCAATTGACTAAGTTGACCAAAAATAAGGCTAAGTTTGCGTGGTCGGACGAATGTGAGTGGAGTTTCCAAACTTTAACGGATCAGCTTACATCGGCTCCTGTTTTGACTTTACCAAATAGTTTGGAGGGATTCGTGGTGTATCATGATGCCTCGCGGATTGGGTTGGGTTGTGTGCTTATGAAACATGGTAAGGTAATAGTGTATGCATCAAGGTTGTTGATGGTGCATGAATTTAATTACCCAACACACGACCTTGAGTTATCGGAGTTAGTTTTCACCTTGATGATTTGGAGTCATCATTTTACGGGGTTCATGTTGAAGTGTTCACTGATCGCAAGAGTTTGCAATATGTATTCACTCAAAGGGATCTCAATCTGAGGAAAAGGAGTTGGTTGGAACTCCTAAAGGATTACGACATGAGTGTTCTATATCATTCTAACAAGCCCAATGTTGTGGCCGATGCTCTTAGTAGGCCATTTATGGGGAGTATGGCCCATGTTAAGTCAGGAAGGAAGGAGTTAGCAAGGGATGTTCACCGGTTGGCTAGGTTGGGTATCAGGTTGGCCGATTCGAGCAATGGTGGTATCCGTGTTAAAGGTAGGGCAGAATATTTCGTGGTGGTTGTTGTCAAAGCTAAGTAAGATTTAGACATATCATTACTTGAATTGAAGAAGTTGGTTGCCAAAAAGGAGATCGAGGTGTTCCCCTAAGGGGAGATGGTGTGCTCCGGTACCAAGACTGGCTTTGTGTTTCAAATGTGGATGATCTCAGAATAGTGATCACGAGTGAGGCTCACAAGTGTCATTATTCTATTCACATGGGGTCAACTAAATTGTATCAAGATTTGGTCGCATGGTATGAAGAAAGACATCTCTAGGTTCATATCCAAATGTCCAACTTGTCAACAAGTGAAGGTAGAGCACCAAAGGCCCAGTGGCTTGGCCAAAGACATTGAGATTTCCTCATGGAAATTGGAAGATGTTAACATGGATTTTGTGGTTCATTTGCCTCTGACCCGAAGGCAATTCGATTCCATTTGGGTTGTCATTGATCAAATGACTAAGTCGGCTCACTTCCTACCGGTCAAGAGTACCTTCGGTGCTGAGGATTATGCAGGGTTGTACATCCAAGAATTGGTGAGGTTGCATGGTGTTCCTAGGTCCATCATATCGTATCGTTGCACCCAGTTGACTTCCCACTTTTGGAGATTATTTCAAAAGGGACTTAGAACGAGGATTAAGTTGAGCACTACTTTCCATCCTCAAATCTATGGGAAAGCAAAGAGGACTCCTAACACCTTCGAGGATATGTTTATGGCTTGTGTGTTAAAGTTTAAGGGCAATTGGGATGACCACCTTCCACTCATTCAGTATGCTTATAATAATAGCTTCCATTCTCGCATAAGTATGGCGCCGTTTGAGGCCTTGTATGGGAGAAGGTGTACGTAACCGGTGGGTGGTTTGAGTTGGGAGAGATGGCACTAGTTGGCCTGAATTTAGTAATGGATGCTATGGAAAAGATGAAAGTGATTAGAGAAAGATTGAAAACGGCACAATGTCGCCAAAAGTCTTATTCAGATGTTAGGAGGAGGGATCTTAAGTTTCATGTTGGTGATTGGGTATATGTTAAGGTTTCGCATATGAAGAGTGTGATGCATTTTGGTAAGAAGGGCAAGCTAAACCCCTAGTATGTTGTCCCTTCTGAGATCGTTAAGCGGATTGGGGGTGTGGTTTATAGGTTGGAGTTGCCTCCGGACTTGAGTTCCATTTACCCGTCTTCCATGAGTCTATGTTGAGTAAGTTAGTTTGTGATCCTAGTGCCATTGTGCCTTTCGAAGGAAGTGAGGTTGAAGAAAACTTGTCATATGAAGAAATTCCGGTGGAGATCTTTGATAGGCAAGTGAATCGGCTTCATAACAAAGATGTGGCTTCGGTTAAGGTGCTTTGGAGGAATCAACATGTGGAGAGTGCTACGTGGGAGGCGGAGGTGGACATGATGGAGAGATATCCTCATTTTTTCCAATCTACTCAAGCCTAAGGTCCTAGGTCGATCCTCTTCTAAGTAGTCCTAATTCTTTCACTCTTATGTCTTATGACATGACATGCATACATGGGTATGAAAATGATTTTTTTATAATGTCTGATTGATTTGAATACATTTAAAATGGGTTTTAAAGGTTTTATGATTTAATGAACTATGCATTATACCTTGTGTTTGGATGTTTCATATCCCAATTTAAGCTTTCAAGCCTTGTTGTTGCACATTCAGGGACAAATGTTAACAAGGGGGAGATGATGTAAGGACCCGGTTTTATTCAAGTGGCTTTATCGGATCTCTTAGTACCATCTCGAGCGAAAAGTTTTCCAAACATCGCTCCATGGAAACCCTACACGGGCTGTGTAAAGACACATGGACCGTGTGGCCTCCCATGGAAGGGCACTTGGCCAAGATTTCCACGGAATGGAATGCGGCGGAGGACTTCAGACCAAGTGAGGGCACATGGCCACCCACATGGTCCGTGTTGTGTGTCACGGGTCATGTGGCTCACTACGTGAAATTTTTCTCTGTATGAAATTACTGTCTCGTAACTATTTCATGCAGAAATTATCTAAGTGTTCTCACATGGCCCTTGACATGACCATGCAGTGTCATATGGGCCGTGTAACCGTCCTTATGGTATAGCCTCGGATAAATTCAAAGTGCCGGCACCGATCACTGTTCATGGTCCCTGTGATGACTCACGGACCATGTAGGGGACCGTATGGACTTGACGGTTCAAACTTTGCCTGTTTCATCAATGGCGTTTATGGAATTTTGGTTTATTTTAATTATGAATTATGGCCTTTTACCTATCCTAAACCCCCTAACTCAGCTGATATCCCTCCCCTCTTAATTCATTCTCTTTAAACCTTCTAACCTTCATAAGATCACCCAACTACTCCCTACTCTCCCCTTTCAAGGTTCAAGGCTAGGATTTAATTGGAGCCGAAATTCAAGCTAGGTCTTCCCCCAATATAAGCTCCTCAATCAAGGTATGTGGGATTGATTTTTGGTCCCTTTCAACCAAGAAGACCCAAAATTCCTTTCAACTGATTTCATGAATTTAGTTTACTTTAATGTGAGTTTTCATTATTTGTTTTAATTAAATCCAATTGATGTATGGGCTGAACTTTACCTATGATTTTAATTTACTTTGATCACTATTATGATGATTTACATAGAAATATGAAGTTATGAACATGCATGTCCCCTTTTAAAGTTTGATTTATGCATGGGTGATCTATATTTTGCTTCACATGTGGATTTAATTATAGATTTCCTCAATTACATTTTATATTGATGATTTTAGATTGAATCCATATTACCCATGATATTCTCACATCATGCATTGCATTTGCATTCATGAACATTGGTTTATATGGAAATTATGAAGTGGGTTAAACCTGATTATGTTTTATGAAATAATTTTGATATGATTATGACAAGATTGTGATCACATACATGTCTTATGATTATAGTTCCTTGAGCATCTCATGTCTTTGCACCACTTGTATAGGTAGATGAGCTATCCCTTATATGAGCATTATGATTATGACTTATGATTTGGCATTTGAGCCTAAATGTGCATTAAACGGTTTGAAATGAATTATGGTTTGATATGAATATTGTATCTCTTGAAAGCACGTTTATGTATAAGTATTCTCGTGGGATGCCGACTTAGCACCGATGGTTTGGGGGCGTCAGGGCTATCCTTGAGGGCCCTCTCCCTTTCCTTGAACTTTGTGCCTAGCATATGTTATGCGAATCCAATCCGAAATGGGAATGTTCCCGTAAAGAAGGTTGCTTCAAACGAAATAGGATATGTTCCCGTAAGATGAAGTACTATTATGATATGTAACATCCTTACCAAAATAGGATACCTTCCTGTAAGGGGGTTGCTTCATACAAAATGGGATATGTTCCCGTAAGGTGAAGTATGGTTTAACTTTAGCAAGTAGGCCACCTCTATACGAGTGAGGGGTATTCATCGAAAGACCAATTTATAGCTCACTTGGTCTTACAGATGTCAGTTGAGGTCACATCCCCGTTATATATGAGCATCATCTCATTCATGCATCATACATTTCATGGCATCTGGTATATTCCTTCCTTGGATATATGATTCTTTCTATATTATGTGTGCTTGTCATCTAACATTGAAATGATGGTCGACAAGTCATATGCATTGTATTCTCGCATACTTAGTACATTCAAAGGTACTAACTTATACTTTATGCCTATATGATTTTACCATATAGGGGCCGAGCATTTCGAATACCAGCCATTCGACGAGTAGTTCGATCTACAAGAGTACGTATGGCGAGTCCCATCCTCCAAGGACAAATCATCTTCCTTTTACCTATTCTATCTTTGATTGCCTTTCCTATTTGGGGGTGAGCTTGAAATATGTCGTGACCCCCATTCTATCATAATTAGAGGCATTTGTTGGACCATATGTAGACTCTTTAAAATCTTTATGCTATGCGTGATAATTGGTTTATGTATGTTTGGATTGATTATGGAAAATTCATATTTGGCTATATGCATATTTGGTGTGGAAATGTGGAAGGTCCCAAGCCCCGTATTGCCCCCATAGCATGAGTCCTATTCTCCCATCCCTTAGCACTATGTATTAATAATTGTATGTTCTTTCCAAAATGATAATGTGGATTTGATACTTGAGGCTTATTTGGGGACCCTCGGGTTCCCATTCGCCATGTCACTACTAGACCGTAGACCCAGGTCGTGACAAAATATGGTATTAGAGTACTAGGTTCATAAATGGTCCTCGTTATCCAACATGCCGCGTCAAGTAGAGTCCTGTTCATGGGTGTGAAGTGCACCATACCTAGGAATTGCCTCACTTCTTCATGCCTTATGTTGTGCTATGACTCATATATTTGGTTCCCTCATCTTGATGGTTTCGTTGCGCCATTTTAGAAGATGCCTCGAGGAAGACCCCTCCAACCAAGGCCGACTCCAAATAATGAGGATCAGGATCCTTAAGAGCCTATAGATGAACCCATATCAAATGGTGAGTTTCGTGCAACCTTTGCCATGCTTGCCCAGGTGGTGACCTTTCACACAAGGTAGGCTAATCTGCTACGGGATGCTACGCCAACTTCTAGGGTGAGGGATTTCACCCTGATGAATCCTCTAGAGTTCCATAAGTCGAAGGCTAATAAGGACGCTCAGGAGTTCATTGATGAGCTTACCAAGATACTGAACATTATGGGAGTCACGTCTAAAGAGAAGGCTGAATTGGCTGCCTACCAACAGAAAGATGCAGCTCAAGTGTGGTATTTCCTACCTCAAGGCGCATAAAATGATTTCTAAGGGGTTCATTTATCATATTGTGAGGGTCAAGGATATTGTGTCTGTAGTGCCTACTCTTGAGTCGGTTCCTCAGATGAATGCGTTTTTGGATATGTTCCCCGAAGACTTGCCCGGTATCCCTCTTGAATTGGAGGTAGACTATGGGATAGATCTTTTTCCGGATACTCAAACTATCTCTTTTCCTCCCTATCGTATGACGCCGAATGAGTTGAAAGAGTTAAAGGAGCAATTAAAGGATTTGTTAGAGAAAGGCTTCATTCGGCCCAGTAAATCGCCTTGGGGTGCTCTAGTGTTGTTTGTAACAAAGAAATACGTATCTCTTCAGATGTGTATTGATTATAGGCAACTGAATAAGGTTACTATTAAGAATAAGTACACATTGACCAGGATTGATGACTTGTTCGACCAACTTAAAGGGGTTACTCATTTCTCGAAGATTGATCTTTGTTCTGGGTATCATCAATTGAAGGTTAGGGAGTGTGACATTCCCAAAATACCCTTTCGGACAAGGTATGGGCACTTCGACTTTGTGGTGATGTCGTTCGGCCTAACCAATGCTCCGGTCGTGTTCATGGATCTGATGAATTAGGTGTTTAAGCTGTTCCTTGACAGTTTTGTGGTGGTCTTCATTAACGACATTCTCATCTAATCCTGAAGTGAACAGGAGCGCAGGGATCATTTGAGGGTGGTTCTCCAAACCTTGAGAGAGAAGAAATTTTATGCCAAGTTTAGAAAATGTGAATTTGGGCTGGGTGAAGTAGCTTTCCTTGGTCATGTGGTATCTGGTCATGGTATCACGGTGGATCCGAAGAAGACCGAGAGGGTGAAGAATTGGCCCAGACCGTTGACTCCCTTATGTATTCGAAGTTTTCCAGGGTTGGCCAGATATTATAGAAGGTTTGTTGAGGGATTCTCATCTATTGCATCTTCATTGACTAAGTTGACCCAAAAGAAGGCTAAGTTTGTGTGGTCAGACGAACGTGGGCAGAGTTTCCAAACTTTAAAGGATTGGCTTACATCGGCTCCCATCTTAACTTTACCAAACGGTTTGGAGGGATTCATGGTGTATTGTGCTGCCTCACGGGTTGGGTTGTGTGCTTATGCAACATGTTCAGGTAATAGCGTATGCATCAAGGTAGTTGAAGGTGCATGAACGTAATTACCCAACACACGACCTTGAGTTGGCAGCGATAGGTTTCGCCTAGATGATTTGGAGACATTATTTTTATGTGATTCATGTTGATGTGTTCACCGATCACAAGGGTTCCCATCACAAGGGTGTGGCTTATAGATTGGAGTTGCCTCCGGACTTGAATTCCATTCACCCGGTCTTCAATGAGTATATGTTGAAAAAGTTAGTTGGCGATCCTAGAACTATTGTGCGTTTGGAAGGAATTAAGGTTGAAGAAAACTTGTCATATGAGGAAATTCTGGTAGAGATCTTTGATAGGCAAGTGAATCGTCTTCATAACAAGGATGTGGCTTCGGTGAAGGTGCTTTGGAGGAATCAACATGTGGAGAGTGCTACGTGGGAGGCGGAGGTGGAAATGATGGAGCGATATCCTCATCTTTTCCAATCTACTCAAGCCTAAGGTCCTAGGTCGATCCTCTTCTAAGTAGTCCTAATTCTTTCACTCTTGAGTCTCATGACATGACATGCATACATGGACACGGAAATGATTTCTTTCTTTTTGTGATGTTTGAATGATTCGAATACATTTAAAATGGGTTTTAAAGGTGTTATGATTTAATGAACTGTGCATTATACCTTGTGTTCGGATGTTTCATGTCCCAAGTGAGTCTTTCAAGCCTTGTTATTGCATATTCAGGGACGAATATTCCCAAGGGGGAGATTATGTAAGGACCTGGATTTATTCGAGCGATTTTACTGAACCTTTTAGTACTATCGCAAGCAAAAACTTTGCCACGCATCGCTCCACGGAAGGCCCACACAGGCCGTGTAAAGCCACATGGACCATGTGGCCTCCCATGGAGGGGAACTTGGCAAAGATTTCGACGTAGTGGAATGCGAAATAGGACTTCAAACCAAGTGAGACGCATGGTTACCCACATGGTCCGTGTTGTGTGTCATGGGACGTGTGGCCCTCTGTGTGGCTCGCCGCGTAAATTTTTTCTAAGTTTAAAATTAGCGTCTCGTAACTTTTTCGTGCAGAAATTTTCTAAGTGTCCTCACGCGGCCCTTGACACGACCCGTGTAGCGTCACACAGGCCGTGCAACAAGCCGAATGGTACCCCTTAGCCTTGGAGAAATTCTAAGTGTTGGCACTGTGAAAATTGTCTAAGTGATGGTTCACGGTCACTGTTCACGATCCGTGTGATGACTCACGAACCGTGTAGGGGACCGTATAGACTTGACGGTTAAAATTTTGCATGTTTCATTAATGGCGTTTATGTAATTTGGGTTATTTTAATTATGAATTTTATGACCTTTTACCTATCTTAAACCCCTAACTCAACTGATATCCCTACTATTTTAATTCATTCTGCTTAAAACTTCTGCCCCTTATACGATCACCCAAATACTCCCTACTCTCCCCTCTCAAGGTTCAAGATTAGGGTTTAATTGGAGCCCAAATTCAAGCTAGGTTTTTCCCCAAAATCAGCTCCTCAATCAAGGTATGTGAGATATCATCTTGGTCCCTTTCAACCAAGAAGACTCAAAATTCCTTTCAATTGATTTTATGTATTTAATTTACTTTAAATTTGAGTTTTCATTATTTGATTTTATTTAATCCAATTGATGTATGGGATGAACTTTACCTATGATTTTAGTTACTTTAATCACTATAATGATGATTTACATTGAGATATGAAGCTATGAACATGCATGTCCCCTTTTAAAGTTTGATTTATGCATGGGTGATCTATATTATGATTCACATGTGGGTTTAATCATGGATTTCCTCAATTTCATTTTATATTGCTGATTTTAGATTGAATCCATATTACCCATGCTATTCTCACATCATGTATTGTATTTGCATTGACATTGGTTTATATGAAAATTATGAAGTAGGTTAAGCCCAATTTTGTTTTATGAAATTATTTTGATATGATTATGACAAGGCATTGGTTATGACAAGAATGTCATCACATACATATCTTATGATTATGGCTCTTTGAGCATCTCGGGTGTTTGCACCATCTTGTATAGGTAGATGAGCTATACCTTACATGAGTATCATGATTATGACTTATGATTTGACATTTGAGCCTAAATATGCATTGAACGATTTGAAACGAATCATGGTTTGAAATGAATATTATATCGTTTGAAAGAACGAATATGTATAAGTATTCTCATGGGATGCGGACTTAGCACCGATGGATTTGGGGCGTCAGGCTATCCCCAAGGGCCTACTCCTTTTACTCAAACTTTGTGCCTAGCATATGTTATGAGAATCCTATCCAAAATGAGATATGTCCCGTAAGGAAGGTTGCTTCATACAAAATAGGATATGTTCCCGTAAGGTGAAGTACTATTATGATATGAAAAATCCTTACCGAAATGGGATATGTTCTCGTAAGGGGTTGCTCCATATGAAATGGGATGTGTTCCTGTAAGGTGAAGTATGGTTTACCTTCGGCTAGTAGAACACCTCTGTACCGGTGAGGGGTATTCATCGAGATTCCAAGTTATAACTCGCTTGGTCTTACAAATATTTGTTGAGGTCACATCCCCATTATATATGAGCATCATCTCATTCATACATCATACATTTCATGGCATCTTGTATATTCCTTCCTTGGATATATGATTCTTTCTATATTATGTGCTCTTGTCATCTAACATTGAAATGCAGGTCGATAAGTCATATGGGTTACATGCCCGCATACTTAGTACATTCAAATGTACTAACGTATACTCTATGCCTACTTGATTTTACCATGTATTTCAAATACCAACCGTTTTACGAGTAGTTCGATCCAGAAGAGTACTTGTGGTGAGTCCTATCCTCAAAGGACAAGCCATCTTCCTTTTGCCTATGCGATCTTAGATTTCCTTTCCTATTTTAGGGTGAGCCCCGAACATCTCCTGGCCTCCGTTCCATCAGAGACATTTGTTGGACCATATGTAGACTCTTTAAAAATCTTTATGCTATGCGTGATAATTGTTTTATGTATTGATTTGGACTAATGATGGAAAATTCAAATTTTTCTATATCATATTTGGTGTGGAAATGTGAAAGGTCCCAAGCCCCGTATTGCCCCCATCGCGTAAGTCCTATTCTCCCGTCCCTTAGCACTATATGTTACTAATTGTATGTTTTTTCCGAACTGATGATGTGGATTTGGATACTTGAGGCTTGTTTGGGGACTCTCAGGTTCCCATTCGCCATGTCACTCCTAGACCCTACTCCCGGGTCGTGACAAAGGATAGTATTAGAGCACTAGGTTTATAAATGGTCTTTGGAGTCTAACATGTCGTGTCAAGTAGAGTCCTATTCATTGGTGTGAAGTGCACCATGCCTATGAGTAGGAGGCTACTGAGACGTTCTAGGAATTGCCTCACTTCTCAAGAAACTCATTAACCACCTTGACTGATTCAAGAATTGGTGACTCATACTCTACATCTTTGACCCTAACAATATGATAGATACACCCCTTAGAGATCATCTTTCGGACCTTAAGGTAGGAAATAAACCGACCTTTAATAGTAGTGTCACTACCCTTCCTTCAAGAACAGGCTCATCCGAAAGGTGGAACTTGACAGTCTGGGTTCTCCAATCTATAGAGGCATATGAAGCATGCAACCAATCCATCGCGAGTACCACATCAAAAACAAACATCTAAATTTCCACAAGATCACACGGGAAGACTTATGCAAAAATAGTGATAGGGCATCCCCGATAAACTCTATGAGCAACAACAGTATCACCTATAGGAGTATAGACTAAAAATGACTCCCTTAAGATTTCAGGACTCAAACAAAACATAACAACCAATAAAGGAGTCACAAAAGATAAATTTGCACCCGGATCAAGCAAAGCATAAGCATTAAAATCAATGACATTTAACATACCGGTTATAACATCTGGAGCCTCCTCAACTTTTTGGCAAGCGGGCAAAGCATAGAACCTATTATTTCTTGGGAAAACACCTTGGAGAGGTCTTTGTTGGCCTTGAAAACTTTGAGTCACTTGACCTTGACCTCTCTGAGCATTCCTACGACAATCAAGAACCTTGTGGTTCTTGTCACCACACCCAAAGCATGCACCCAACTCCTTCCAACAAACACTTAAGTGATTCTTCCCACATTTGTCACACCATGGCCCACCACCAACTGGTGCCTTAGGAGGAGGCACCCTAGCATTAGAAACCCGAGCATTAGAACCTTGGCCCTGTTGGAAGCGACCATAACCACAACCTATGGAGGTGGAGAACCCACCATCATAACAGACCCTTTTATGATCATGCACCCTCTTCTCCTTGAGCTTTTCCCCTTCAATCTATTAAGCATATACCATGAGTCTAGACATCTCCATATCCCAAATGAGCATAGTTGTACGATATTCCTTCACAAACAAGTCAGAGATCTCAGAAATAAACTTATGCATTATTGCACGGGGATCAGCCACAAGCATAGAAGCATACTTGGCGAGCTTTGGGAACTTGAGGGTATTGTCCCTTACACACATACCACCCTGTTTGAGATTAATGAAATCTATCATCTTGGCTTCCCTAAGCTCCAGTTGGAAGAACAATCAAAATATGCAAACTTGAACTCTTCCCAATTAACAACATTACCACAAACCGCCTCCATTAACCATTGAGTGTACCACACTTGAGCTACTTCTTTAAACTGATAACAAGCAGTTAAACTTTTTCTTCAAAAGTGACTCCCATAATAGTCAACACCTTAGTGAGCTCATCAATGAACTCTTGAGCATCCTCATCAACCTTTGATCCATAGAACTATAGAGGATTCATCCGGGTGGAATCTCTCACCCTATAAGCTAGAGTAGGATCCCTGGGAAGATTAGCCTGCCTAGTTTGAGTCATCGCCACCTGGGCAAGCATAGAGAAGGTCGTACGGAATTCACCATTAGAGATAGGCTCTTCCATAGGCCCTTGGGGAACTTGATCCTCACAAGACGGGGCTGGTCTTGGTAGGAGAGCTCTTCATGGAGGCATATTCTATAATGTAAACAAGATACCATCAAGATGAGGAAACCAATATGGTACAAAGCATAACATAAGACATGAAGAAGTGAGATAATTCCTCTCATAAGTATGGTGCACTTCAGACCAATAAATAAGACTATGCTCGACATGGCATGTTGGACTCCAAGGATTATTTACAAGCCTAGTGCTCTAATACCAAGCGTGTCATGATCTAGACCTAGTTTCAAGGAGTGACATGGCGAATGGGTGCCCTAGAGTCCCCAAACAAGCCTCATAGTATCCATATTCACATCATCATTTCGGAAGCATATACGAATAGTAAACACATAATTCTAATGGATGAAAATGTAGGACTCACGCTATGGGCATGCCATAAGGAAAGAGATTTACATGGATAAACATAACATATGGCACATAAAGACTAAGGGGCGGGTAAGTATGACTCACTCTATGGGAGCAATTCGGGACTTAGGATCTTTCACATCATAACATAAAAAACATGAAAATACTCATGGACAATCCATGTAACGTTATCCAACAGAAAACCATATCCATAAACATAATTTCTAAATACAATATGTAGCATATAAACGTAAAAGAGTCTACAAGATGTCCAATATTGCCTCTAGTCATAAGATAGGAAAGGGGCAAAGATATATCCCGAGCTCACCCTCAAGGTAAATAACATAAATAAAAGCCTCATAGATAGAGTAATGTTGGTTTGTCCTTGGAAGATAGGACTCACCACAACAAGAAATGTCAAGATCCAGGGTAACCGTCGTACGGTGGATGAAGGTACTCCTCGGTCCCTACATGGTTAGATCATGTAGACAAAAGTATGCATTAGTACATTTGAATGTTCTAAGTATGAGGGCATGCAATGCATATGACTTATCAACCCAACATTAAATGTTAGATGACAAGGGCACATAATATGGAAAGAGATATATTGCATGAGATATAGTATAAAATATGCCATGAAATTCATGATGTATGAAATGCAATAATGCTCATATATAGTGGAGATGGACTATAACTGACAAATCAAACTCATGCAAGCTTTTACATGAATTAGTCGAATGAAGACCTCCCATTGGTAGGAGAAAATTACTTGCCAAAGGTAATCTACATTACACCTTATGACCTCTTTATTTCGACGGATGGACACCTTCCTTACGATCCCATTATTTCGAAAACATTTCCAATATCATATCATATAAGTGCATAACTATTCTTTATGACCTTGTCATTTAGGTAAAGGTTATGTAACACCCCACATCTTACATGTACTAGTCCAACACAGATGAAACATGATATGGTAGGCCCAAATCCACACATATTTTTTTTAAAAGTGCGTGAATTTTAGATTAAAGGGCTATATGTACGTCTAACGCTTAAGATGACCGAGTGTATATAATTTTTAGGTCACGTTAAGGAGAGTGTGACCTTAAATGAAGTAAAATAATAGAGGTTCTTGTGGGACTTAGGAAGCTAGTAGGTGAGTCACTTACGTGCTTAGCTTGAATAAGCTCGGTAAACGGAGACAAGGCCCAACACCGAATTTGTTCAAGTCCGATAAAGAATGAACCCCGAGTTAAGGATGTCATTTGGGCCCATAGTTTGGTATCATAAAAAGGACAATATTTGCAGCCCAAGATGGATAAGAAAAGGGCCAAATTACAATTACAATCCATTTCAAAACTAAAGCCCAAACTAAGTGGGCTTAGGGAAGAAATGTTTGCAATAAAGCCCATCCCATTTGAAGCCCAATAAGGCCCAAATGAAAGGGCCAAGCTGCTGCCCCATAACCTTATTAAAATAAGGCTAAAACCCCAAAAGAAAGTCGGCCAAAAGAGGCCTATAAAAGGGAGCAACCAGCAGCAACTTTTAGCCATTTTCTTAAGCCAAATTTCAGATTTTCTCTCTAAGTTTCTTCTTACTCTTTCCTCATTTTCTAAAGCAGCCAAGACACACTTCTAGGGTTCTTGAAGAGAACCTAATACTTGAGGGTTAAGGTAAGTAAAAATACCCATGGTTTGGTGTAATTTTTCCATGAAAAACATGAAGAGTATGTTGGTTGTGTTGTGCAGGAATTTTGGGACAGCATGTGTTCCAATTTTGTGGTTCACTTTTCTTGTTAAATAAGAGACTTTTATCTTGTTCGTTGGCTGAGTTATGAAGTAATATGTATGTTTTTAATAAGTCTTAGGTCCGTAATGATGTAAGAAGGCTGCTGGACCACTTGTATCTTCCACAAAAACAAGTTCTTAAATGATGTCTTAATTCCGGTCATTAGTAAGAATTTGTGGACTGTTTTTGGGAATTGTTGTCTCATGTTTTTCATCTACTTAGGGACTGTTTTTGGACTGGTTTAGGACTGTAATTGTGTGTAAATATGTTGAGGACAGTTTGGTTGAGGTTGGAACAGATTTGGAATGGTTGACGTCGAAATGTAGCGGAAGGACGCAATGTTGCGTTGTCTACTTATGTGTTGTGTAGAGTTGTTGTATGCTGTATTATATGAGTTGTTGTAATGCTGTTATGGGACTAAACATAGCTGGATATGACATGTATATAGGAATGTGTGTTAGAAAATACGATTAGGAGTGGAAATGTTGAAAGAATACTCGTTGGGGACCTGCATTTCATGTTGCAGGTACAGGAGCTACTAGATCTCCCGAGTAAGAGTACAGGACTTCCAGCTGCTATTACTAAGCTCCAGGGTGCTTTGGGGCTTATGTATTTAGAACTTATATTTTGTATTGTATAGTTGGTCATGAGGCGGGGCCTGTCCCGACCCATTTGGATATTGTTCCTTACTTAGAGGCTTTGTAGACTATGTAAATTAAAGTGTGGTCAAATAGCATATTATAGACATCGTGGCTCCAACGGCCTAGTCTTATGCATTTGCTTTTGGTTTGTTCGTACAGTTTACCTTCTTTTGATAGCATATTGAGTATGGAAACCTCTTACATGTTCATAGCAGGTGTATAGTTTTATGTTGGTTCTCCCGAGCCTTGTCGGCAACGGGTGCCAGTCCGCCTTAATGGGGCTTAGGGTGTGATAGAAGTGGTATCAGAGCGGGTCGTCCTAGGGAGTCTACAAAGACGTGTCTATGTAGAGTCTTGTTTATGGATGTGTTGTGCACCACATTTATAAGCAGGAGGCTACGTGGCATTTAGGAGTTGTCACTTTCTTTTCATTCTTTAGATCGTGCCATAGAGCCAAGTGTTGTAGGTTGATTATTTCTGACCTCTAAGTTATTTTGTACAGTAAGCATGCCTGAAACAAGGAAAAGCAAAGGCAAGGGGAAGGAGGTGGAAGTGGTAATTGGTATGCCCAGTCGGGTGAGACGACGAGATGAGGCCCAAGATGAGTCTCTGTCCCAAACATCTCCAACTCCTCCAGCTCCTGATGAACCAGGTCGTAGTGAAACTCCCTCAGAACCACCCGCTGATGCTGCTGTGCAGGATCTGAGAAATGCGGTCCAATTATTGACTCGCATAGTTGCTAGCAAAAGCCAAAGACAAGAAAGCCCAGTTGTAGGTGCAGATGATGCGAATAGGGCGGCTAGCACGAGGATACGTGACTTCCTTAATTTGGACCCTCCAGCTTTCACCGGGTCAGATCCTAATGAAGATCCGCAAGACTTCATCGACCAGATCCAGCGCACTTTAGATGTTATGCATGTAAGTGGTACAGAAGCTGTAGAACTGGCAGTATATAGATTGAAAGGTGTGGCTATATTGTGGTATGAAGCTTGGAAGCAAACTAAGGGTATAGATGCACCTCCAACTACCTAGAAGGAGTTCAAAGAGGCCTTTCTTGATCACTACTTGCCATATGAGATCCGAGAGGCCCGGGCAGATCAGTTTCTAAATCTCCACCAAGGGAGTATGAGCGTGAGGGAGTATAGCCTCCAGTTTAACACCTTGGCCAGGTATGCTCCTAATGTAGTTGCTACTATGGCAGATAGAGTTCATCGGCATGTGGATAGGTTGGATACATATCTGGTAAGAGACTATACTATTGCTTCATTGAATAAAGACATGGATATAGCAAGGATGCAAGCATTTACACAGAAACTAGAGGATCAGAGGCAAAGGAGAAGGACACAAGAGATAGAAAGGGGCCAGTCCAAGAGGGCCAGATCTACAGGGCAGTTTGTACCGTCCCAAGGTGATGTTAGGCCCTGATTTCCTAGTAAACCACCTAGACCATCATCCTCCTATTCTGTAGTCAGTGCTCCACCGCAATTTCAAGGGCCTAGAGGTAATCAGTTTAATCAAAGAAGTGAGGGACAAGGTGCACGGACTACAGGATATTCCGCTAGCCAGCATATTCCTCCTAGGCAGTTTGCAAACAATGTGGGAGGAGTCATTCAGGTATATGTCGTGTTGGGACAGATGCCTGTTATTGGTGCAGTGTACCAGGGCATATGATAAGAGATTGCCCAAGAAGACGTATGGGTGATATGGCACAACCTGCTGGGTCAGCTGTTGCATCATCATCGTCAGTTCCTCCCTTCAGTAGGGGTCAGCAAATGCCTACAGGCCGTGGTAGAGGTGGTAGAGGAGCAGCTAGCTCCAGCGGAGCCCAGAATCGCACTTATGCTCTGGGGAGTCGACAGAATTTAGAAGCTTCACCCGTTGTGGTCACAGGTACATTGTCCATCTTTTCACATAATGTGTATGCATTAATTGACCCTGGTTCTACATTATCATATGTTACACCACTAGTGGCTGGGAAGCTTAAAAGAACACCTAAATTATTGAATGAGCCATTTGAAGTGTCTACGCCAACCGGTGAATCTATTATAGCTAGAAGTGTCTATTATGACTGTGTCGTAACTGTTTGTGACCGTGACACACTGACTGACCTTGTTGAGTTAGATATGGTAGAATTCGATGTTATAATGGGTATGGATTGGTTAGCTTCTTGCTATGCTACTGTGGATTGTCAATCTAAGAGAGTGTATTTCCACTTTCCAAATGAGGCAGTCCTTGAATGGGAAGGTAATGTTGGGGCACCAAAGGGGAAGTTTATTTCCTATTTTAAGGCAAGGAAGATGATGTCAAAGGGGTGTATATGTCATCTAGTTAGAGTAAGGGATATGGAGACTGAATCACCAACTCTTCAATCTGTTCCGGTAGTGAATGAATTTGCTGATGTGTTTCCCGAAGAGCTTCCAGGTTTGCCTCTAGAACGAGAGATAGATTTTGGCATTGATTTACTCCCAGGCACTCAACCTATTTCTATCCCTCCATATAGAATGGCCCCGGCAGAGTTACGTGAATTAAAGGAGCAATTAAAAGATTTGCTAGAGAAGGGTTTTATAAGACCTAGTGTGTCCCCTTGGGGTGCACCAGTGTTATTTGTACGTAAAAAGGATGGCACCTTGAGAATGTGTATTGACTATCGGCAATTGAATAAGGTGACAATTAAAAACAAATACCCCCTCCCCAGGATTGACGATTTGTTTGATCAGTTACAGGGTGCCAAATGCTTTTCGAAAATTGACTTGAGGTCAGGTTATCACCAAGTGAGGGTGAAGGAAAAAGATATACCCAAGACAGCCTTTAGGACACGCTATGGTCACTTTGAATTTCTTGGTATGTCATTTGGGCTGACAAATGCACCAGCAGTTTTTATGGACTTAATGAATAGGGTATTCAAGCTGTTCTTGGATGTCTTTGTGATAGTATTTATAGATGACATTTTGGTGTATTCAAGATCAGAAGAGGACCATGCAAATCACTTACGGCAGGTATTACAAGTTCTTCGTGATCAGCAATTATATGCCAAGTTTTCCAAATGTGAATCTTGGTTGAAATCAGTGGCATTCTTGGGTCATATTATATCTGATGAAGGAATAAGGGTTGATTCACAAAAGATAGAGGCGGTGAAAGATTGGCCAAGGCCAACAACACCCACAGAAGTTCGAAGCTTCTTAGGGTTGGCAGGTTATTACAGAAAATTTGTTGAAGGTTTTTCTTCTATTTCTGCACCTCTAACAAAGTTGACACATAAGGCGACCAAATTTCAATTGAATGATGCACGTGACCTAGCTTTCAAGAGTTGAAAAGCAGGCTAACTTCTGCACCTGTATTAGTGCTTCCAGAAGGCACAGAGGGGTATGCGGTATATTGTGATGCTTCGGGGATTGGTTTAGGGTGTGTACTGACACAACATGGTAGGGTAATTGCTTATGCCTCGAGACAACTGCGGCCACATGAGAAAAACTACCCGACACATGACCTTGAACTAGCAGCTGTTGTGTTTGCCTTGAAAATATGGCGCCATTATTTGTATGGGGTTCATGTTGACATATATACTGATCATAAGAGCTTACAGTACATATTTAAACAGAAAGACCTAAATTTAAGGCAGCAGAGGTGGCTGGAGCTAATAAAAGATTACGATGTTGATATACTATACAATCCAGGGAAAGCAAATGTGGTAGCCGATGCTTTGAGCCGCAAGGCAATTGTGAATATTGATGATCAGACCGTGGTAAGGCAAGGAGTCGCTAAGGATCTACGTCAACTAGCCAATTTGGGGGTACGCCTGATTGAAACTCCAAAGGAAGGGGTTGTTGTGCGTAATGCTGCAGAGTCTTCATTGGTAACAGAGGTAAGAGAAAAACAGTTCAAAGATCCTATTCTACGACGACTGAAGGAGAAGGTGAGTCAAGGCATAATGAAGGGCTTTGAACTTACCCAAAATGGAGTACTTTACTGTCAAAACAGATTGTGCGTTCCTAATATAAATGGACTAAGAAGGAGAATAATGGAAGAAGCCCATCATTCAAGATATACTATCCATCTAGGATCAACTAAGATGTATCATGACCTGAAGGAAATGTTTTGGTGGGAAGGCATCAAAAAGGACCTTGCAGAATTTGTGGCTCAATGTCCAAATTGCCAACAAGTTAAGGTAGAGCACCAAAAGCCGGGAGGTTATATGCAATGTATAGAGCTTCCAACATGGAAGTGGAATATGATTAATATGGATTTTGTTACTGGGTTGCCTCGCTCATTTCAGAAGTTTGACTCCATATGGGTAATAGTTGATAGACTTACAAAGTCAGCACACTTCTTGCCAGTTAAGAGTGACTATACGGCTGAAGAGTATGCAAAGCTATACCTTAAGGAGATAGTTAGACTACATGGGGTCCCAATCTCCATTATATCTGATCGGGGAGCTCAATTCACCACAAAGTTTTGGAAATCCTTCCAGAGGAGCTTAGGGACACAAGTAAATTTAAGTACAGCTTTCCACCCGCAGACAGATGGTCAAGCAGAACGCACCATTCAAACACTTGAAGATATGTTGCGGGCGTGTGCATTGGACTTCAAAGGTAGTTGGGTGGACCATTTGCCACTTATTGAATTTACCTATAATAATAGCTACCATTCAAGCATCAAGATGGCACCGTATGAAGCTTTGTATGGAAGGAAATGTAGATCACCGATAGGATGGTTTGAAGTGGGTGAAACCACCTTGCTTGGTCTAGATCTAGTCCAACAAGCCATGGAAAAAGTCAAGGTAATACGACAACGGCTAGAAACAGCCCAAAGCCGTCACAAATCATATGCAGATGCTAGAAGAAGAGGACTGGAATTCTCAGTAGGAGATTGGGTATTCTTAAAGGTGTCTCCAATGAAAGGTGTTATGAGATTTGGTAAGAACTGGAAACTAAGCCCACATTACATAGGGCCATATAAGATTATTAAAAGGTTTGGACAAGTTGCATATGAATTAGAGTTACCCCAGGAGCTTCCAATGGTTCATCCAGTTTTTCATGTCTCAATGCTTCGAAAATGCATAGGTGACCCATCTCGTATTACTCCTATTGAAGATATGCAGGTTACGGAAGATCTCACCTATGAAGAGGTACCTATTGCTATCATAGATCGTCAAGTTAGAAAGCTAAGGAATAAGGAAATACCTTCAGTAAAAGTGCTTTGGAGGAACCAACAGGTAGAAGAGGTAACGTGGGAGGCTGAGGAAGCAATGAGGTCTAAATATCCTTATTTATTTGAAGCTAAAGAGGAAGTCCAAGATACAGATTTGAGGGATTAGTAGGTACGTGAATATGAATTCTTATTATGTTTTCAAAAGTCTGTTACACGTAAGTTCGTTTAACCTATTCAATTATGCTTACATTCGGGGACGAATGTTCCTAAGGGGGGGAGTATGTAACACCCCACATCTTACATGTACTAGTCCAACACAGATGAAACATGATATGGTAGGGCCAAATCCGCACATATTTTTTTTAAAAGTGCGTGAATTTTAGATTAAAGGGCTATATGTACGTCTAACGCTTAAGATGACCGAGTGTATATAATTCTTAGGTCAAGTTAAGGAGAGTGTGACCTTAAATGAAGTAAAATAATTGAGGTGCTTGTGGGACTTAGGAAGCTAGTAGGTGAGTCACTTACGTGCTTAGCTTAAATAAGCTCGGTAAACGGAGACAAGGCCCAACACCGAATTTGTTCAAGTCCGATAAAGAATAAACCCCGAGTTAAGGATGTCATTTGGGCCCATGGTTTGGAATCATAAAAAGGACAATATTTGCAGCCCAAGATGGATAAGAAAAGGGCCAAATTACAATTACAATCCATTTCAAAACTAAAGCCCAAACTAAGTGGGCTTAGGGAAGAAATGTTTGCAATAAAGCCCATCCCATTTGAAGCCCAATAAGGACAAAATAAAAGGGCCAAGCTGCTGCCCCATAACCTTATTAAAATAAGGCTAAAACCCCAAAAGAAAGTCGGCCAAAAGAGGCTTATAAAAGGGAGCAACCAGCAGCAACTTTTAGCCATTTTCTTAAGCCAAATTTCAGATTTTCTCTCTAAGTTTCTTCTTACTCTTTCCTCATTTTCTAAAGCAGCCAAGACACACTTCTAGGGTTCTTGAAGAGAACCTAATACTTGAGGGTTAAGGTAAGTAAAAATACCCATGGTGTGGTGTAATTTGTCCATGAAAAACATGAAGAGTATGTTGGTTGTATTGTGCAGGAATTTTGGGACAGCATGTGTTCCAATTTTGTGGTTCACTTTTTTTGTTAAATAAGAGACTTTTATCTTGTTAGTTGGCTGAGTTATGAAGTAATATGTATGTTTTTAATAAGTCTTGGGTTCGTAATGATGTAAGAAGGCTGCTGGACCACTTGTATCTTCCGCAAAAACAATTTCTTAAATGACGTCTTAATTCCGGTCATTAGTAAGAATTTGTGGACTGTTTTTTGGAATTGTTGTCTCATGTTTTTCATCTACTTAGGGACTGTTTTTGGACTGGTTTAGGACTGTAATTTTGTGTAAATATGTTGAGGACAGTTTGGTTGAGGTTGGAACAGATTTGGAATGGTTGACGTCGAAATGTAGCGGAAGGACGCAATGTTGCGTTGTCTACTTACGTGTTGTGTAGAGTTGTTGTATGCTGTATTATATGAGTTGTTGTAATGCTGTTATGGGACTAAACATAGCTGGATATGACATGTATCGGAATGTGTGTTAGAAAATACGATTAGGAGTGGAAATGAATAAAGAATACTCGTTGGATGCTAATTCCGAGCTTGCTGCCCGGATATTATTTTTGGGTGAAATTGGATTACTAAGACGTGTTCATTTGCTGCTAACACTAGTTTTATCACCTAATATGTTGTAGATAAGTGTTTGGAGGAAAAGGATACTACTCCGAGGTAATAACGACATAGTACAGCGAGGTATATAAGGCAACTTGATTTCCTATTACTTGGCATGAAATCTATAATCTTCCTTAGCATATAAAGGCACGTACAAACTCCGACATGGCTGCTAACCGTGTCCCCACTCTTTACCATGTTCATATGTACCCATACATAGTCATTGTCAGCCTGCATATGTACTTGGATACCAAATATACTTGAGTTCCTTCTTACCAAACAAAGTCTATGTGTTGTTTAATCTCTGATACGGTTCATTAGTTGTGTATCTCTCTTTCCATTGTGGTATCACCTTGTATGGCTGCTTATATGTCACATGTCTATATTCCTACAGTTCTAAAGGTTATGACCACCAAAAGAACCATCTCAAAGTAAATAAAAGATAACTTACAGTTGCTTATAAATGAGTGGTAGCCCGAGGGGTGGAAGAATCACCTAGCCAGGGTCGATCTCATTTGGGTGGTAGCCCGAGGGGTGAAGGAATCACCTAGCTAGGGTCGATCCCATTACAGATTTACCACTGATCAGCTGGTCATTTACATGATATATTGTGCACAGATTATACAGTAATGATATAGAAATAAAAAGACATAAAGTACATGATTCCACAGTATGACTAAAGGTGGTCTTTTCATCCTTACACACCAGCATGTGATTTCATCTGAGTTCTTATTTCATGTACAGTATTTCCTGCCTTACATATTCAGTACATTATCTCGTACTGACGTCCCTTACGGGGGACCTGCATTTCATGCTGCAGGTACAGGAGCTACTAGATCTCCCCAGTAAGAGTACAGGACTTCCAGCTGCTATTACTAAGCTTCAGGTTGCTTCGGGGCTTATGTGTTTAGAACTTATATTTTGTATTGTATAGTTGGTCATGAGGCAGGGCCTGTCCCGACCCATTTGGATATTGTTCCTTACTTAGAGGCTTTGTAGACTATGTAAATTAAAGTGTGGTCAAATAGCGTATTATAGACATCGTGGCTCCAACGGCCTAGTCTTATGTATTTACTTTTGGTTTGTTAGTACAGTTTACCTTCTTTTGACAGCATATTGAGTATGAAAACCTCTAAAATGTTCATAGCAGGTGTATAGTTATATGTTGGTTCTCCCGAGCCTTGTCGGCAACGGGTGCCAGTCCGCCTTAATGGGGCTTAGGGCGTGACAGGTTACCATATAGCTATGTTGGCACATAGTCCAAGGAAAGGTAGAGGACCCTTGGGGATAGCCTAACACCCCTAATCCATCGGTGTTAAGTCAAAACATCCCATGAGAATACTTATACATATACATGCTTTCAACTGAGGCAATAGTCATTTCATATACTTTCAATGCACATTACCCTTAAAAGCCAAACATTCTTCATAATCATTCATACTTGTGCTATAAAGCCAAATCACATTTGAATCCATACTTTTCATGCATAGGAATAGCTCATGCTCTTAATAATATGGTTCAAGCACCCAATATGCTCAAAGAGCTGATAACAATAGACATTTGTGTGATCAAATTCTCGTCATAATAATAATCTTATAAAAATCATATAAATAAGCGTAATTGAGATTAACCCACTTCATAATTTTCATAAAATCCAATGCTCATAAATGCATATACAAAGAATGATGTGAATAGCAATGAGTAATATAGATTTAATGTAAAATCAACAATATAATATGAAATTCATGTAAATCCATAAGTAAAATCCACATTCAAATCATAATATTGATTACCCATGCTTAGATCAAACTTTAAAGGGACAATGCATATTCAGATATTCATAATAATCATGCAATTCAACCTATTAGGGAATAGATCAGCTTAAAGTCAACAATAAAGCCTAGCTCATACTTCAATTGAATTTAATAAACAATAATATTCAAATCCCATATTTAAAGTAAGAAAAATTTCATGAAATTCAAGTGAAAAGAGTTTAAGTATTCTTGGTTGAAAGGGACGAAGAATCAATCCCGTATAACTTTGCTAATGAAGAAGATTCAAGAAGAAATTTTATGAAGAAAAGTGATTTCCCTTAATTCCCAAGCTTAATCTTCATAAGAGCCTTTGAGAGAGTTCTTAAGAGACTGCAATATAATTCAAAGTGTAGGAATGAATTTGAATGAGGGGAATAAAGTATAGGTCATTTGAATGTCTTTAGGTAGTATAAAAAGTCACAAAAGCCCCATTAGGATAAACCATAATCACAAAAATGTCATTAATGAAACGAGTAGAAGAATTAAAGCCAGGGTCTCAGGGAGAGGTATACAATCGATGATAAGGTATATGGACCGTATACTTTCTCTGTGATCCAACACTTAGAAAAAATCTCTTGTCGAAGATCTGAGACAGTAATTTTATATTAGAAAATCTCAATGTAAGCATCCATATAGTTGGTCTCACGGTCCATACCAAGGTATACAGACCGTATATTCCTCTTTACCACTTCACTTAGTAAAGTCCTTCAGGACAAAGTTTCGAGATGGTGATCCAATTCGTAAAAAAGTTTCACTCTAGCACCTATACGGGGGACCTCACTGACCATGAAGCATCATACGATCCGTGAGACAGTCGGTTAGACATGCCTTGGCTTCAAAACTATGGATTTTCAATGCCAAGGCTACCACATGGTCCACCACACAATCCATGAAGCCTCACAGGGCCTTTTGGGGTCCATGTGTGGTGTGCCTTATACCTAAACTCCATGTTAAAGCCCAACCACCTCACAGTAGGCCGAGGGCCACTTCAAGGAGGCTCCACATGGTCTATATAGCCTCACATGGACCGTGGAAGCTTCCATGAAGCGTCACCTTGGTCCCAAACTGTCAGGAACCAAATTTCCAAGCTCTATTAAGGTTGTAAAAAAGTCTAGGTCCTTACATTATTTAAATGGAGTAGAGCACTAAGCTTATACCTATTTCCCCTTATCGAATGGCTCCAACTGAGCTGAAGGAGTTGAAGAAGAAGGATGGCACTATGCATATAGGTATTGACTATCGCCAGCTTAACATACTGACCATCGAGAACAAATATCCTTTGCCTTGCATTGATGATCTTTTTGACCAGTTTAAAGGTGTCCCGGTATTCTCCAAGATTAACTTGAGGTTTGATTGTTATTTGTTAAGAGTTCAGGAGTTTGACATCCCGAAGATAGCTTTGAGGACCTGTAATGGGCATTATAAGTTCGTGGTTATTTTACTTGGGTTGGCTAATTCCCGGCTGCTTTTATGAAGTTGATGAGCCAAATGTTCAAGCCTTGTTTGGACATATTTGTGATTGTATTCATAGATGATATCTTGGTTAATTCCAAGAGAAAGGCCGACCACATTCAATACTTTAGGACCATACTTTAGTGATTGAGGGAAGGGAAGTTGTATGTAAAGTTTTTAAATGTGAGTTTTGGCTTGAGTTTGATGCATTTTTTAGTCATGTTGTCAAAAGACGATATAATGGTTGATCTAGCCAAGGTCACAATTGTTTGTGAGTTGGCTAGGCTTACTTCCGTGACTAAGATTTGGAGTTTCCTTAGATTAGCAGGGTAATATCAGCATATTTTTCAAGGTTTGTCATCTATAGCAGCCCTATTTACTTGATTGACTCAGAAGGCCGTGGCATTTCAGTGGTCAGATAATTATGAGGCCAACTTTTAAAAGCTCAAGGATTTATTGACTGAAGCACCTATTCATGCCCTACCCATGGAGGGAGTGTCATTTGTGGTATATTGTAATCCTCCTGGCATCGGTTAGGGTGGTGTATTAATGTAGAGGGGGAAGGTGATAGCCTATGCGTCTAGACAACTGAAGGTGCATGAGAGAAACGACCCTACCAATTACTTGGAGTTAGCTACAGTTGTGTTTGTGCTGAAGTTGTGGTGATATTATCTTTATGAAGTGCATTATGAGATTTTCACCGACCACTAGAGTCTCAAATACCCTTTTCTCAGCCTAATCGAAACCTGAGATAGCGTAGGTGGTTGGAGTTTCTTAAGGAATGTGATATCTCTATTCTATATCACTTTGGGAAGGTAAATATAGTGGTAGATAGTTTGAGCCGTAAGGCAACTAGTACGGGGAGTTTGGCATTCCTGAGGGCTGAGGAGAGGCCCTTAGCTTTGGAGGTTAAGTCGCTTGCCAGATCTCCTCTTCATAATATTTTGGCCTTTGTTGAGGCTAGATCTTTTTTGTTTGATCCGATATGTGCTCATCAGTTTGAGGACCCCAGGTTATGCATGATTCGTGACAAAGTGTTGAGAGGAGAAGCCAAGGCAGCTATTATTGTTTCTGATAGTGTTCTGAGGACAAATGGTAGTTTGTATGCCAAAAGGTTGAGTATTTGGTATGATTAATATTAGAGAAAGCCCATTATGCTAGGTATTCCATCCATCCGGGTGTGAAAAAGATGTATTATGATCTAAAATAACATTATTGGGGGTTTGGTATGAGAAAGGACATAGGTGAGTTCATTGGCAAGTGTTTGAATTACCAGCTAGTCAAACAAGAGCATCAAAGGCCCGACGGATTGATGCAAATGATGCCCATTCCTGAGTGAAAGTGGGAGAGAGTGACTATGTAATAGACTGTAGATTTGGCATTGGCGTTGGGCAAGTTTGATTCACTTTGGGTAATTTTTGATTGATTGACCAAGTCGGCACACTTTTTACCTGGGAAAACTAGCTATAGTTCAGAGCAGTTAGCTATTTTGTATATCTGGAACATTGGGTTTGTGTTCACTTCCAACTTTTGTCGGGCTCCACAACATGGTTTGAGTACTAGGGTGGATTTGAGTTTTGGTTTGCACCGTCACACTGACGGTCGGTTTGAGCACACAATTGATGTGTTGGAGGACAAGCTTAGGACCTGTGTTATTGATTTTGGGGCTTGATGGGACCAACACTTACCATTGGCAGAGTTTGCATATAGCAATAGTTACCATTCCACCATCCAAATGCCTCCATTTGAGGCCTTGTATGGCCGGAGGTGTAGATCACTAATTAGATGATTTGATTTAGGTTCAGCCAAGGTGTTGGGTATTCATATTCTTCAGGATGCCATGGATCGAGTTTGATTGATTCAGAGTAAACTTTTGACAGCTCAGAGTCGCCAGAAGAGTTATGTTGATAAGAGGGCTAGGCCTCTTGAGTTCTCCTTGTGTGACAATGTATGGTTAAAGGTTTCACCCATGACATTTTTTATGAGATTTGGGAAGAGGGGCAAGCTTAGTCTTAGATTTATTGGGCCTATTGTGATTTTGAAGAAAGATCGGAAGGTAACCGATGAGTTGGATTTACCACCGAGATTATCATCGTGCATCCTATTTTCATGTTTCTATGCTCCGCTAGTACATTCTTGATGATTCCTATGTGATTACTTATGATTATGTTCAGTTGGGTCCAGATTTGTCCTTCGAGAAAGAGCCTATGGCTATATTGGGAAGGCGGGTCCGGAGGTTGAGATCCAAATATATACCTTCTATGAAGGTTTAGTGGAGGCACCTTTCTGTTGATGAGGCTACTTGGGAGTTGGAGTTTGACATACAGGCTACATATCCCAACTTTTTGTAGGCTTCAGGTACTTCCTTTTCTCTTATGTTCCAGGACGAACATCAATTTTAGTGGCATTTTGTCTTATCTGTGAAAATTTATATTTTACCCTTTTATTAGTTGATTTGGGCCTATTCTGAACTATCTGTAGTGTTAGAACTGAAATGTTGAGTTTTAAAAGTTGAAAAATATGAGTTTTGGCATTTTTTGAAGCTTAAGTTGATGAAAAAGTGAGTTTTTATGCCACTCTGAGTTCTGGGTATCAGATTGGGGATCTGTAGATTTCATTAGAAACGTCAACGCTAAACTATGAGAAGTTACAGAACAGAATTCAAAGTTTAAATGTGGTTTTAGGCCCAAAGTTGTGATTTTATTCGTTTTCAGAACCAAAGTTTGTCTTTCGTCAAGAATCGGAGTTCGGAAGATCAGATCAAAATTCTGACTGTTCCAATAGTTTTACTTGGTGAAACTAACGCTAGAAATGGTTCATTATAATTTTGGAGTTGCCGACGACATTTTTGGTATTTCGAGTTTTGAAATGGTTGTATTGTGTTTCATTGGTAAATGTGGCGAAGAGGCCTTGAAACTGATTTTTGATGATTCCCTTGAGTACGCATCCTAGTTTTTTATATAAATATATATAAAGTTTGTGAAATTCTAATTTAGAATGAGTTTCGAGGATCCATTCCGAGTAGGGAATTGGATTTGGTTTTGCTTGTTATTTTGATATCTGGTGTACGTAAGTTTCTTCTCCGCATTCCCGAGGTCTAGGTAAGGTGACTCTCTGCATTCGCGGAGGGATGGTCTATGTCCTCAAAGTGTATGTGTGTGAATATCCCCCTCCACTTTACTCTCCACATTTGCAAGTTGCTCTCTGTGATCGCGAAAGTCATATTGATCAGCCTTCTCTGCGTTCGCGGGACCCCACTCGCATTGGCGGAGCATGTTTTATAATTGAATAGTGTTAGATCTGTAAATCACCAATTCTGCTCCATTTTGAACTTTCAAAGCTTTTAGGGTGATTTTGAAGGATGAACTTAGAAGGATTTTGTTGGGTAAGTTTTAATAACACTATTCTACGTATTTTCCATAAGTTTTATATTGATTTTATATTACGTTTTTAGACGATGATTTTCAAACTTTATATGTTAATTTCTCATTCAATTCAAGATTTATTTTTGTGGGATTTTAACCCACGAACTACATTTTTCACGCAAAACTTTATTTTAGGGTTAATTTTCAAATTAAAAAACTTTCGATTTTAGCCTTAAATTTGACCCTTTCTCCCCTAATGCTAATATGGGTATCAAGACGCTTCTCTTTATGTGTAGTACCTATTTTGGATAGTGGAGGATCAATTTGAGGATCATTCTGTTGACTTAGTTGATTAAATATTTTTCCGAGTGCGGTTTCGACATTGAGGTAGGTTCAGCTAACCTTTTGGGACTAGATTTGAGTTATTGCCCTGACTCGGACCTAGGGTCTAGGAGTGACATGGTTAATGGGAACCCAAGAGTCCCTAAACAAGCTCAAAGTATCCATATTCTCATCATCAGTTCGGAAGCGTATTCGAATAGTGAATACATAGATCTAAGGGACGGGTAAGTAGGACACACGCTATGTGGATTTCATAGGAAAAGGGAGTGACAAGGATCCACATATTACAGCACATAAATACGAAGTGGTAAGTAAGTATGACTCACTCTATGGGGCCAATTCGGGACTTAAGATCTTTCACATACATCCCACATTAATATGTCATAATATTCATTGCCAATCCTCATACCAATCACCAATAGGTAGCCAAGTCCATATGCATAATCTCCAAATAGAACGCTTAGCATATAAATGTAAAGGAGTTTACAAGATGTCCAATAATACCTCTAGTCATAATGTAGGACGGGGGCCAAGATATACCCCGGGCTCACCCTCAAATGTAAATAAATAAACAAAAGCTCCAAAGGTAGAGAAATGGTGGTTTGTCCCTGGAAGATTAGACTCACCACAACAAGCAAAATCTCAATATCCAAGTTAATCATCGTACGGTGGATGAAAGTTGTCCTCGGTTGCTACATGGTTAAATCATGTAGGAAAAATTATGCGTAAGTACATTTTTTTTTAATATACTATGTATGCGAGCATGCAATGCATATGACTTACCAAACCTGTATAAAATGTTAGATGGCAGGGCCACATAATATAAAAAGAGAAATATATCCAAAGAAGTGTAGTATAACAATATTTTATGAAATGCATGATGCTGAAATGCACAAATGCTTATATGCGAGGGGATGAGACCTCAACCGACATATAATACCAAGCGAGCTATTACTTTAAATCTCAATGTTATCACCACACCGGAAAAGAGGTTGTCTGCTTGCCAAAGGTAAACTGCACCTCTCCTTATGGGCCTCCCATTTCGGAGAAGTGATTTTCCTTACGGGTTTCTCATTTCAGATAGGATTTTCACGATTTATCATATCATATCAATGTTGTGACCGCACCTTTTTATAAGTCTCCCATTTCGATGAGGGTTACCATATCCATATACCTATGCTAGCACATAGTCGAAGGAAAGGGAGAGAACCACTGGAGATAGTCCTGACACCCCCAATCTATCGGTGCAAATTCATCATCACACAAGAATTCATATATGCATACATTATTTCAAAAGAGATGTAAGTCATTTCAAAAAATTTCAATGGATACTTGGGCTTAAAAGCCAAACAACATTCATAATAATTCATACTAGGGCTCAAATGCCAGATCATGAATCATATCGTACTTTTCATTCACAGGAGTAGCTCATTCACATATATCAGAATGGTGCAAGCACCCAAAAATCTCAAAGATCCACGTCATAGACATTAATGTGATCACATTCTTGTCATAACCATAATCTTATCAAAATCATATACATGAACATAATTTGGCTAAATCTACTTCATAATTTTCATGAAATCCAATTTATATGAATGCATATGCTATGAATGATGTGAGAATAGCATGGGTAATTGGGATTCAATCTAAAACCAAAAATACAATAGGAAATTAAAGTAAATCCATAATTAAATCCACATTTAAATCATAATATACATCACCCATGCTTAGTTCAAACCTTAAAGGGACTATTCATAATAAAATCTTCATAATAACCATGTATTCCAACATATAAGAGCTTAAATCAACTTAAAATCAACAATAAAGTATAGCCCACATATCAATTGAATTTAATAATCAATAATATTAAAAACCCATAGTCAAAGTAAGCAAAATTCCATGAAATTCAAGTAAAAAGAGTTTGGGTCTTCTAGGTTGAAAGGGACCAAGAATCAATCCCATATACCTTAGCTAATGAAGAAGTTTCACGAAGAAATATGAAGAAGAATGAGCCTTCCCTTGATTCCCGAGCATAGATTACAAAGAGTCCTTTGGAGAGTGTTCTTAAGAGTTACTTGAGAGGATTCTAAGTATAAGAATGAATTTGAATGAAAGGAATAAAGTATAGGTCATTTGAAAGTCTTTAGGTAGCATAGAAGGTAACAAAAGACCTTTAGGATAAACCATAATTATGAAAACCCCATAAATAAAACGAGTAGAAATTGGAATTTTCATCTCATGAAGTCCATACGGTACATGATAGGTCATATGGACCATATACATGTTCGTGATCCGACACATAGAAAATTTTCACCTGATGAAGGTCCGAAACGGTGATCCCATAATTAGAATTTTTTTCAACGAGGGCATCTATATGGGGGGTGGTACAGACCGTACCAAGCCACATGGTTTGTTAGCCTCTTCCGTCCAACAACATAGACACATGGAAAACCGAGTGAGCAGAACTCAAATCTGGAGGCAAATCCAACCTATAAGCCACATTTTTAATCCTCTCAACCATTTCATAAGGGCCTACATACCAGGGACTTAGCTATCCCTTCTTTCAAAAATGCATCACACCCTTCATAGGTGAAACTTTCACATACAACCAATCACCAACAAGAAACTCAAGATCCCCCTACCTAACATCCGAATAGGACTTTTGGAGACTTTGGGCCATCCACAACCTCTCCCTAATAAACTTTACCTTCTCCATGGCCTCCAATATCAAATCTGGGCCAATCAAAGCTATTTCTCCCAACACAAACAACCCTATCGGAGATCTATACCTCCTACCATACAAGGCCTCAAAGAGTGCCATACCAATGCTAGCATGAAAGCTGTTATTATATGCAAGCTTAATGAGTGGAAGATGACCATCCCAATTACCCTTGAATTCTAACACACAAGCCCTCAACATGTCCTACAAAGTTTGAATTGTCACCTCGGCTTGTCTATTGGTTTGAGGATGAAATGTTGTACTCAACTTCACCTTAATACCAAGCCGTGTTTCAAATGACCTCCAAAAGATAGAAGTAAATCATGTACCACGATCTAATATGATAGACTTGGGCACACCATGCAACCTCACCAACTCTTGGATGTACAACCTTGCATAGTCTTTGGCAGTAAAAGTAGTTTGACCGGTAGGTAATGAGCCGACTTAGTCATCCGGTCAACAATGACCCAAATTGAGTCAAATGTCCTTTGGATCAAAGGTAAACCAACGACTAAATCCATGTTCACATCTTCCCACTTCCAAGTAGGGATCTCAATATCTTGAACAGCCATTGGGCCTTTGGTGCTCTACCTTCACTTGTTGATAATTAGGGCATTCAGATACAAACTTGGCTATACGCTTCCTCATACCATGCCACCAATACACTTCCCTCAAATCCAGATACATCTTAGTAGATCCTGGGTGAATAGAATAGTGAGAGTTATGGGCTTCATTCATGATCACCCTCTTAAGATCATCCACTTCTGAAACACATAATTGATATTGATACGGAAGCACACCAACTCCCCCTTGGGAGAAAACCTCTTTCTTTTTAGCAAGAAATTTCTTCAACTAAACCAATGATGGATCTAGGTCTTGCTTAGCCTTAACATCAACAATCACAGAAGATTCGGCCCTATTATGAACATGAATGCCACCGTCATTAGAGTCGTCTAACCTTACACCAAACCTAGCCAAATGGTGAACATCCCTTGCCAACTCCTTCTTACCCTCATCAACATGAGCCACACTTCCCATAGATAGCCAACTTGGACCATCGACTACAACATTTGCCTTGCCAAGGTGATATTGTAGACTCATATCATAGTCCTTAAGGAGTTCCAACCACCTCGTTTATCCCAAGTTAAGATCCCTTTGAGTGAACACATATTGCAAACTCTTGTGATTGGTGAAAACATCAACATGCACCCTATACAAATAGTGTTTCTAAATCTTCAAAGCAAACACCACCTCCGCTAACTCAAGATCATGAGTTAGGTAATTACGCTCATGCACCTATAATTGCATTGAGGCACAAGTTATCACCTTGGCATGTTGCATAAGTACACAACCCAACCCAATCCGAGAAGCATCATAATAAACCACGAACCCATCTAGGCCATCCAGTAAAGTCAAAATAAGAACCGATGTAATCCGATCCTTCAAAGTCATAAAAATCTTCTCACACTCATCCAACCATACAAACTAAGCCTTCCTTTGAATATAATTGGTCAACGGAGATGCAATAGAGAAGAGCCCTTCAACAAACCTTTTATAATAACTAGCCATCTTAATAAAACTTCGAATATCCGATGGAGTCCATGGTCTAGGCCAATTCTTTATGACCTCAGTCTTCTTTGGGTCAACCTTAATACCCTTACCAGACACCACATGACCAAGAAAAGCCATCTCACCCAACCAAAACACTCATTTTCTAAACTTTGCATTAAACATTTTTTCCCTCAAAGTCTATAGAACCAACCTCAAATGATCCATATGCTCCCGCTCACTTTGGGAACAAATAAGGATATCATCAATGAAGACAACCACAAAACTATAAAAGAATGGCTTGAACACTTGATTCATAAGATCCATAAACATAGTCGGGGCATTGGTCAACCCAAAGGACATCACTACAAATTTAATATGCCCACACCTATTTTAAAAAGCTATCATTGGAATGTCACACTCCCTAACCTTCAACAAATTATAATTGGAATAGAAGTTAATCATTAAGAAATGGGTAACCCTTTGAAGTTGATCAAACAAGTTTTTGATTCTTGGAAATAGATAATTTTTTCATGATTGTTACCTTATTGAACTGCCTATAATCAATGCACATCTGAAAAGATCTAGCTTTCTTTCTTACAAATATAACCAGAGTACCCCACAGAGATATACTTGGCCTAATAAAGCTCTTCTCCAAAAACCCTTCAGCTGATCTTTCAACTCCTTCAACTGAGCCGGTGCAATAGGATACAGAGGAATAGAGATAGGTTAAGTATTCAAGAGAAGATCTATGCCAAAGTCTACTTCCCTTTCGGGAAGAAAACCGAGCAAGTGTTCGGGGAACACAACCGAAAACTCATTCACCATACGAACTGATTCAAGGGTAGGTGACTCGGACTACACATCCTTGATCCTCACAATATGCTAAATGTACCCCTTTGAGATCATCTTTTGAACCTTAAGATAGGAAATAAACCCTCCTTTAATAGCGGAGTCATTAAGCTTCCATTCAATAATGGGCTCATCTGGAAATTAGATCTTGACTTTCTGGGTTCCAAAATCTATAGAGGCATATGATGCATGCAACCAATCCATCCCGAGAAGATCATTACAATCAAACTTCTCAAGTTCTACAAGATTACATGGGAATACTTTATGCAACACAGAAATAGAACAACCCCGATAAACTCTATGAGGAACAACAAATTCAACCAAGTGTGTATAAACTGAAAAGGGTTCCCTCAAAATTTTGGGACTCACACCAAACTTAACAGCCAATAGAGAAGTCACAAAAGATAAATTTGCACCGGATCAAACAAAGCATAGGCATCAAAATCAAAGACTTTAAACATACCGATCACAACATTCATAATGTCCTCAATTTCTTGATAAGAATGGAGAGCATAGAACATGTTTTTCCTTAGGGCATCACCTTGCGGAGCTCCTGGTTGGCCTTGAGCACCTTGAGCCACTCGACCTTGACCCTTCTGAGCAACCTTAGGACATTCAAAAATCTTGTGGATGTTATCACCACACCCATAGAATGCACCCAAATTCCTCAAACAAGTACCCAAATTTTTCTTCCCACAAGTAGCTCACCGGGAAGGAATTGGCACACCTCCAACTTTTGCCCAGGGAGGAGGCACCCTAGCATTACAAACTGAAGCATTAGAACCTTGGCCCCATTGGAAGCGACCATAACCACCACCCTTGGATTTAGAGAACCCACAATCATAATGGGCCCTCTTAGAATCATGCACCCCCTTCTCCTTGAACTTCTCTCCCTCAATCTAATCAGCATATGTCATGAACCTGAAGATGTCCATGTCCTAAATAAGTATTGACGTACGACATTCCTTCAACGGTAATCCTATACATAGAATTTTTCAACGAGGGCATCCGTATGAAGGGTGGTATGGACCATACTACGCCAACCGTGAGGCTCCTTCATCCCACACCACGTAGAAAAATTTTCCATGATGATGTTCTGAGGAGGTGACCCTATACTTAGAAATTTTTTACTCCGGAACCCATACAGGAGCCATACGAACAATACCACCTTGTCCGGAATGTATACTTGGTTGTACCCCTTTACTTGGTCCTTATCTATGGAATTTCAATACTAAGGCTACCACACAGCCCACCACATTGTTTTTGAAACCTCACACGGCCCGTATAGGGTCCATTTGTGGCATGCGTTAGTCCAAACTCTACGATTAAGCTCCAACATTCCTCACAAGGCCAAGGGTTACTCTAAGGAGGCTCCACATTGTCCGTATAGCCTCACACGGACTGTGAGGGCTTCCATGGAGTGTCACCTAGGTTGAAAGCTTTCTGGAACCAAATTTTCAAGCTCCAATAAAGTTGTACAACATCCGGGTCCTTATATTTATTGATAATTTCTTTGTGGTAATTGTACAATTTAGACTAATTCATGGGTATTGTGTCAAAATAATGAAATAATGATAGTATTATATTTTTATTGAGAAGAATTATGAGTAAATTGTAATCCTATTGATAAATTGAGGAGAAAATATTATGAATTAAGATAAGTTAAGATATTGATGTGATATTATGAGGCTTATGAGACCATATGGGTAGTTACATGTTAACTGATAGTTGATTAGATACCTATGAGATGAATATGTATAATTGGGATAAGTAAGGTCTTGTATTTAAGGCCCCACATATTGGAAGGTATATAAGAGCTTAAGAAATGAGTTTTGGAAATTTTCTGAGTATCCGTGGTTTCTATAAAGCTTTCTACGAGCCATAAGTTTTTCCACGAGCTGTAATTATTACTCATGAATGATGGCCGAATTGGTGAAATATAGGATTTTTTAGGACTCAAGTACGACTTATCAGATAGGTCATATAGTGACTTACGAGATATAAGTCAGGTCGTGGAATGAGTATCGCAGAAAGTTACTAATGGTCCAAAATATTAGCAGATGAAACCCCTCTCCTACGGCCCGTAGAATGGACCACGACCTGTAAATGGGATCTCGTGGTCCTGTGTTTTCAAGGAGGGTAATTTCAATCTTTCCTATTATTGTATGTCTATTCTACATCATTTTATTTTCCAAAGGACCTACTTTCAGCCCTATACAACCCCTAATAGACCATATTCCGCTTCATTCTAAAATATTACAAGTCCCAAATCCCTCCTAAACTATCCCAACATCTTCAAGGCTCTCAAGCAAGAAGTGCAAGCTAGGGTTTCAGGTCTTTTATCCCAAATTAAGATTTCATTCCATTGAATCACCATGGTATGTGGGTTTGATTGTAGATGCCTTTCCTCCAAATGTTCAATCGTTCATCCTCTTCAACTACAAGATATTTAAATATATCATAGATGTTTTTGTGTAACTCTTTTATATGATGATATCATAGAGAGATTTATGAAATTGGTAGATTTTTATGTGGGTTTGATGATACCCTAGCTACGTTTTTATATGCTATATGGTAGGTTATTTTGGAAAATGTTCAAATAGTTCCATTTTACCCTTTTTAAGGCATTTACTCATAAATTGCATAGTTTTTAACTAATGTACATGTAACCACCAAGATTTAATTAAAGTTGTATGCCAATCTTCTATTATGTTGAGGGCCTTATGGAAAGATTATGAAAACTATGAATGAAATGAATTTTGAAAGGGCTATTATGCATTTTATGAGATATAAGAATATTGTGAAAGTTGTGTGTGATATGAATCCCTATTCTTTGGTATTATGAAGCTTTGGTTTCAATTAGCTACTCTATGAAAATATTTTGATATTATAATGCTTTGCATATTATGTCTATAAGTATGACTTGAATATTTATTTGGATTGTGACCTAGCACTAAGATGACCTTGGTAGATAACCATTGTCCCATAACTATGTTACATCAATAGGTTTCCATATAGCTTGTGTTATATGGTTGACCAAAAAGGGTGGTGTTCCCATATGACACATGTTAGTTAAATACTGAAATGGGTGGTGCTCCCATAATGTTGTTATCATAAGTTGACCGAAAAGGTTGGTGGTCTCATAAGGTGTTTATGAAGCAGTTTTCGAAATAGGAGAGTTCCTGTAAGGTGTGTGTTTTGTTTACCTTAGCGAAATAGACCACTCCTAGTTTAGTGTGGAGTGAAGATCATGATTCTAAGTGTAGCTCGCATGGTCTTATATGTCGGTTATGGTCCCTTCCCTATTATGTATGATATGTTATATGACTTGATGATTCTTCATGCATATTTTAACTAAGGCATTGAACATTCATGATATAAAACTATTGAGCTTATATCTATTGATTATGATTATGTATATTGATTAACTATGGCTTGTATTCTTTGTTGTATTGCACCCCACATACTTAGTACATTCCAAGTACTAACATATACATTTTGCCTACATGATCTAACAATGTAGGGACCAAAGCTCCTATCCGTCCTCCTCCTCCATGTGGCTAGAGGATTCAGTTGAAGATCACTTTTTGTGAGTCCTTCATTCAGGGGATGATAGCCATTACTTTCATGCTTTATTTATTTTTGTATATTTTCGGATACCATCTTTTGAGTGTGAGCCTAGGAGATGTCTTGGCCCACGTTTCATTCGCATTAGAGGTGTTATTGGATATTTAGATTTGTATGTATTAAGCCCGACTCTTGTTAAGCTATGTATTATGAAATACTCCCTTTGTCCCTTTATCCCTCTTATGTGTTCAATGATTGTTGTGTTGATGAGGTGAAAGTCCTAAGCCCCAATTGCATCCATAGCGTGATTCATACTTACTTGTTATGTGATCCATACCAATCTTCTTCTCTATAATATCTCCATAGTGTGAGTTCAAAGACCCATTTCCCGTAGAAATTGTGTGTTTTTTGCTTTACTTTATGCATCTATAACAAAGGATTTACTATGAATACTTAGGCTTGTTTGGAGTTCCTTTGGGTTCCCCATTCTCATTCACATCTAGACCCTAGCTTGGGTCATGATAAATTTTTGTATCAGAGCACTAGGTTTGTATTTCATCCTCGAAAATCAAACACACTGCATCAAGTAGAGTCTTGTTCATGGTTGTGAAGCACAACACAACTTTGAATGGGAGGCTATGAGGCATTTTAAGAATCAATCACTTCTTCATACTCTATGTTATGCTACAGATTTCAACTAAGGCTTCCAATCTCTAATGGATTGTCTTTCTCTCTTCTGGATAATGCCTCAAAGAGAAACGACTTAAAGAGCTCCCACTCCCAAGGATGAACTGGCACCTCCGGCTCCACAAGTTCCCCAAAGAGAGGAAGGAGTCACTCATGCAGAGTAGTACAATACGTTCTCATTGTTGGCAAGGGTCATGGCAAACTCAAAAGTCCAAGCTTCTCATGCTTCTACCCATGCCTCAAGATCGAGAGATTTCACAAGAATGAATCCTCCGGAGTTCTATGGATCCAAAGATTAATAAGACTATTAAGAGTTCATCGATGAGGTGCACAAAGTTCTTGGTATAATAGAATTTATTCAAGAAGAGAAGGTAGAACTAGCGGCCTATAAACTAAAAGGCCTCACTCAGTTATGGTTTTTTCAATATAAGGGTGAGATAGGGATGGACAGCCTATAACTTAGGAGGGATACAAGGCCGCCCTCCTTAATCGTTTCTTTCCCATAGAGGTAAGGGAGGCAAAGATCACAGAGTTTTTGAACCTCAAGCAAGGTTCAATGAGTGTTAGGGAGTATTCCCTAAAATTCAACAACCTATCAATGTATGCTCCTCATATGGTTAGCCGACCCTAGGGTAGGGATGGACAAGTTTGTGATGGGAGTGTTTGACTTTATCAATGAAGAATGTCACACTACCATGCTCATAAGAGATATGGACTTGTCTCGGCTCATGACTTATGCCGAGCAACTTGAAGGGGAAAAACATAGAAAATGGAGGAGTGGAGAGTCTAAGAGGGCTAGGTATGATGGTTGATTTCAAGGTACCAATGGAGGTCGTTTCTAACAAGGCCACAAGTTATAAGGCCAAGGGTCCTTTAATGCCTAAGGTCAAAGATTTTCTAGTGATAAGGTGCCCAATACTAGAGCTTAAGGTGGTAATGGTGGCCAAATACTTCCTAGGTGTGGAAGGTGTTGTAAACGTCATGGTAGTAGATGCTTCAAGGACATGCGAGCTTGCTTCGAATATGGAAAAAAGGGACACAAGATTGCAGATTGTCCAAACAAAGGTAGAGATGGTCGTCCTCATTGACAAGGTGTTCATGGTGACCAACAAGCATAAGGTAGTCAACAAAGGGGTACTCTATGTCACAATCTCTTTTGTGCTCTACAAGGAAGGCAAGGGGTGGATGAGGCACCCTATGTTGTTACCGGTATGTTAAAGATCTGCAATCGTGGTGTGTATGATTTGTTGGATCCGAGTGACACTCTCTTTTTCATTACTCTTTTTGTGTCTAATAGACTTCATATGTGTCCTAAGTTGTTGTGTGAACCGTTTGAAGTGTCTACCCCCATTGGTGAGTCCATTGCTCCTAAAAGAGTCTATAGGGGTTGTCCCATGTCTACATTGCATAAAGTCTATAGTGTTAGGGATGTTGAGTTTAAAGTCCCTCTTATTTAATCAGTTCCGGTGGTTAATGAGTTTCCTGACATATTTCCTGATGAACTCCCTGGTGTCCCTCCTGAAGGGAGATAGATTCCGATATAAACTTCCTCCCTGATATCCAACCCATTTCTATTTCCATATTATCGCATGGCCCTGAGAGATTTGAAGGACCAATTAAAAGATTGAGAAGGGTTTGATAAGGTCTAGCAAGTCTCATTGGGGTGCGCTGGTGTTGTTTGTAAGGAAGATAGACAGATCACTTAGAATGTGCATCAACTACCGGCAACTCAATAAGGTCATCGTGAAGAACAAGTATCATTTACCAAGGATAGATGACCTATTTGATCAACTACAAGGGGCTAGCCACTTCTTAAAGATTGACCTTTGGTCCGGGTATAATCAATTGAGTGTTTGGGAATGCAATATTCCCAAAATAACCTTCTGAATGAGATATAGGCATTTGGAGTTTGTGCTAATGTCCTTCGACCTAACTAATTCTCTGGAAATATTTTATGGATCTTATGCATAAGGTCTTTAAACCTTATCGTGACATGTTCGTGGTGGTCTTCATTAATGATATTTTGATCTATCCTCAGAGTGAAGAGGAGCGTGCGAAACATTTGAACGTAGAGTTGCAAATATTGAGGGAAGAAAGATTATTTGCTAAATTCAACAAATATAAATTTTGGTTGAAGTTACATTATTAGGGTATGTGGTGTCGAGTGAAAGGAATAAGGTGGATCTGACAAAAATAGAGATTCTAAGGAATCGGTCTACATCCTTAACTCTAATGAACATTAGGTGTTTCTTTGGTTTGGCGGGGTACTACCGAAGAATTTTTGGGGTTTTCTCTTCAATTACCTCTCCCTTAACGAAGTTGAGACAAAAGAAGGCCCATTTTTTTGGACCGATGAATGTGAAAGAAGTTTCGAAACATTGAAAGATAAGCTTATAGCCATTCCTATTTTTGCTCAACCAGAAGAGTTAGAAGGGTTTATGGTGTATTCTGATGCTTTGAGAGTTGGCTTGGGGCGTGTATACATGCAAAATGGCAAAGTCATTGCCTATACTTCTAGGAAACTAATGGTGCATGAGCGCAATTACCCCACCCATGATCTTGATTAAGTGGATGTGGTATTTACCTCGAAGATATGGCATCATTTGTATAGGGTTCATGTAGATATGTTCACTGACCATAAGAGTCTCCAATACGTGTTCACCCAGAAGGATCTAAACTTAAGGCAAAGGAGGTAGTTGGAACTCCTTAAACATTATGACACAAGCGTGCACTATCGTCCCAGCAAAGTAAATGTTGTGCTTGATGCTCTAATTTTATTGTTCATGTAGAGTACGACTCAAGTTGATGATGGAAAGAAAGAGTTTGCAAAAGAAGTTCATCAGTTGGCTTGATTGGGAGTTAGGTTAGATGAGGCCAAATATGGAAGTGTGGTGGTTGTCGATGGTTCTAGGTCTTCCTTTATTGAAGAGGTCAGATCAAAACAAGTCTGTGACCCCACATTGTTAAAATTGAAATCTTTGGTGAGGGATGGCTAGGTGGAGGTCTTTTCCTAAAGGGGAGATTGTGTCCTTAGATACCATGGTAGGCTATGTGTGCCCAATATCGATGGTATGAGGACCTTGATCATGAATGAGGGTCATAATTCATGTTATTCCATTCACCTCTGTTCTATCAAGATGTATAGAGATTTGAAAGAAGCATATTGGTAGGATATATGAAGAGAGATATTGCAGAGTTTGTAGTCGGTCGCCATAGTTGCAAACAAGTCAAAGCTGAACATCAAAGGTTGTGTGGCCTAGCCCAAGATATAGAGATTACAACTTGGATATTGGAAGAAATCAACATGGCCTTTTGTGGTTGGGTTACCAAAGATTTGGAAGCACTTTGATCCCATTAGGGTTATTGTTGACAGAATGTCAAAGAGAGCTCACCTTTTTATTGTTTAAGACGACTTATGGTGCCGAAGATTATGCCAAGTTGTACATTCATGAGTGGGTTCTTGCATGGGGTCCTCTTGGCCATTATTTCGGATCTTGGTGCTCAATTTACTTCACATTTTTGGAGGACCTTTCAAAAGGGCCTTGGTAATAAGTGAAGCTTGGCATAGATTCCATCCACAAATGGATGGTCAAGTCGAGCGAGCCATTCAAACTCTTGAGAATATTCATAGGGCTTGTGTCTTGGAGTTTAGAGGTAATTGGGAAGAACATCTTTCTCTTATTGAGTTTTTCTTATAACAATAGCTATCACTCTAGTATTGGAATGGCTCCTTTTGAAGCTCTATATGGGAGTCGTTGTAGATTTCTGGTTGGGTGGTTGAAGTGGGTGAGATGGCTTTGTCAAGTCTGAATTTGGTTATGGAATCTTTAGAGAAGGTGAGGATGATAAGGGAGACACTAAAGATGACCCAAAGTCAGCAAAAGTCTTATGCTGACACTAGGAGTAGAGATCTTGAATTTGAAGTTGATGATTTGGTGTATTTGAAGGTTTCACCAATGAAGAGTGCAGTTGTAACACCTCTCACATGCCTCAAAAAATGCCCTTTAGTTTATTTCTTGCATATCTCAGATCCGTTCATGATTTCGCAAATCCTACTTCATATTCTTTTCAGGGGCAAAATTGTGTAGAAAAAGGGTGGTTTCCGATTCTGAGATGACCCGTTGCTAAAAATAATTTTTTGCTATAGGGACGGAACAAAAATTGTATCCAACCAGTCTGTATGTCATACTTGTCGCAAAGTAGTGCAAAAATAGCCTAAACCATTCCTGGATCAAAACTGGGGATATATTGAACTTCTCGCGAAAATGTACTAGTCTGTTGCAAGTCTGCGTCGCGGACTTATTAAGGACTAGTTCAATAGGTTCCTTAATTTTCTGTTTTCACTTAAAGGCAATCAAGTAATAACCTAATGCCTATATTTATGGGAATACCTTACTCTTTAGCAATATTCAAGCCCTAGAACACTCAAAAATCCTCTCGAAAGTTATCCTAATTCCTCCTAATCCCCTCATAAAAATTCAAGAATCTCAAGAACTTGTTTTTTATTTCAAGAAACCAATTGAATCCTCAAGTTTTCTTAAAAAAAGTTTCAAGTGTAAGGTATGTTGGTCTTCATCCATGGGTCCTTTCATCTATGGAGCCCAACTTTCTCTTTTTATGAAATTTCATAATTTCAAGGTTAGATTTTTCACGGGCACTTCCCATTATGAATTATGAATATGAATTATGTTTGAGTTTATAAAGTATTGATTGATTATGCATGAACATCTATTGAAAGTTTATATCATGAGTTGATTTATTATATATTGAAGCTATGCATGATATGAACTATGAAGATAATAAAAGATTGTGATCGTTTTAGATGGATTTCATGACACCCAAATTGGGGTTTCTACTACAATGTTGGTGGGTGGATTTGAATGACTTTAAAGTGAATTTATTTTACTTCTCTGTTGTCTTATACTCTTAAATTGCATGATTTTAAGCATATTTACAATACCTACCACGTTTAACTAAATTTACATGATAAGGATTCTGATGTAGATGAAAGACTATTGTATGTTTTGCAAGACAAGTAATTTATGATAAATTATTTGCTCCTAAGAGTGTATTAAACTCATTAAAAGTTCCTATTATTTGTAAGTAAAATGTTGATCCCGTATACTATGTTCTACCCTCGTGTGATAGAATAATGTCTACCTGAAGGAGTCAAGCACGATAGTTATTTTACCCTTACGTACAAACTAAAGCTCACTAGAAGGGGTCAAACGTTTACAATCTCTAAATTAATATGAAATGCAATGCCTACTAGAAGGGGTCAAGTCCATGAAATATTTTTACCCTATATAATAAGGTATATGCCAATGTGTAGGGGTCAAGTATTCGAATGAGCTAGTCATGCCATGTTATCATGATTTTACAAGTCATTCAAGTTATGATTAAATCTATGATTATGTCAAATATTTCATGGGATTAGACTTAGCACCGAAAGAGGCTTAAGGTAGGGGCTTGACCCGTAGGATCCTTATATAAAGTCTTGGTCTCTTAACCATGTAACAACATAAGTTTATATTATTTCTCTAAATCGGCTTTACTAGTGGATCCAACTAGGACAACTTCTCCACTTTGTGGGGTCATGCTTGGTTTATCTTGCCAAGTAGGCCACACCTTTACTTGGTGTGCAATGAACATCAGGATTTCAAGTAGTAGCTGGCTTGGTCTTATATGTCGGTTAGAATCTCCTCCCACATATGTATGATATATTATGCAAGTTTTACTGTCTCCATGCATGTTTTAATTCAAGCACTGATTATACATGTAATATTGAACTTGTCTATTGATCATGATTATGCATCTTGATTGTTATGGCTTATGTCCTTTGTTGCATTGCACCTTGCATACTTAGTACATTCCAAGTATAAATGCATACTTTTGCCTACATGATCTAACCATGTAGGGACTAGGGCTCCTATTTATCCTTCTCCCCATGGATAGATGGCTTGTTCGAAGATTTCTAGTGGTGAGTCCTCCATTTTGGGGACAACATCCACTTTCCTTTCACGCATTTTTAAGACTTATTTACTTATAGATATTTATCTTTTGAGGGTGATACTAGGAGATGTCTTGGCACGCGTTCCACTCATGTTAGAGGTGTTGTTGGATATATGGTTATATATGTTATGATCTTGACTCCACTATGTTTAAGTGATTACGAAAGGCTTCCCTTAGTCTCTTTATTCCCCTCTATGCTTGTTGTTTATTGATGATGAGATGGAAGTCCTAAGTCCCTAAAACATCCTCATTGCATGAGTCTTACTTACCCGCCCTTTAGACCCTATTTGTTATTTGAATCATGCAAATCCTCTTCCTAATAACATCTCAATAGTGTGAGTCTGAAGTCCCATTTCCCCTTAGAATTATTTGTTACTCTCTTGTTGTTTTATTAATATTCCACAACAAATGATGTGCAAATGATATCCTAAGAGGCTTGTTTGGGTTTACTTTGAGTTTTCCATTCACTGTGTCATATCTAGGCCCTAGACTTGGGTCGTGACAGTAGTCCGATTTGGAAAGAAGTGCAAGTTAAGCCCTAGGTGTGTACGTTCTTACTGGATCGTGAGGTGTATTGGTAAAATTTCCATACGAATTACAGTTGCCCATGGAAATAAACATAATCCATCTGGTTTTCTATCTGTCTATTTAGAGGAAATTTGTTGGAGATCCTTATACCATTTTACCCTTAGAGGTGATAAATGTTGAAGAGAATTTGACTTATGTGGAAATTCTAGTAGAAATCTTGTATACGGGAGTGAAAAGGTTGAGAAATAAAGATGTTGTATCCATCAAAGTTCATTGGAGAAATAACCAAGTAGAAAGTGCCACTTGAGAAGCCGAAGCTGATTTGAAGAAGTGATACCCCTACCTCTATCATTCTAATCAAGCTTGGGGTACTAAGATCCTCCTAATTAGAAACACTCCTTGCATGTCATGTTCATGTTATCTATGCATATGTGATTTTAAGTTTGCATTATGAATGCTATTTGAAGCATGGATTGAAAATTTAATGGCAATATGTTCCATTTTGCATATGATGCATTTACTCTAATCCTTAGAGCTTTCCTTTAGCCTATTCAGATATGAATGTTCCCAAGGGGGAGATATTGTAAGGCTCCACACATTGGAGGGCGTACAAAAGCCTACGAAATGAGTTTAGGAAATTTACTGAGTATCAGTGGATCCTACGAAGATTTTTATGAGCTGTAAGTTTTACCATGAGTTGTAACTCTTGCTCGTGTAATGATGGCCAACTTGATGAAATTTGGGATTTCTTGGGATTTAATATATGAATTATTTGATGGCCCGTATAACGACTAACGAGCCACAAGTCAGGTCTAGGAATGAGGATCAAAGAAAGTTTCTGAGGGTCCAAAATGTTAGTAGATGAAACCCCCCTCCTACAACCCATAAAATGGACCATGGACCTTAAATGGAATGTTGTAGTCTTGTCCGACAGGTTTTCAAGGAGAGTAATTTAGACCTTTCATATTACTTTATGCCTATTCTATGGCATTTTATCACCCAAAGGACCCCTTTTCTGCCCTATATAACCCTAATAGACCCTATTCCCCTTTATTCGAAAATATTCCAAGACCCAAATCCCACATGAACTTTCCCAAGTTCTTCAAGGCTCTCAAATAAGAAATGTAAAGTAGGTTTCGGTTCTTCCATCTCCAAATCAGATTTCATTCCATTGAATCACCAAGGTTTGTGGGTTAGATTGTGGAGACCTTTCCTTACCGGTCCAACAATTCTTCCTCTTCAACTACATGAAATTTATGGATGTTGTGGATGTTTTTGTGAACTCTTTTATATGATGATATTATAAAGAGATTTAGGATGTTTTACCTTTGTACATAATTATGCATTGGAAATCCATATGAATTTGACGGATTTTTATGAGGGTATAATGAGACCCTAGATATGTCTTGTTATTCTATATGGTGGGTTATTTTGAAGAATGTTTAAATGGTTAAATTTTACTATTTTAAGGCATTTACTCATGAATTGCATGGTTTTAAACTCATTTACATGTGTCTACCATGATTTGATTAAAGTTGTATGCCAAGATTCTATGATGTTGAGGGCCTTATGTCAAGATTATGGAAACTATGAATGAAATGAATTTTGAAAGGGCTATTATAGTTGTTATGAGATATAAGAATATTGTGAGAGTTGTTAATGACATGAAGCCCTATTCTTTGGTATTATGAATCTTTGGGATTGTAACCTAGCATCGAGAGGAACTTGGTAGATAACCTTGTCCCATAATTATGTTTCAGCCATAGGTTTTTTTATTAGCTAATGGGTCCATATAGCTTGTGTTACATGATTGACTAAAAAGGATGGTGTTCCCGTATGACACATGTTAGCTAAATACCAAAATGGGTGGTGTTCCTGTAAGGTTGTCATCATAAGTTAACCGAAAAGGGCGATGTTTCCGTAAGGTGTTTATGAAGAACTTTTCGAAAAGGGGGAGTTCCCTTAAGGTGAGTGTTTGGTTTACCTTGGAAAAGTGGACCACTTCTAGTCTTATTTGGAGTGAACATTGGGATTCCAAATAGTAGCTCGCATGGTCTTATATGTCAGTTATGGTCCCTTGCAATTTAAGTATGATATGTTATATGACTTGATGATTCTTCGTGCATATTTAGACTAAGGAATTTAACATTCATGACATAATGAGCTTCTAACTATTGATTATTATTGATTCTTCATGCATATCTTTATTAAGGCATTGAGCACTGATGACTTATTGAGCTTCTAACTATTGATTATAATTATGCATATTTCTTCCTAATATATTATGTTCTTTGTTGCGTTACACCTCGCATATTTAGTACATTCCAAGAACTAACAAATACTTTTTACCTACATGATCTAGCCATGTAGGGATCATAGCTCCTATTTAACCTCATCCTCCAAGTGGCTAGATGATTCGGTTTAAGATAACTTTTGGTGAGTCCTCCATTCTGGCGACAATAGCAATTACTTTCATGATTCATTTAGTCTTGTATATTTTTCGGATACTATGTGATCAATACTAATCTCTTTTGTACAAGATCCCATAGTGTGAGTCCAAAGTCCCGTTTTCCCTAGAAATTATGCGTTGATTTCTTTAATTTTTTCTTTTGCAACCATGGATGTGCTATGCATGCTTAGGAGGCTTGTTTGAGGTTCCTTCATGTTTCTTATTGTCCGTGTCACATCTCAGACCTATTCTTGGGTCGTGACATGATATGATTGACATACCTGTGTAAATGGGATGATTAAGGTCTGATTTTACTGATATTCTTAAATAATTAGGACGAGTAAGGTTTTGTGTTGTTTATATTCTTGACTACTGATATAATTATGATGACTTGAGACATAATGATGGTTTTTGCATTAGTTGAGACTCTTGATATTATTATTTATGTGTATATGATTATATGAGATTCATGTATGGGTAGTCCTGCTTTTATGACATTCTACATTTACCTGCATTTCTGGGTTGTATCATTGATTTACATCTGTTGTATGTTCCTAGTGACATCTTTTGACCTAGGTAGGAGGCAAGGGTGTTATTCTCCAAATTTGTGCCACCCCCTTGACTCGAGTAGGAGGCATGTGTAGGATTCATATCTTATATTCCCTTGATCACGAGAAGGTGGCAAGGACATGGAACTATGATATTCCTTGACCATGGGTAGGTGGCAAGTTTAAGGCATTTTGATATTTACTTCATTATAGATAGATGTTGAGGCTGTGAAACACTTGGTATATTGATTGTTGAGTTGTGCATCACATTCACATTTTTTAATGTATGGTACTATGGGTTATTGAGGATACCTTAGTTCATTATCATGTATATAATCGACTGTGCACTAATATTTTTTGATGCAGGGATATGATTCTTCATTATTTCATACTTGTTTCAATTTCTCTTACCCAGTCAGTTGAATCTAAAGGGTATTTCGAGTACTCACTCCTACTTTGTTCATCCCATCAGATTGTGCACAAGGACTAACAAAAAGTAGTTGATATCCTTCTACCGGAGCTTTCCTATATCCACCTCAGATCTTAGCTGTAAAGCACAGATTTTGGGTCATCATGGGTTCTTCAGATGTTCGTTTACTTACCTTCTATCTTGGACTTGTTTCAAATTTTATGAGACAACTTTCTATTTCTCTTAAGACAATTGTATATGTGATATCATACTACCTTAGATGCTCTTGTACTCATGACTCCACATTTTGAGAGATTTCTTATATTATGAGTTATTTCTACTTTACTTTATCCCTCTCCAGTTGTGATATGATTTCGGGTCATGGCACTATGACATGGAATCCCGATGTTCCCTCTACACCATGCGAAAGAGGAGTCTACTTTGCCAAGGTAGAATCGACCCCACCCTTTAGGCTTAATTCTAGCACGGTAAGTGTCATATGAACATAAAAGATCCCACCCTTTAGGCTTAACCCTACCACAATGAGTGTCACATGAACATAATGCTAAATGGATCTAATAGATAGCCTTATAACCACATAATCATCAACCTACGATGGGACGTATTTATGAAACTTCAGGATTTATATAAGGATCCTTAGGGATAGTCCCCTATACACAAGCTCATTCAGTGCTAAGTTATATCCCATGAAATACTTAGTCATGAATATAGATAGCTTTCTACACAATTTATACTTTATTAAAATCATCTTTCATAAGCGTAAAATAAAATATTTTGTATCATAAGAATAGTCCATCTACAAAACTTTTCATGTAGTGTGGGTATACTTCACGCCTTAACATCATTATTAAGGTCTTACATCAACCACATCATCATATCGTCATCAGTATAACATCATCATCATCACTAAAGCATACATTTCACACTCAGAATCATAACTCATAAAGTCATAGCATTGACATAGGAAATTAGGGCCATGAGTGGATTGATGAGAAATTGAGCCAAAATCATGCAATTAGATGAAAATAATGTAAGAATCATGCAACTGAAATCAATTTAGATCATTAATAATAGAACTCACATCAATTCAACAAGCCCTAATACTCGCAGATTTGAAATCACTTTCATTCACTAAAAATTCATAGAAATCATGTAAACCTTCATAATTCATGCATAAATAGGTATAATAATTATGTAGGAGTCATAATACAACCATTAGGAATGTCCTCATAAAATTTCATAGAAATGTATGCTCGAACTTTCGGAAAAAGTGAGAATTGAATTGGGCTTATTGGATGATTCTAGTCCATGAATTATGCCCTACATATCTCAAGTGAGAATCCCTAAATTTGAAGAATAAAATTCTACGAATTCCTTAGCCAAACCTTCAAACCGTTGCTTTATTGAAGAGAATCTTTTTAGAGAGGGTTATGAGAGTGAATGAATTACAAATAGGTTTTGTAAGTTTTGAGTCAGTTAAGATTGTTATAAGGGTCAAAATGACGTAGTGTAGGAATTAATCAGATAGGAAATAACTAAAAAACCCTTCATTTAAATTTTACCAGACCCATCTACACCGTTCACAACCCATAATCCATTCCATGGGTCATATTTCAGTTCGTACAAGGTATGGTCCCAAAAATTTAGCTACTGGAATTCACACCTTGAAACCACGAAACCCCATGTATGATTTGTAGGTCTATTTATGAACCGTAGAGCCCTTTATTGGAACTCTCTTAAACTTTGAAAAAAATTCTAATATCATGGTCCCATTTCCCGACTAATTTTATGTGTCATATGAGGAAGTGCGATCAATCCTTTCTTCATGGAGTGAATTGTAATGGCCCTACCAAGGGTCCTAGTCATCACATGGTGAATGAGATATCCGAAGGCACCTCACCCAAGCAATCTTAAGCATCTTAATCATTAATAGATATTTAATAAAAACAATTTGCAGAAAACTAAATGAAAGGGACTATGGGCCATTTAAGCAATGAAGCAACATTAAAAAGCAAGAAAAGTAACTAACATATATTGTCAATAAGTATACCAACTACTACATCGATAGATGGGACCGGTAACGATCGACCTCCATCTAATTGGAAGGAATCTATAATTGCGCAACATAGAAAGTGAATGTGTCAAAGGGCTAAAATTACATTGTCTCAAAATAGCACTAAGATACATGAAAAAATGAAAAATGACAGAGTCCCAAACTAAGGGCTCACCACAAATAATAAAGCTAGTCTTGAACGCTAAGTACTAGCAATGAGCTGGTGGAGGAGCAAGCTATACTTACATGGTTATATCATGCAAGAAAAATATGCATTAGTACGTCGGTATGTACTATGTATATGAGATGCAATGAATGTATGAAATTATAAGGTCATCATTCATAAATAAGCAAATAATGTAAGAGATAAGAGATACATAAAGTGAGCTTAAGAATTTTAAGGACTTGGACATTGTATGACCTTAATAGTTCTTGGAAATTGGTTCCAGAAAGTTTTTGACATAGGTGAAACCTTATGGGAACCTCCACAGGCATGTGAAGGGGGCTTGAAGTGGCCCTTGGCCTTTTGTGTAGTGTATTAGTATTAACTTTGAATTTTAAGACTAAGGTTCATACCACATGAACCCCATATGGTCTGTGTGGCACTTTATGGACCATGTGATGGCTTATGTGAGTGGCCTTGGCCTTGAAAATTATATCTTTGCTAAGGCACATCACACATGAATCTAATACAGTCCGTATAACCCTTCATAGGCCGTATGCCCCTCCGTATGGGTGTTGATGTGAAAATTTCTAAGTATGGAATCACTATCTCGAAACTTTGTCAGTGAAATATTTTCTATGTATAGCTTCACCAAATGCCACACGGTCCGTACGCCTTCAAACGGACTGTATGCCCTTCATATGGGATCCTTGTCAAGGTTTTAACCTCTATTTCATTAATAGTGCTCTTATGATTCTTGCTGGTTCTAAGGGTCTTTATGACTTTCTATGCTATCCTAAGACACTCAAATGACCTATACTCTTTTTCTCCCATTCAAATACATTCAATACAAGCTCTCTCTTAAAAATTTCTCTTAAGGATTCTAGTGAAGTCTTAGCTTGGGGCAAAGGAAAGGCTCCCTTCTTCATCAAATTCTTTTGTTTTTTCTTGGGTAACTAAGTTACATGGGATTGATTCATGGTCCCTTTAAACCATGAAGACCGAAACTCTTATACACTGGATTTTATGAAATTGAGCTTACTTTAATTATGAGTTTTTAAGATTATTATTTATTTGATTCAATTGAGATATGATCTATGTTTTATTGTTGCCGTTAAAGTGATTTAATCCCTAATATGTTGAATTTCATGAATATTACAAAGATTAGAATATGAATTTTCCCTTTAAAGTTTGATTTAAGCATGAGTAATCTAAATTGTGATTTAATGTGTATTTTACTTATGTATACATGAATTTCATATTGGATTGTTGATTTATGATTGAATCTCTATTAAGCATTTTTATTCACATATCATTCATGGCATATGCATTCATGAGCATTGGATTTGATGAGTATTATCGGTGGGTTAAGCTCACATATGGTTTTATGAAAATGATTTAGTGAGTTAAGTTCACATATATGGTTATGACATGAATGTGATCACATAAATGTCTATGATATTGGCTCTTTGAGCATATTGGTTTTTTACACCATATTGATATTGTGAATGAGCTATTCCTATGCATGAAAAGTATGTTTTGAAAAGTTATTTGGCGTTTGAGCCCAAGTATGAATAATAATGAAGAATGTTTGGCTTTTAAGCCCAATGATGCATTGAAATGATTTGAAATGACTTGTACCTCTTTTGAAAGTATGTATGTATATAAGTATTCTTGTGTGATGATGACTTAGCATTGAATGAAATTGGAGCCGTCGGGGCTATCCACAAGGGTCTTCTTCCTCTCTCTTAAACTATGTGCATGCCTAGGTATATGATAACCCTCTACTGAAATAATTGAGTTGTATGGTATGTTTGGGAATTGTGATATGAAATGATATGGAAATCCTTCCAAAATGATTGGGTCATAAGGAAGGTGGCCATTACATTGAAATGACTGGGTTGTGAGGTGTAGTGTTGATCACATTTGGTAAGTAATCGTTTCTTACCCGCTGGGAGGCTAACATTAGAGAAATCCATCTAGTAGATTGCATGAGTTTGAGATATCAGTTGTAGTCACATTCTCTCTCCATATGGAAGAATTAATGCATTTCATGCATCATGGATTTCATGACATGTTTTTCTTTGGATATATACTTCTTCGATTTATGTGCCCTTGTCATCTATCATTAAATGCAAGTTTAACGAGTTCATGTGTATTGCACACCCGCATACTTAGTACTTTCAAATGTACTAACACATATTTTTTGCCTACATGATCTAACCATGTAGGGACTTGAGACAACATTCATCCATCGTTTGATGGCTAGTTTGGAATTGAGAAAGTTGTTGTGGTGAGTCCTACCTTCAAAGGACAAACCACCATCCATCTACTTTATGTTGTTTTGACTCATGTTATTTACCTTGAGGGTGAGCTCGGGACAAGTCAGTGCCCCCATCATATTCTATGACTAGAGGCATTGTTGGACATCTTATAGACTCTTGTACGGATATATGTTGTGTGTTGGTATTACAGATTATGACTGTGCTTATCTATTGGGTTATTATGATTTGGTTAGGATATGATTTGGATTTACATTGTGATATGGAAATGTGGAAGATCGTAAGTCCCATTTTGGATCCATAGAGTCATACTTACCCGCCCCTTAGTGCTTGTGTGCGATGTGTTATGTGAATCCATGTTAATCCCTATACCTATGACATCCCCATATAGTGAGTCCTATGTTCCAGTTTCTTAGAAATATGTGTTTACTATCTCTTTATACACTTCTGAACCAATGGTGTGAATATGGATACTTTGAGTCTTGTTTGGGGACTCTCGGATTCCTATTCTCCATGTCACTCCTAGAACCTAGTTCTGAGCCATGACAATTTTGGTTACCAAAGCACTAGGTTCGTAAATGATCTTAAGAGTTCAACATGCCGCATCGAGTAGAGTCCTATTCATGGGTGTGAAGTGCATCATGCCTAAGAGTGGGAGGCTATTATAGAATTATAGGAATTGTCTCTATTCTTCATGTCTTATGTCTTGATTTGGACCGAGTATTAAGTTTTTTTAATCCTAAAAATATCCTTGCTACATTTTAGAAGATGCCTCCACAAAGAGCTCCCCTACTAAGATCGGCCCAGTTAACGAGGATCAAGTTCCTCAGGGGCCTATGGAAGATCCAGTCACTAATGGTGAATTCTGTACTACTATTTCTATTCTTGCCCGAGGGGTGACCATGCAGACTATACAGGTAAATCTTCCTCCCCGTGATCCCACTCCGACTGCTAGAGTGAGAGATTTTACCCAGATGAATCCTCTGGAGTTCTATAGGTCAAAGGCTGACAAGGATACTCAATCATTCATTGATGAACTCTTTAAGGTGCTGACTATTATGGGGGAAACTTATGAGGAGAAGGCTGAGTTAGCTTCCTATAAATGGAAGGATGTGTCTCAAGTGGGGTACACTCAATGGTTGATAGAAAGGGTCTGTGGTGATAGAGTTAATTGGAAAGAGTTCAAATTTTCCTTTGTGGACCATTTCTTTTCTCTTGAACTTAGGGAAGCTAAGATGAAAAAATTTATCAACCTCAAATAGGGTGGTATGAGTGTGAGGGACTATACCCTCAAGTTCACAAAGCTCTCCAAGTATGCTCTTATGCTTGTGGCTGACCCCCGTGCTAGAATGCACAAGTTTTTTTCTGGGATTTCTGATTTTGTTGTGACGGAATGTCGAACGTCTATGCTTATTTAGGATATGGATATCTCCATGCTCATGACATATGCTGAACATAGTATAGGGGAAAAGCTCAAGGAGAAGAAAGTGCATAATTCTAAGAGAGACCGTTATGATGGTGGGTTCTCCAAATCCATGGGTGGTGGTTTCGGTTGCTTTCAATAGGGACAAGGTTCTAATGCAACGTTTGTTAATGCTAAGGTGCCTCCTCCTAGGGCAACGGTTGGTGGTGGGCCATTACTTCCTCAGTGTAATAGGTGTGGAAGAAACCATATGGGTGCTTGTTGGAAAGAGTCGGGTGCATGCTATAGGTGTGGTGATAAGAACCACAAGGTTGTTGATTGTCCTAAAGATTCTCAGAAGGATCTGGGTCAAGTGGCCCAAGTTGATTAAGGCCAGCAAAGAGTAGCACAAGGTGGGGGCTCCAGGCACAACAGGTTCTATGCTATGCATGCTCGTCAAGAAGTTGATAAGACTTCAGATGTTATGACTGGTATGTTAAAAGTCTTTGATTTTGATGCTTATGCTTTGCTTGATCCAGGTGAAAATTTATCTCTTGTCACTCATCTTTTGGCTATTAAGTTTTGTTTGAGCCCTAAAATTTTGAGGGGGCCCTTTTCGGTCTATACTCCCATGGGTGAGTGTAATGTTGCCCGAATAGTCTATCGGGGTTATCCTATCTCTGTTTTGCATAAAGTCCTTCCGTGTGATCTTGTGGATCTTGAGATGTTTGATTTTGATGGTATTCTTAGGATGAATTGGTTGCATGATTCATATGCCTCTATGCATTGTAGAACTAGGAAAGTCAAGTTATAATTTCTTGATGAGCCCTTTCTTTAAGGGAAGGGTAGTGACTCAGTAATTAAAGGTTAGTTTATTTCCTACCTCAAGTCCTAAAAGGTTATTTATAATGGGTCTATCTAACATATTGTTAGGGTCAAAGATGTGGAGTCTGAGTCACCTACTCTTGAATCAATTTCGGGGGTTAATGATTTTTCGGTTGTGTTTCTCGATGATTTTCCTAGTATTCCTCCCGAAAGGGAAGTAGATTTTGACATAGATCTTCTCCCGAATACTCAACCCATCTCTATTCCTCCTTATCATATGGCAACGGCTCATTCGAAAGATTAGTTGAAGGACTTGTTGGATAAAAGCTTCATTAGGCAAAGCATATCGCTATGGGGTGCTCCGGTATTATTTGTTAGAAAGAAAATTGGGTCACTTCAAATGTGCATTAATTATAGGCAATTAAATAAGCTACCCATCAAGAACAAATACCCGTTGCCAAGGATCGACAACTTTTTTTATCATGTTCAAGGGGATACCCATTTCTCTAAGATTGGCCTCCATTACGGCTATCATCAATTGAAGGTTAGGGAGTGTGACATTTCAAATATAGGTCTTTGGACTAGAAATGGGCACTTTGAATTTGTGGTTATGTCGTTTGGTATGACTAATGCTCCAGTTGTGCTTATGGGTCTCATGAATCGGGTGTTCAAGACATTTTGTCAGAACCGGACCTAGGGTCTAGGAGTGACATTGTGGATGGGAACTCGAGAGTCCCCAAACAAGCCTCATAGCATATATTCACACAACATTGGTTTGGAAGCGTATATTAAATAGTAAACATATCGTTCTAAGGGAGGTGAAAGTAGGACTCACGCTATGGGGATGTTATAGGGATAGGGATTAACATTGATTCACATAATACATAGCACATAAGGACTAAGGGGAAAGTAAGCATGACTCACCTTATGGAGGCAATACGGGCATTAGGATCTTCCACATCATAACATAAAAGCATATCATATTACTTATAATCAATACATAAAAGGATATCAATTATATAGCCACAAGCATAATCCTAAGCTCTAAATACAACACTTATGATATGAACGCATAAGAGTCTACAAGGTGTCCAATAATTACTCTAATCATCAGATAGGATGGGGGCCAAGACACATTTCCCGGGCTCACCCTCAAAGTAAATAACATAACTAAATATCATAGGTAGAGGAATGGTGCTTTTTCCTTGGAAGATAGGACTCACCATAACAATTGCCTCATCATCTAGTCTAGTTGTCATATGGTTAGATCGAGTAAATAAAGTATGTGTTAGTATGTTTGAATGTACTAAGTATGCGGGCATGCAATGTATATGACTTACAAAACCTGCGTTCAATATTAGATGGCAAGGGCACATAATATAGAAATAAATGTCTATAACAAGAGATGCATAACAATATACCAAAACATCCATGATGCATGAAATGCAATAATGCACATATATAGTGGGGATGTGACTATAACCAAAAAAATCGAACTCATACAAGCTATTACATGAATTGCTCCAATTTAGACCTCCCATTGGTAAGAGAAGATTACTTGCCAAGAGTAATCTACACCACATCTTACGCCCCCATCTTTCGGTGTGATAGACACCTTCCTTACGACCCCGTCTATTCAGAAGGATTTCCATATCAAATCATATCAAAATGTGTGACCATTCCTTACGACCCCATCTTTTTGGTAATTGCTACTATATACCTATGCTGGCATATAGTTCAAAGGAAAGGGAGACAACCTTGGAGATATCCCTTACGCCCCAATCCATTCTATGCTAAGTAAAACACCAAAAAATAATACTTATACATATACATGATTGACTCAGAGGCACAAGTCGTTTCAAATAATTTCAATGCACACTTGAGCTGAAAAAGCCAAACATATTCCATAAACATTCATAATTGGGCTCAAAATCCCAAGTCATTCTTTGAATCATACTTTTCATGAATAGGAATAGCTCATTCACATATAATAGAATGGTGTAAATACTCAAACTGCTCAAAGAGTCATATCATATAACTTTATGTGATCACATTCTTCTCATAACCATTATGTTATCAAAATCATATACATAAACATAATTGCGCTTAACCCACTTCATAGTCTTCATAAAATCCAATTCTCATGAAAGCATATGCCATGAATGATTTGAGATTAGCATGGACAATATAGATTCAATCTTAAATCAACAATACAATATGAAATTGAAGTAAAACCATAAGTAAAATTCACATTCAAATCACAATTTTGATTACCCATGCTTAAATCAAACTTTAGAGGGACGATGTAAATTTAAATCTTCATAATAGTCATGTAATTCAATATATTAGGGTTTAAATCAACTTAAAATCAACAATAAATCATAGCCCATACTTCAATTGAATTTAATAAACAATAATCTTCAAAACCCATAGTTAAAGTAAGCAAAAATTTCATAAATCAAGTGTAAAAAGAGTTTGGGTCTTCTTGGTTGAAAGGGACCAAGAATCAATCCACATACCTAAGTTCCCCAAGAAGAAGTAAGAATAATTTGATGAAGATTGAAGTCCTTCCTTGAATCCCAAGCTAATCCTCCACTAGAATCTTTGAGAGGAGTTCTTAAGAGAGCTCAATATAATTCTAAGTGTAAGAGTGAATTTGAATGAGGGAAATAGAGTATAGCTCATTTGAATGTCCTTAGGTAGCATAAAAAGTCACAAAAGACCCTTAGGACAAACATTAGTTACGAAAATGCCATTAATGAAACAAGTAGAAAAATTGTTGCCAGGGGTTTCGTGGGAGGGTATATTGACCGTATGCTCCTCCATGATCCGACACCTAGAAAAATTCTCTTTGACGTAGGTCCGAGTGGGTAATTCCATACTTAGAAAAATTGCAGGCTAACATCTATACGGAGGGCTTCCTGGCCCATATCAAGGTATACGATAAGTCTGCCTCCTCTATGAAGCTTCATATAGAAAATTTATCAACGATAAAGTTTCGAGATGGAGATCCAATACATAGAAAACTTTCACTCCGACACCCATACGGAAGGCGTCACGGACCATGAAAGGATATACGGTCCATGAGAGGGTCCATTTGTGAAATGCCTTGGCCAAATTGTGGATTTTTAAGGCTAAGGCCCTCCGCATGGTCCAGCACATGGACCGTGAAGTCTCACACGGACCGTGTGAGGACCATGTGTAGTATGACGTGGTCTCAAACTCTACATTAAATCCAACACTCTCCACCCAAGGCCAAGGGCTACTTCAAAGCACCTCTACATGGTTTGTATACCTTCACACAGACTGTGGAGGCTTTCCTGAAGTGTCACCTTGGTCCAAAAGTTTTGGGATTCAAGCCCCATTAAGGTCATAAAAAGTTTGGGTCCTTAAAATTCAAACTAAAATGCTGCAATTGACTTTATCGTGATTGTAGTTACCAGCTTTTTAGCCTACCCATAAGCAATTGACCACAAAATTTAATAATTAAGATCCATTCATTAGACTTATATTCAACTATACATACCCCTGACATATCTCCATTTATTGATTATATGTTAATCATTTTGATATACAAACTATTTGATAATTTACTATAATACTAAATTATTTCTTAAAGCAATTATAATTAATTAGTTCAATTAATTATTTCGAGGCTAGATCCTAACATACCAATCCATGTAGGATCGACCCAACTTTTATAAAGTTGGGTTTATATTGCTAACGACCAGTACTCTTCCAATCGTAGAGGGGTAGTTTCAACATTATCAAAAATGGCACCAATTTTAAGGATTGTCGTTCGCTTCTACTTTGAAGTTTAATTTTGAACTTATTTTTAGTAATTCTTGTTTTTAATTTTTGCGTTATGTTTTTTTAGGTTCTAACATGAGTGAGAAAGGAGATATTGCTAGTGATACAAGTATGATGAATGAAGGGTATCATAATGAGGATCCACATGATGTAAATATTGGTCAGCTAGGTGCAATCTGCTTGCCTCCTTTAAATGGAAACTCAAACTTCCATGTGATAAGTCCAATACTCACATTACCTAAATTAAAGGCTTGTTCAAGGGGTTGACTCATGAAGATCCCATGAACATTGGAGGAACTTTGTGGTTGTTTACAAGTTTTTCAGTTTTTGAAATGTCACAGAATAGGGCATTCAGTTTCAAGTGTTCCCTTTCTCACTCACTGGGAAGCATTTCATTGGTCGGTGAAACTCCTTACTGGCTCTATTACCCCTTGGGAATAATTATCTGAAGCTTTTCTTAAATGATTCTTTTTGGTATCTAAAATGCTCAAAATGTGGCATAAAATTATGAATTATCGAAGTTATGATGATGAGCATTTGCATGAAATGTGGCTTTATTTTCAAATGACTTAATGTGTTTTCCCAGAGGTCTTTTGGATAAGGTACTATTGCAAAGAGGCATCTGATCAACTTGTGAGTAGAGGTATTATGAGATAATCATTTATATAGCTTCGACTTTGCTTGACCAAATGGAAAAACAACTTAAGCTTGGACCACAAGGAAGAAACAATGACTTCAACATCATCAGTTGTGTCCAAGGAAATACTTCTAAACGGTCAAGAATAAGATGAAAACATGGTTCCTGTGATGACTCAAATTGATCTTATTACTAAACATGTAATGGGAACTCCTCCAAGGAGAAGCCATAAAATTGTGAATATTTGTAAATGATGAGGATACTAGTTTTTTGGTAATTTAGAATGAAGAAACCCATTATGTTGCTAATGACACGGGGGTTCTTGACTGGCCTATCAAAGGCAAGTTGGGAATCAAGGTTGGATGAATGAGGGAGGTGGTAGTTGGAGGGATGAGAATGGCATGATACAATATCGCTTGGTGTGCTCATGAGATTGAGAGAGAGAGATACATTCCACCTCATGTTTATGTGTCAAACCCAAGGATCTTATTTCTCATATGAAAAATTATTGAACTGAGGACCTGTTTATTAGAATACCCAATAAATTTGAAGGGACTAATAAAGTGATGAAGGAGATGAAGTCGAATTTCTCGGCCTTGAATCAAACTGTGACTTCTTATTCGGCTTCTATTAAGAAATTGGAGAAACAATTGACCAATATTTCAGCTCACTAAAATCCTAAACAAGAAGGGGTTTACCTAGTGATACGGTGGTGAATCCAAAGAAGGACACTCCTTAATGCATGACTATAACCACTAGGAATAGTAAAGTAGTTAGGGATGTGCATTGTATTGTTGATTTTGTTGTGGGTGATAATGCTAAAGCTCCAGTTGTTTATGATGATGTTGAAGAGGTTCAAAATGATGTTACTCCTACTCTTGGTAATTGAAGAAGTGATTGTGATCAGATACCCCAATAATTTCCACCACCTCGTAGACCTCATCAATTAACTCTTGTGGATCTTCATCCACTTAGGATCTATGAAACTCTAGAGTGTTCATTCATGAAAAATCTCCCTCACTAGAAGACGATGTAGGAGCATTTGGAGAAGCAACGACTTGGTTGGCTTGAGTAGCCATCTATTGAGCCAACATAGTGATAGCAACCGTAAACTCCTCATTAGTTACTTGGTTTCTAGAGGGTCTTGAGGAGCTTGGTCCTCATTAGCATTGACTCCCCTTTGCAATGGAGCACATCTTAGAGGCATTCTTTGAAATTTTAAAATGAAAAGCGTTAGAGGATAATGGTCTTGACGGCACACCACATATAACAAAAGAAAGTGAAGATTTCTTAAATGTAACATAGCCCCTCATTCATGGATGTGGCATGCTTCACGCATATGAACAAAACTCTACTAGATGCGGCATGATGAACTAGCTAGGATGCTTTCAAACCATATAGTTGATACCAAGTTAGTCATGAGCCGAACCTAGGGCCTAGTCGTGGCACGGTAAATGAGGAACCTAAAGGTGATCCATCCAAGCCTCTTGCTCATATCATGAGAATATGTAAGGAATAATAGCATAATAAGAATTAAAGCATGTGGAAAGCATAAGAATCCATGTTCTCTCATTGAGGGGAGTTACATCAATCCGTCCATAAATGACTCTATGTCATAGATCTTGGTGAGGTTTAGAACACGCTACTGGCTCACCTTCAAGATAAAATAAAATAATAAGTCTCAGCATAACAAAACATAAGAAAGAATAAGGCTTGTCCTCGAACCATGGAAACTCACCAACAATCTCCAAAATGTGAAGTCCAGATCTAGCAATGAATGTGAGAAGGTGTCATGTCATCCATCCTTACAAGGTTAGATCATGTATGGAAAAAGTAAGCATTAGTATGAGTAATATACTAAGTTTGTAGGTATGTCATGCATCAAGGAACATTCTAATAAGAATAACAATATGCATAATCACAACGATAGAACAAGGAAAAAGTATGAAGTATCAATGCATATTTAAATCATGAGTGATAGGATTTAAAATATTTCACAACGTAGAATACATACATATGTGGGAATAGGACCATAGCTGACAGTAAGACCATGCAGACTATTACATGGAATCCCGATGATGCCTCTACACCGGTGAAAGAGAAGACAATTTGCCAAGGAATACTACACCTCACCCTATGTACTCTACCCCCGCACAATGAGTGACATACATGCATATGGATCCTCTAACATAAGACCATATAGGCACATAAAATAATCCCATAGTGGCATATGGTTATGAGAGTAAAGGATTTATATAAGGACCCTTGATAGTCCTCTTCACTTATTCAAATTCGGTGCTATGTAAAATCCCATGGAATACATAATCATAAAATATACATGGCTATAATCATTGTCATGAAAATCATAGTTTTATAGCTTTCAGGAAAATACTTCATGCCATAACAATAGTCCATCTACATGCTTGCCTAAAGTGTATGTACACTCCCCATCTTTTAATCATTTCATAAGACATTAGGATCTTAGATCACCCTCATCGTCATCATCATAAACATACTTGAAATCATATTCATAAAAGGCATAGCTTCATCATAGGAAATAAGGACAAAGTATGGTTCCATGAACAATTGAAATTAAAATCATGAAATTGAATGTAAATCGTGTAGAATCAATGCAATTGGAATCAAATCGAATCTTTAGTAAAGGAACCCATATCAATAAATAAGCCCTATTCAACACATACTTGAAATGAATTGAATATCCTTAGATCATGCAATCATCATAATTCATGCATAATGAAGTAAATTCATAATCCAAACATTTGGAAAAAAACTAATGAAAACCCATAAAAATTCATACTTGAACTTGAAGAAAAAAGTGGAATTTGAATTAGGCTCCATGGATTGAATGCTTCCATGGATGAAGCCCTACATACCTCAAGTGAGAAACCTTAGATATCAAGATGAGTAGACCTTGAAAACCTTGACCGAAAGCTTGAATCGCTAAGCTTCAATGGAGGCTTTACTTGAGAAAGAAAACTTAGATTTTGAGAGTGAATGAATTAGAGTGAGAATATTGGTATTTTTAATAGAATTAGTTCAGTTAGGGTGGTTTCATGGGTCAAAACGACATAGTTTATGGGTCAAATGGATTAGAAACGACAAAAAGTTCCTTTATTAAAATCCTGTGGAACACATCCACGAACTCAAACTATGCATCATAGATTGAAGTATGAGTTGTGCTTTGAGGCTTCGTGCTGTTGAACTTTTTATTTTTCAAACGATCTTAGAATCTTATTCTACGAACCCTATTCTATAACCCGCACTTCCATTTATGAGTCATAATTAGTCCTTATAGATGCCCTCCAGACATGAAAAAATTTTAAGTTCATACACTACAAGAGAATGAGCCTTTAGCGAAAGGAAATTTAGTCGTTAAAAGTGACAATCCAGTCGTTAATGATCATTTACGACTGGAAAAAAATTGGTCGTCGCCCATCGTTAGTAGCCCCGACGTTAAAAGTGGGCAACCAAATTCTGATCCTGTCGTTAATAAATCATTAGTGACGGCAAGAACTTTAGTCGTTAGATCTCTTTTTGAAATCACATTTTTCCGTCGTTAAGTTTTATCTTGGTCACTAGATAACTTCAAAAAGTGATATTATAAGCTCTTTTAGTGACCAAAATTCGGTCATTAATATTATATAACGTCAATAATTTAACAACCAAATTTTTCTTAATTTGTTGATGATTTTTTAAAAATAAATATTATTATATAAAAAGTAACATTTTTTCCCTTTCATAATTGATGAATAAAAGTAATTATTTCATATATATTTAAACAAACATTTCAAATTCATAAAATAATATTATAAATTGTTCATAATAATTTAAGCATTGTACGAAGTTCATCACTAAGAACAAAGATGTTTTAAAAATCCTACAAGAATAAAAATGATAATCTAGAATATATATGTCGAGATGGTAGTTAATTTTTGTAAGCACATAGCCTAGATAATTAATAAGTAAAATAGATTTAATTAACTTTCTGCACTTCAATAATTCAACTCATTCCCCACTTGAAGATCCATCATGACTTCGAAGTCTTGATCACCTGTTGCAGGGATAAAAGTTTGCATAAGTTGAATAGATCAATTGGTATGCTGCACAGACACAATTGATGATTTTACTATGATAAAAAACAAAAGAGAAATGTATACTATGCAGAGGAACAAAAAAAGGTATCATTGCTAACTTGAAAAGCTTCGCACAGAAAAGATGACACTATTAAAGCAGTCCCACTGCCTTCATGTCAGCAACGTTTGGTCTATCCTTCATTTAATAATTTTTTTCGATAAGAAACTGGGAAAACATTGCTTACGGAATCTTAAAAGTTAGTAAATTGTAATCATGAAATGGCTTAATATTATCTTTCCAGATCAAAAAATGAAACTGCATCATAATTTGATCAACAGATATATATTAAAGAGTATTAAATGAAAACCCACAGAGAAATTTGAAAGCTTTGAAACTGCATCATAATTCAAGGCTGTGAAACTGCATCATAATTCATTACATAAGTAGTAAAAATATTACTAACCTGTAATGTAATTCAATCAGTATTTTGTTCACATGATGGCGAGGTTGATGAAGGGTCTCTGAACATTGTACTTTCAAACATTTCACATTTCTTTTCTATGATATCCATGCGTTTTTTCATGGATTCATTTTCTTTTCGACTCGCGCTTAATTCTTCTAGTAGTGTAGCCTTTTCCTTTCGACTCACATTTAACTCTTCTAACAGTGCACTCTTTGCGGAGCTACCTCCTTTCAATCCTTACTAGTTATTCCACCACCAAATCCAATCACATGACTCTTTTTCTGAGGTCCAAAGCATCTCTCTACTACCTCAATATTAGTAAGAGATGGCTCAGCTTGTAAGTACATCTTGAATTTCTACCTATAAAATACAACACATTTATAGATAATGCAACATATTAAGTAAAAGTATGTGAAATAATTTTTTTAAATGAACATACATATTTTTGATTGGTTTCAGGTTCAAGAAGTTTGTTGTCCTTCTTACGAGTCTCAAAGAAGATAGTCGCCATGTCTGGTGGATTACCATACTTACCTCCCTTCAAAATTAAAAAATAGTCATATATTTGAAATGAAGGGGAGTTCTCTTAACTAGATTAAAAAAATCACATATGTACCAATTTATAAATTATCTCTCTAATTGGTTTGCTACCCGTACGATGAGGCATAATCAACTTAGACCTATTCATTGCGTTTCGCATGCTTGTTTCCTATATAAACAACACATTAGCAAAATTATGATAGATAATTGACATGACTAGTTGATAATAAGTATCTTACCTTAAATTTTTCAGATAAAAAATGCTCTTTGACCAACCATTCCAAATCGCTTTTATCGACCCCTTGAGGCACATCTTTTAGAACCTCTTGCAGTGGTTTAGACTTTGCTTTCATGTGTAGCGATCCTCTCCAATTATTCCATAACCTTCTCATATGTTTCAACACATCTTCTTTATGACTATTCATGTCATCACTATCAAATTTTTCCTGATATATTTTACATATGTCACTGAATAAGAGACTCACAATTTTAAAATAAAGCTAAAAAATAATATGCAGTCAGCAAGGTTTTTAAATGGCAATTAGAACATTATTTATACACTTGAAGGGATGGTCCAAAAGCAGAGGAACAATTGCAGATTATGGACAAAAACAGAGGGATAATTGTAGGTAATAGACAAACAATAGAGCACTACAAAAAGAAGAGAAGAAGATGACTAAATGATAAACATACCTTACAGTCTCTTGAGAAGAGTGTTGCTGCAGGATAATTTAAATGAAGACAAACATTTGAAAGAAGTCTCAAACCAGAAATGAACTGTCAGTTCTATAAATATCCCTTTTCAAGAGATGCAAAGACATATTAATGCTTACCTTAACAACTAGCTTTTGGGGTTGAGTTAGGCGTAAGATCTATTTCTTATCAAAGTGTTCACTTACACTACCTGTAACACTTTGAGCTATATACAAGTTGGTAGCTCTTTTATCTTCAAGTTGTTCATCGGGTATATGGCACCCCCTAATGTTTTTATTTTTCAGGTCAAGTCATTTGGCACAAAAGAAGATTTGAACAATTGGCTTCTCAGTGATCCAATGCGAACCCCTGGAGCTTTGCATTTCGTGGAACGAAATGCCACAGTTATAAGTTATGGTGTAGTAACAAATACTACTACATACATTCAAGTTCCAAGGGCATCTGAAGATCCAACATTCAAATTCCAACTTCCCCTTCAACTAGCTGCATCTAGAGAAATTGCAAGGTCATTTCTTGGAGGTAGAATAAGATAGCAGTGTTCCATTACAGTGATCATTAATAAATTCTTGAACCGTTTCTATTAAAACATTGCATCCTACCTTCACAGATTCAAAGTTCAGCTGGAATGTTAGTCTCAAGGAATTTGCACATCCTGCAATAGAAAAGCCTAAAGAGAGAGACTCAGTTCAAGACTTTGCGTTTCTTAATATTTTCAGTCCAATATTCTTCTATGCAGTCTCTATGTTCAGTTTCGTATTCCAGATTAGCATAATGGTTCTTGAGAAGGAGCTCAAACTTCGTTTACGTAATTAACCATACTCGTGAGAATTTTGGATTGTATATTCAACAGTTTTCTGATTTCCAATTTGATATACAGGCAATGACTGTTATGGGACTTTTTGATTCTGCTTATTAGTGCTCGTGGCTTATATGGGAGGGAGTTATGACATTCCTCTCATCACGCAGCACCCACAGCCATTTTCTTGATTTTTAATGAATTTTTTATCCAACACACAGGTTGTGATTGAATACTGTGTCAAAGATAGTTCAAATAACATAGTAAACCGAGTCGGAAAGCTTTCACTCATTGACCTTGCGGGTTCAGAAAGAGCTCTAGCTACTGATCAGAGAACCGTGAGATCACTTGAAGGTGCTAACATAAATAAGTCACTACTCGCACTGAGCAGCTGCATCAATGCTCTCGTGAGAGTGTGCTTGACCCACTCTAGAAACCTAACCAAATAACTTGAAACAAATGATGAACACTAGTGAGGAACCATGATTGATCTACAACTATGAACCACCTATCTCAACTCTAGTTAGACGTGTTGATACTTCGATCTTATCCATTGGTAACCTCATGTTATTCATCTAAAAGAGAGTGAATTCCAAAATAAAAAGAGTACTTTTGCACACATGTACAGCCAGAGTAGTAGCAAAGATAGTTGCTTACAACCAGTGATACAAACATGTACAGACAGAGCAGCCAGCCAGAGCAAATAGCAAAGAATATATAGTTGCTTACTGGAAAATACTTAGTGACAGCTTTCCAATAACAAGATTTAAGAAATAGTAATTTAATCAGTAATAATCATTTAAATGCTTATAGTGATAGCTCCCCACATGTGTTCCAATTTAGCTTTTTCGATGTCTGCCCATGAGTGTACCCGCAAAGGATACATATTACGATCACGAACTAAGGAACCCAAGTGTCTTGAAAATAAAGCATGATGATCCCCAACAACTCGATTATGATAAAAAGTGACTCTAAGCTTTTCTCCAGGTTTGAGTCCTGTAACAACTTTACATAAATTTGGTCCTCTAACATTTTTTACCTTGTTGAATTCACAAGGACCTACAAATTTTGATACAAGTCAAACATAAAAATTTTAAATATAAACAATGAATAATTTATGCAAATTAAGAGATCAACTAATTACTTGTTTTGCTTCTCTTGGGGTCTTGCACCACTTCAACTTCATCTTGAGGGAGGGTAAGATCATCCTCCATTTGATCCAACCACGAGGGAACAGGATTATTATTGTGTGAGAGTCCATTCAGATCGTGAGTTGCAGTTTCAGAATCTTTTCTTTTGCCATTCAAAGTTCTATTTACAACACACTTTCTCACAGAGTTCACAGATGTGAAGTTTTGTGCTTGCTACTTTGCTAATCAAACAATAAAACAAGTTCAGTCCACTAAAAAATTATAGATTGAGAAAAAAAATAAGATTAGAAACCTGGTTTGCTTTTCCCTGTCTTTTGCATTACTTCAAAATCCTCATGAGGAGATAAAGTGTGATCTTCCATTGAATCAAAATGAAGAGGGATGATATGATATTCTTATCATATGATGCAGAATTTAAACCTGTTTTATTTCCAATTATAAATCTTTAATCAGTACAAGCAACAACCTAAATTCCTCTTTGATATTTCTCAATACAAGATTCTATAAAGTTAGAGCATGAGAAAATAAAACACAATACCAGATGTGTTTCTCAGGGTCTCTTGCATAATGTCTGGTGGACCAATCAAGGGTCTCTTTTCAGCAATTACTCTTATAGATCCTAAACATTTGAAGCTTTTCCCTCGTCCTATAGCTAAGGCACTAGGTGGAAGATATGATTGCTTTAAGTTGTTTAAACTTGATCCCATTTCAGACTTCTTAAAGTTTGAAGGATCCATCTCATCCAGAGATTTAATTCTCTAGCTAATCCAGAGATTTTATGATCTTTCAGATTGATACAATGAGAAATATTCGACGAAAATCCATCTGGAACCTTCAAATCCTTCAAGAATTTTAAAAACTTGTGATTCTCTTCAGGAGATAATGTGAAACATGCTGCTGGTAACTCATTTTTATCTCCATTTATTTTTTGATGTAATTCTTTCCTGATATTCATTGCTTGCAAATCCAACCGATTGTTCAAGTTATCTTTTGTTTTACCTTTGATATTTAAGATTGTTCCCATTATATTATCATATATATTCTTTTCAATGTGCATCACATCTAAATTATGCCGCAACAATAGAGTTTTCCAATATGGAAGATCAAAAAATATGCTTTTCTTATTCCAATTATCACCTCTACTCTCATGTGACACCTTAATCTTCTTCTATTGATCATTTGTTAAAGGTAGCCCATGTAAATCAGCCACTTGATCGAGTATGTCATCACCAGACAATGTATTTGAAGGTAATTGTCACGCCCCGGGAGGGTACCCTAGGCGTGGCCGGCACTCAGAGACTATTGCTAGTCCCCAAGCGAACCACTTGGACTCATCGTCACATCATACTCAACAGCGGAAGAAACATCCTCAAGGAAAAGACCTTAATATAATTAAAATAATCAAGCCTTTATACAAAATGTTAATTTCCAACAAAGAATAGTTGGAAAAACAATACATCACATCCTCTACTCAGTGTCTATGAAGCCTCTAACTCAAACATCTCAATGGTACCATGACAGGCCATGGTTACCCAACTCAAGGAAAATAAAGTACAACTCAAGCTAGATGATAAAAATATGGAAATCCTCCGAAAACAAGGAGGTCTCACCAATCAGCTGAATGCGAATAGATCCTCAACGAAGCGCCTGTTAATGATCTCTAATACCTGCCTCTGCATCATAAAACGATGCAGTCCCAGAAGGGGACATCAGTACTTGGAATGTACTGGTATGTAAAATAGCTGAGTGAAACAGAAACAAGTAGAATAATATAGGAATAACATCAACTCAACATCATACTCCATCAGAATGTCAAATGTCTATCTAAAGAAAGAATAAAGAGTAGACAATGACCCATCAACATCTCATCAATACATCAGACTCACCTCAAGGAAACTCAACTCGACTCAACTCAACTCAACTCGACTCGACTCAACTCAACTCAACTCAAGGAACATCAACATCAACTCAACTCAACTCAGGAACATCGACATCAACTCAACTCAAGGAACATCAACATCAACTCATCTCAGGGAACATCGACATCAACTCAACTCAAGGAACATCAACATCAACTCATCTCAGGGAACATCGACATCAACTCAACTCAGGGAACTCGACTCAAACATCACATCAACATCAACATCAGAGTCCTATCAAAAGGAACCTAACTGGGAGTTTCTCTAACCGACAACCATCACTTATGAGCCAGTGATGATACAACGAAGCGATGCCGTTGCCACATCCATCCAATACCCTGCCCGGGGTAAAGGACATCACATCAGTGGATCCACAAAAACATCAAACATCAGTCCTCTTTTGGGACAAGATAGGAGCCATCCGCATTGCGGTTCAATCCTCTCTTCCTACGCGGGCCACGTAGTTAATGGGTTTGAGTGGGACTCACTCTCTACCCATTTCGGTGCTCAATACTCCTCCCAGAACTCGACATGCTCATAAAACATCATCATCATCAGTCCCATAGGGACATAATACATCATCATCAGTCACATAAGGACATGATATAATACCTCAACATCAACATCGGTCCCAGAGGGACATAGTACATCATCTCAACATCAACATCAGTCCCATGGGGACATATTATAAAACCTCAACATCAACATCGGTCCCAGAGGGACATAGTACCTCACCTCATAACATCAACATCAACATCATAGACTCAAGATACTCTTTTAGAAATTAAACTTCCCATTTTAAGACATCATAAAACGTCATTCTCATCAACATCATCATCAAGACTCTCATCAAATGTGAAACACAATCACAACATCACAACATCATCATCGTCAAGGCTCTAGACTCATCCCTAAGTTCATTATGCATGCTTTTCAAATAATCATGTAAGGTTATGCAAAATCTCATGAAAAATGTTAACTTCAAGAAAACAAATAGTATGATGATCATCAACTTAGAAAACATGTAATTTCAAATCAATTTTTCAATGAAAAACTCTCAAATATTCATGCACACATACTCTTCAACCATCAACTCATCTTTGACCTCTATGGGGCACATGAGAGAACAAACTCATGCATTTAGTTTAGCCTTACATACCTGAAAATTTGATATTACAATCAAAATTTGATGAATACTCGTTTCTTGGAGAAAATCCTCAATCTCGTTGTTCTTTTAAAATGAAAGAACTTGGAAAGACATCGTTTGAAGAGCTTCTTTTTGATTCTTGACTTTTTGACTCAGAATCTTTAGAGTTTCTTGATGAAGAACCCTAATTCATGGAAAGAAGGATCAAGGAATCCTTTGTTGGGATTCTTGAATTCGCTTTCTTGAAACCCTAGGTTAGGATTTAAGATTCTATTAGGGATTTCATGAATAGATAGAGAAATTAGCTTAAAGCTTGTGAAGAATAACTCACCTTGATGAAGAATCTTGGAAGTTAATCCTAACTTGATGACTTTCTTGATGATTCTTGAGCGTTTTATGTTTAGGAGTGAAAGAGAGGGTTTTAACTTATGAAACTGATGTTTTAGGCGTCTTGGAACCTTAAATAGACCCCCAAAGGCTTTAGGGTAAAAGTACCCTCAAAATAAAATAAAGAAACTTCGGTTAGCTTATCCAGAGAGGGTTCGCGATAGGTCCGCGTCGCGGAGCCGTCGCGGACCTTCAGACAGCTCTGTAGGTCTCCAGTAAAATGGTCATAACTATCTACTCCGAACTCCATTTAACGCGAAATAAGATGCGTTGGAAAGATAATTCAAAGATCTTTAATTTGATATATTATGGGTCACCTAACTCATTATACTTTAGGAGATACGATCATTTGAACTTGACCCTTTCATCAACTCATATGAAAACTTAGTCACTAGAAATTCTTTGGACTTGGCTTGATGTAAAAGATCCTTTATAACTCTAAATCACATCTAATATACTTTAAATACTCAGGAATTGATTCTATCATATGAAGGATGCCTCAATCTTAGTAAAAAAAAGTTGGGGTGTTACAGTAATCTCCACTCTTTGGTACCATCGAATGACTTTTTATCATTCCTCCATTTGTGATTAAGAGGAAGAAAGCGTCTATGACCCATATAGCATTGTTTTTTACCATTTTCCAACCTATTTGAGGAAGTTTCTTTATTGCAAATTGGGCAAGCCAATTTTCCTTTTGTAATCCAACCAGATAAATTCCCATAAGCTGGAAAGTCATTAATAGTCCATAACAAAGCAGCATGCAATGTAAAGTTCTGTTTTCTGGATGCATCAAAGGTACCAACTCCAGTTTCCCATAATTCCTTAAATTCATCAATTAAAGGTTGGAGATAAACATCGATTGCATCTCCAGGACTTCCAGGGCCAGGAATAAGCATTGACAAAATAAAATTTTCCTGCTTCATGCAGAACCAAGGTGGTAAATTATAAGGAATAAGTGCCACAGGCCAAATACTGTATGGATTTCTCGAACTTCCAAATGGTTGAAAACCATCACTAGCAAGTCCAAGTCTAACATTACGAGGCTCTACAACAAATGATTGATGAAGTTCATCAAACTTTTTCCATGCTTTAAAATCAGTCGGATGCCTCATAATTCCATCATTAGCTTTGTTTTCATGATGCCATCTCATTAAAGAAGATGTTTTTTAGCACATAAACAACCTTTGAAGCCTTGGCTTTAGAGGAAAATAGCGTAGGATCTTGTTTGGTATCTTTTTTCCATTTTTGAACTTGGTTTCCCAATTACATTTATCTTCTTTCCATCTAGATGCACCACAAATTTTGCAAGAATCAATAAACTTGTCATTCTTCCAATACAACATGCAATCATTCTTACAAACATCAATGTTTTCATATGAAAGCCCTAGGCTTCAAATTAGCTTCCTTGCTTCACAATATGAATCTGGCAAATTTGACTCATCAGGCAATAAATCTTTCTTTAGCATCTTCAGTAGCATATTAAATGAAGCATTACTCCAACGACCAATACTTTTAATATGAAGCAATTTCACCAAAGTAGAAAGTTTTGAAAGTTTTGAACCTTCATACAGTAGTTGGTCAAAATCCTTTAAAAGACTATAGAATTTTTTTGCTTCAGGATTTGGTTCCTCCTTTAAAAAATCATCACCATTTGTATTTATATTATCCATATTAAAGTAGGATGTAAATCTGTAAGAATCTCCCGTATTTCATCCTCCTCCTCATCCTCGCTAATTTCATTTTCATCATTTACAGATTCTGAATCAGATTCTTCTATCTCCCCTGCCCTCTCTCCGTGGTGATACCAAAAAGTATAACTTTGAATTATTCCATACAGTATCAAATGTGATCTAACCATCTCTCGTGTTCTAGAAACTGCATTACAACATCTAACACATGGACATCTTATTTCATTCGCTTCCCTCAATCTTGAAAAAGTGTAATCCAAAAAGCTTTCCACCCCATGTATATAAGCATCATCAAGTCTATTATGAATAAGTTGCATCCACTGCTTATCAGGTGTCATAGTCTTGATAATAGAATATGCATCAAAACAGTATAATAATACAAAAAGTGCGACCATTAAAAATATATTTAATACGCCGAGAAATATTAAATTATACAAACAAGTTAGAGCAAACATAGTCAGCAGGAAGTAAGTTTCCACTTATACACTAATCATATGTTCATATCTAAAGGTCTTTATCATATCAGTTCATATTCACAACAAAGTAAAAAATAATAGGATTGCAACGAGTTTGTTGTTATTCTGTGACAACCTCAATTTCACAATAGAAATATTCAAATATTATAATCACTAAATTCAAAGTTACAACTAAAAATGGAACTAATAAAGAACTTGTAGAACAATAATGAAATAGTAAAGGATAGATTGAAGAAGAGGAGATCAAAAGATTAGACTTAAGGAAAGGGGATGAGAGGACTAGACATTTTTCTGAATAATTTGCATAATCTCCAAAGCACATACCACTACCCCTTTTAATGGAATCATTCTCGTACCCACTACTCAACCCGGATCCCAGATTAACTCGGACCCGTTGCTGATTCTCAGCCCAATAGTGACTGGTGTATGTTGGTAACTACATTAAGCTGGACTTGATTCATAACAATATTCCCATCCCACTTAAGAACCTTGTCCTCAAGGTTCAAGTAATGAAATTCATCCACAACATTCTTTATTTATGTTAAAAAAATTCAGTAACTTTAGTTAGTTCAAACACTATATTTATGTTAAAATTTCATTTCAGTAATATATATATACATATAAACAATAACTTATATAGAATTCAGTAAATAAAAGAGTATTGTGGTTAATGACAAACAAACAATACCAATGATAACTTTGGTGAATGTAGTCTAAGAATGATAAGATGTACTCAAACCTTATTTCTACTTTGTGGGAGATTCAAAGACTGTTTTTTATAGACCTTGGTCATTTCGTAACATGATTGCAAAAAAATATGATAACAAATAGCAAGATATGAAGCAAAAGACAGTAAAACACATAATAGTCCAATGAACTTCCAATAGGACTGTTTTTTTTGGTTATATTGCAGAGAAAAATACAGAGAATTTGGGATATAGCCATGAGTTTCAGGCAATGTTAGATGGATTAGAAGATGAAGATGGGATGGAAGAGAGTGGCTATGGAACAGGGAAGAAAAGGAGGCTAAGATTGGATCAAGTTCAAGCACTGGAGAAATTTTTTTAAGTTGATAACAAACTTGATCCTGACAGAAAAGTAAAAATTGCACAAGAATTAGGCCTGCAACCAAGACAAATTGCAATTTGGTTCCAAAACCGCCATGCTCGTTGGAAGACAGAGCAATTAGAAAGAGATTATAACGTTCTCAAGGCCAATTATGAAGCTCTTCAACATAATCACACCAAAGTTGAAAAAGAAAAAGAAGGATTGATTACTGAGGTAACTATAAACCATTAAATAAATCTTCCACATTTCCTTATCTAAGAATTACAATTTTACTAATCTGGAATAGCAAATGCAAACAAAGGGAGTAATAGTGTAAAATCGTGAAGTTTTGGAGTTAATGATAAAGTTGTCTCCCATGAGTTTCAGTTATTTCTCTTCTCTGAACCATGTGTAAACAAGAGGATGTTTTATGCATTGAACCACTTTTTAGCTGACACTTTGTTGTGGACTTGTTCCAAAATTGCAGTTAAAAGGACTGAAAGAAAAGCTAGGAGAGGAAACATTATTATCCCCAGCATTTGAAAGGCCACAAGAAATTCTGAATAAGTTGAAGAATTCATCAGATTTTGTGGATTCAAAAGATGGTTCATCAGATAGAGATTCAAGTGGAGTGATGAATGAAGAAATTTACAACATTTCAACACTCAATTATCAGCAATTAATCAGAACCATAACACATCTAAAGTAGCAGATATCTTTACAACATACTCCACTAGGGAGATGTTTGTAGGATAATGGCTGGAAGTGTTGATTAGGGAAGAGTTACACTAGTACCAAAGGCAACCTGTTGTTCAACTGATTAAAGTGACTTCTAACATCATAAGTAGTGGCAGGGACATAATCACGAATGAAACGAAGATGTAATCCCACCTTTGGCTGATCGAATGACATAAAACGAGTAAACACATAACTTTCAGCTACCACAGATACTAATGTATTCATTCCTAACTTTACTTAAAACCACTTGTCCATTTCTAAACTTACTAAGGAGCTAAACTGTTGTGTGTCTTTTTATACTTCTTTCTGTACATACTTCCATTTGCCCAGAAACCATCACTTGCCACTATGTGTAACAACATCAACTGACACCACAATTTAAGTTTCTATCGTCATTCAACTAATTAGAGATGATCACTTTGCTTCATTTTTATTGACACAAGTAGCGGCTCAATCAAATTGATGGCCTAGAGCGCTCAAAATTAGTTCCATTTAAGCTCTTTTAAACATATAAATTTAAGGAAACAAACAGAAGTACATCTAATGCTAATGGGTTCAACAGATCCACATGACTCATAGATCATAAACGTTTAACTAAAACTTCTTCAAGGGAAATGTTCTTATCGAGTAAAGCATTCATACCTTCAGCCCCAAACATACAAGACGCACCAGAAAATTTCCTCAGTTTCCTAAAAATATTTACCAAACGAGCCATTCCCACATCGGTGATATCCCGACAGCTACGAAGCTTTAGGTGCGTGAGGTGAACAAAATGGTGGGAGATAAGGATCAAACCTTCATCGTTGATGCTTACCGATCTTCGGTCACATCAGAGAGTGCGCTTGGTGACGAAATCGAAATGAGATCGGGGATGATTTCAGCTTTTACTTTCAGAGAAAGCCAGTGACGGCTAATCCCTTCAACCTGAAACCATCTCCGGCGGCAGCCGTCAACAATTCCAGTTGCCGAAACTTTAGGGCTGAAAAATTGGGGAAATCATCTGTATCTGAATGTTTAGGGTAGAAAAACTCCGATTAGGGATTATGGATACCAGAAAATCATGGTGTTGGTGAAAACCCTAGCCGAAAATTGCTTGCCGCCGTGGAAAATGGTAGATCACGCCGGCGGCAGTGATGTGTAGCGTGTATATTGAGATAGAAAGGGAACGTAACTGAGAGAACTGGGCAACTGAGAGAAAGGGACTGTACAGTAGCGTGTATATAACTAATTATTATACAAATTTTCAATATAAATACATAATAGTTACTTCACGATATTTAGCGGAGAAAAGGAGAATAAATACTTACTGTTGATTTTGTAGAAGATGAATTTCTCAATTTTTCTGTAAGTTGAAGCTTGGGAAGAAGATGAATCTTTTGTGGGAAGATAAAAGATGCTCTATAATTTTATTTGCTCTGGAGGGAAAAAATATGTACCAAAATATATGGAGGGAAAAATACCCCCTTTTGTTTTATGTTATTTGTTAATTTAATTTTTCATCAAATTTCTTTTTTTTTTGTTTATGTTATTTGTAAAATCAATATTTAACCAAAATTTTGATTAATCTTCAAGAAATGTTAAAATATGAAAACATTATATATATATATATATATACTATTACTTTTTTAACGACCGGAATAATAATTTATAACGACTAAATATTTATCCCGTCGCTTATAATAACCTAAATGTTAACTTTACCGACCAAAAAAATATTTCGTCGTTATAAATGTATTTTCTACGACCGTATATATGTCCTGACATTAACAAATGGTCGTTAAAAAGCACATTTCTTGTTGTGATAACATATCCTCCCATAATCATTTTTACAAGTTGTATTCCCAATTTAGATCCATTTTTTCTCCTCAAAAACCCAACATCCTATTTCCAAAATTTCACCATATCCTTGACCAACTATGAAACCTGTCTACGACAACTTGTTCAATCCACAAGCTATTGATCGGGTAATCATACTAGTCCATTTCAATAATTTTCTATCACTTTCTGTTTTCTTGACATTTTTGCGTACATGGTGTTATATATCTTGGGGGACCACATGATGACTAAGTAATTTGCAGAGTTTCAAATCCATAAAATTGAGTCTTGTGATGAATCCAACATTTACTCATCTGGGAATGAGTCATTTATCTCTACACCATCTTCGAGCTTAGCCATAGCGTCATCTTCTTGTCTAGACAAATGGTCTGCCACTTGTTTCACTATCCCTTTTCTATCTATCACCTCAAAGTTGAATTCTTATAGGAGCAGCACCTATCAAATCAACTTTGGTTTAGAATCTTTCATTGTCATTAATTATCTGAGTATTGAATGATTAGTATGAACAATGACTTTAGTTCCGAACAAGTAAGATTTGAAATTCTCGAAAGAGATGACCACTACAAGAAACTCATATTTCTTCATTTTATAGATACTTTAGGATGCATATAAGGATTTGTTGGCATAGTATATAGAATGCAGAATCTTCTCTCTTCGCTGCCGCAATACCACACCAAGTGCAACCCCACTTGAATGATATATAATCTAGAAAGTTTTATTCTAGTTAGGTTCAATAATGATAAATTCCAAAATCAACTTTAGCTTCAATCCTTGAAATGATTTAGGACATGCTTGATCGAACATGAATTTCACCTCCTTCTAAAGTAGCTTGCATAATAAGTGTGGAGCTTTAGAAAAGTTATTGATGAACCATATAGAACCCTGCATGTCGTAAGAAACTTCTCACTTTTTACGAAGATAGGTGGAGGAAGCTTCTCGATCACCTCAACTTTGCATCTGTCAACCTCAATGCCTTTGATTGAGATTGGTGTTCTAGAACTATGCCTCGTTCACCATTAAGTGGTACTTCCAACAATTTAACACAATGGAATTATTTACATTGTATTAAAACCTCGTATAAATACTGCAGATAGTCATCGAAAGAGTCTCCTACCATAGAGAAAAAATAATCTATAAAACTTTGATTGTGTCTTCTACCATATTTGATAAGATGGACATCATAAATCTCTAAAATATTTTAGGGATATTTCATAATCCAAATGGAATTATCTTGAAAATGAATGTCCCATATTGACATGTAAAAGTGGCCTTTTCCTGATCTTCTAAAGCAATTCCTGAGTAGCCCTCAATAAAACTATACCATGCTTTGCCTGCAAGATGGTCTAGCATTTGATCCATGAATAGCCTCAGAAAGTGATCTTTTTCAGTTGATATGTTTATCTTTTTGAAGTGTATGCAAACTCTCCAACCTGTGATTGACCTCAACAGGATAAGCTTGTTATTTGTTTTAGGGAGCATAGTGATGGCTCCCTTTTTCAGCATGTATAGTACATGACTTATCCACTTATTGTCCGCAAGAAAATAGAATACTATGACATCCAACCACTTGATGATTTCATTATGAGAAATTTCTTGCAAGGGTGTATTGAGATGCAATTGATGTTCAGTGTTGAGGTTACAGTTTGGGAAAAGTCAAATCTTGTGGGTGTATATGCTAGGAGGGATGTAGATTATATACGTAACAATCGACTCAATGGCCCTTTTGAAGCACTTTAGAATCGATGCCAAAGCCTCTACCTATCCTTTATTATTGTAGCTATTGTAGCCACTGGTAGAGTGTTATTTGGCCTTAGGAACACATATCAAAGATGGGATAGGAGAGCTTTTAACCCAATGATTGGCGGTTCCTCAACGGATGGTTTAGTGGGTGGAATATCCATGTTCTTTAAGTCTAACTCCAGCTTGATAATATGTCTCACAAAACTTTGGCCTTGCAATACATTGATTATTTTTTCATGTTCTGGAATGTCGTCACCGTCAAAGTTCATGACCAATGCTTCTAGTTCTTCGACACCCAATCTCTCTTCAATAGGGACCTTTGTGCTCACTTAGTCAATGTTGTATGGCAGACATAACTCGTTGATCGTTTGGTTATGTTATAGATTGAGATACATTGAAGCTAACTTCTTTATCATTCAGCCTAAACTTCAGGTATCTCAATTCTATTTCGACTAGATCCTACCCTGTAGCTAGGAATGGTTTCCCTAGAACTATAGAGACATCAAAATCAACCTTAAAGTCAACATAGCAAAATCAGATGGAATATGAAGCTCTCAACCCAAACTAGAACATCATATAAAATATCCATGGGCTTCTTAACTGTCTGATCTTCCAAAAGTATCCCCATTATACTCAGAGTGGGTCTTATACCTGCAAAAGGAATCAAGTTAATTTTGGCACCAAAGTCACATAATGCCTTTTCAAAATTAAATACTCCAATGGTGTAAGAAATGGTGAATGCTTCAAGATCTTCCTTATTTTGCACAAGAGATTAGTGGCTATGGAACTTCAATAATTGATATCATCTGTAAGTTCTAAGATTAGTGTCATTTATTTTATAATTAGATCCTTTATGAGTTTTGCGTACACAGGCATCTGGTCTAATGAATCAATGAAAGGGAGATTGATATATAATTCCTTCAACATGGGGATGAAATTTTGAAATTTACCCTCTTCAACCTTCTTCTTAAACCTTTGGGAGAAAGGTGGTCGAGGTCTTTTCTTTGGAGTTTGAGTTGTTGGGGTTGCCTTCTCCTTCTCCTTTTTGCTTATGTTCTCTTCGTCTTCATTGTTTGGTTGAGTTTTTGCCTTTGTCATATTGTTGTTCTCTTCGACCTCTTCTTCCACCATAATCCACATTGGTAGATCTGTGGTCTACTATCTACCATGGGTCATCACTGCCAAGTAATGCCCATCATTATTTAGATTTTATACTATATTGCTAGACATTTTACATTTTTAGTGTTGTTTCAAGGTTCTAGACACTTAGCTATATTGTTGCTCCAATTGTCTTAAAGTAATTGTGTGTGGCTCTATATTCTGGTGTATCCTAGTTATGTGAGCTTTCATATCCTTAAGAGTCTCATTATGTGCATCAGCCTTCTTAAGCAGTTTACCAACACCTTTTAAATCCTTGAACTTTTCCCTCCTCCATTATGATTTCCTGGTGGAGTGTAGACACCACTCCTCTCGTTCTTGAAATTGTCTCTTCGCTTTCACTAACCATCTCTATCCTAGAATCTATTCCATTATAATACCCATTATTGTAGGCATTTTTGTAATAGTTATAGTGGTTATCTTTGTCATAGTTCCGATCTTGATTTTTTTCCCTGGGCAAAAATTATCTTAATCGCATCCTTGGACGTTAGTCCAGAAACCCCCCATCTGATTATTCACATAACAGGTGTCATCCTCATAGTTGTAGTCATCATATCTTAGACCTCTCCCCTGCTAGCTTATTGCATTGTTTCTTTCTTGATTTTGCTTTATCAGTAAGACAACATTAGCGTTTGCCCTTGCTAACTCTTGGAGTATCTCCTGATTGAATTTCACTTGCTCTATGTTTATTTCAACTAAAAAGGAGCTTTTTGTTGTTTTGGTTTCTGTACTACCCCATGCTCTATTTGTCTTCACCACCTTTTCAAGTCTCTAAGTAGCCTCGACATAATAGAATGAATAAATGATCTCCTAGTGATGGTGTCAGCCACTGCCATGCCATTATCATCAAAAGCACTATAAATGATCCCAAGAAGGGAATCCTTAGTGATTTGGTGATCTATAGAACTCCTCAAGTACATTGTAAACCTTTCTTGAGCGGCATTGATTGACTCTCCCGTTGTCTATTAAAAGTTATTACTCCTATGTTTAATCTCAACTTCTTTGACCGTGGAAAATATCTTTTGATGAAAGCTTGTTGCATCTCTACGCATGTTGAAATTGAGTTGTAAAAGTGCTTAGATAACAATATTGTTGCCTTACCAGTAAAAGATAATGGGAAAACACATAGCTCGATGACGTCTATTGATAGGTTTTAGTTTCCTATCATAATCATAGAGACATACACAACATTATGTAGATGCGCATATGGATCCTCAGATGGTAATCCAAAAAAGAACCCTTTGTTATGTAGAATCTGCAACAATCCACTCAAAATAGTAAAATTTCAATCTTGTGGCAATGGTGGTAACACAATAACGCTTGTGACATCAAGCCTGAAGTTATTCCATGCACCAATCATGGATCACTTTGTGGTGGATGATCACACTCTTAAGGTGGATCTTGTTTCCAATTGAAAGTGGGTTATTGCACACATGGTCTTTTTCTATTATATGTTTGTCAATTGTATCATCTACTTCACATGGAATGGTGTTTTGGGCTACTCACTATAAGGTTCTTCGTAACTAATGATCGTACGGAGTTAGGAGATTACCTCAACTTCGTGTATTTGGCATATAACGCACCTAAACACTGGAAAAGAACAAAAACAATAAAAAATGTATAATTAGAAATAAGGATTAATAGTCAAATCTCACAATCCTTCTAATCCAAAAGCCGTATTCCTAAAAAATGTTGCTAAAATTTGATACGACCAAATTACACCTCCCTAAAGAAGTATAAAGCGGTCATTGTCAATATAGAACCTAAGCAAGGTTAGGGTCAATATCAAAAGAAAAATTGTATAGACTTTGTTTAGTTGAAATGAATTCAAGTTATTAATCAACTTATCTCCTGAATGGGGAATATTCAATTAAATTGAAAAAGTAAACAAAAGCCTATTATATGACCAATTTGTTTGCAAGTGTTGAAATATCCCATGAATTCATTAACGTATCATAATCTTATAATATTAATATTTTCTAGTGTATAACATACAAACTGGTAAGTTATGTCACCTAAGTCCTTGATACTAAAAATATGAATTTCACCACGCAACTTGGTCTATCTATAGGTGTATGCATTATTACCCCTTACCTTAGTGTAAGATTTAGACATCCCTTGGTCCATTCAAACTATTTACATAAGTGTAACAACATGCAAATCTATATTATTTATCTCTTTTCCCAATAATTACCTCTTTGGTATGTTAAATAAGAAAAAGGTGGATTCTACCGTAGGCCTCTATTAAAAAGCAATCAAAATAAAGAGATAAATAAAACATATATGCACACTATCCAAGGATTACTAATTATTAGGTTTCACTATGTTAGTTCTTCATGGTTTTGCAAAACCCTAGTTGTGAGTTTAACTATTTATGTTCGTAAGATGATAATCGATGGATGATAATCGATGATAGACTTTATGAGCATAATCATAAAAATACAATTATGGTAGATGAAAATCAGAAATCTCACTTGAAATTTAAACTTCAAAGTCACCAAAAATATGAACAATCAGAAACTAAAGATTCACAAAGTTAAATTGAGTCTAAATAGAAAAATGTGGCATAAGTTGTACTGGACAAACCTAAAAAACACTTTATACACATCAAAAATATAATTTGAAATTAAATAGGAAAACTGAATCTGGAAACCAACACGAGCCCATCTACGTGTCATAAATTAAACCACAGCTCGTGGTCTTCACCCATAGTTTCTCCCTGTGGCCTTAATCTACGACATGGCCTTTTATGGCTCATTAATTAATCTATAGTTTCTCCCTGTGGCCTTAATCTACGACATGGCCTTTTATGGCTCATTAAGTAATCTATGGGTCATGGTCTTGGTTTTTGTAGAAGCTTTACTAGGACAATATTCCCTAGGACTCTAATTCTATGACTTCATTCTATGCTCGTACTTGAATCCATGACTCATACTATAGGATTGTAGTTTCTATTTCTCCTCATATTTTCGCGGCACATCAATATTTTGTAAATGATTAATCTCTAATGTACTCTGAAACAATTAAAGTATACAATGGTCATTAGCAATATAATTTATCAAACAAAAGGGTTAGGGTCGATCCCACAAGGAAAGTTGTAACGATTCGTTGTTTGATGTATGATTTGATCTGAACAATTATAGATGTATAAAATAGTGCAACCACTTAACTATGTAATGTTTGGAACTAATTAAATAAAATTTGTGCTTGATTGTTTAACTTGGAGTAAATAGAAGAAAACATGTTAGGGGTGTATGAAGTTGAACATAAATGGGCCATAGGTATTGAAAATTAGTATTAATTGTGCATGGGTAAGATGGATAGCTTGTAACTACAATCATTCATCAACAAAGTTAGTGTCTCAATGTGAATAGACAATGATCTTATTCACAAGTAGAATAAAAAGCCTAAGGGAATTTATGCAATTGAATAGCTAATCAATCCAAACCCTTAGTCAGTTAAACCCACATAAGACTTCAACTCAAATCCTAAGTACCCAGGACTCTTATGCCATCCACCTACTTTGAATACTTAAAATTATGCAGCATACAAAGACCTAAATATGGGTTTCTAACGATTTTTGACAAAGATGCTTCTCAAGGGTAACCCCCCACAAGCCGTGAGGGCAGCCTTGAGGTGACCCTTGGCCATTTACGTGGATTCTTGTCACTTCAGGAGAGGTTCAAGGTTATGTGGCCCTCCATGGAGCCTTTCACGGCTCGTTATCCTCACTTCTGTACGTGAAAGGGGCTCTTGGAAGGTGCCCTTGCTTGCAAACCATTGTTTTGGCTAAGGCAGCCACCAAGCTTAGTTGTATGGACCGAACAACCTACCACTAAACATGGTGAGATCATGTGGAAGGATCCTATGGTAAATATTTTTTAGTATGGAAATACCGTCTGGGAATATAAAACTCTTAACAGACATTATCATAGACTATGAAACCTTCAGTGGAAAGAACCTTGGCCAAATATTTTCTAGGTGACAAAGGGGACTTTTTCACGAACACTTGTATGGTTAGTACAAGTCTTCAAGAGCTTTGGAGTCAAAAGTGGAGGTATCCAGAATTGTTTTCTAGTTCCATTTAACTAAGGGTCTTACGTTAATTTGGTTCACTACTGTGGCTTTTTAGGAATTTTATAGCCATCCTAAGACCCCTAAATCTGCCTATACTCCTTCATTACTATTCATTTTCATTCTAAACACTTGGACTCTAAAACATTCTATCTTCTAAGACTCCATTAAAGCAAGGCCTTGAAGATCTGTGCTCATATTTCAAGGGGACTTTTAATTCAAGTCGATTCCATACGAATTCTTCTAGTTATTCAAGGTATGTGGGATAGTGTCACGACTTGGGCCCTGATCATGATAGCGTCTACTAGGATGCACCTAAAGGTAAGCCAAACCACAACTTAAGGGCAGATGTCCTAACCTCTAGTCAAGATCGAACCAAAAGAATAGAATAACAATAATAATCGAAACCTACCTAGAATCTGGAAGTCAACTATATAGAGCTACGATAAATAGAAATACCTGCCAATATACATAATAACCAAACCAAAATATAATATAGAACCTATGATGAATCCTACAAATAAAAAATTCTACTATAAAGGCCAAAGTCTAAAAGCAATAGACAACCATCAAAAGATGCAGACTATCACGAAGCCAAAGTTGTCGGTGCTCACCCAAAATGAAGTATCCTGCTTCTCGGATCCCCTAAACTCAGTGTTGCTGACTAGAACTTGGACGTGCACCATAAGAAGCTATAGAAGTAAGGGTAAGTATATGAAAGAGGCACCCAGTGGGCATCATCGGCTGAAATAATATACAATATGAAGCTCAAAGGCAGAGAAAAGCAATTGCCCCACACATCAATCCCATAACCTCAACCTGAACCAATATTAGTACCATACGCGGGTGCAAGGGTCTAATATCTACATTTGTACACATATTGGGCCCTCATGAGCTCGGGAGGTACACCCATGGACAATATAATATTGATAGATCATTAGAAAATCACACAGGTGATATCGCCTAAGTTACAACCCTTTTTTTAAGGATAAAGTGGTCGTTGTCAAGAAATGGAACCTAACAAAGGTTAGGGTTGAACCCATAGGAAATACATAGACTTAGGAGAATTCAATTAACAAAATTTGAGTGATTAACCTACTTATATCCCTAAGAGGGGTTGCAATAATCAGTAGAAACGTAAACCAAACTAAAATAAGATTTTAACCAATATGGAGAGAAACTAGGATTTTGTGCTCCCCATGGGTCCCTAACTTAGTATCACTGGGTAACCTAATTCTTTTATAGTGTGTAGCATGCATTATTGTAAGTTATGTTCACCAAACCCTTTAGTTCAGGCAAGAGGCGAATCTCACTACGTGGCTTGGCCCATCTCCATAGTTTGCATTACTAACCCTCACTTATTAGTCCCAGTACAACCTCCTTTTGGCCTAGTTTGATTGATTAGACGAGAATACATCAGTCGAATCCTTTAATCTCGTTTCCTATTCATTACTTCGTTGGTCAAGTTAGTAATACTAGGCAGGTTCTAATGTTTGTCACCGTCAGAAAACATGCAAAATGAAGAGAGTTCATTAATACATGCATTCATAATTTCCAAGAAATATGTATTATCTGGTCTTACATTCTTAGTTCTTCATGGTTCCACAACCCAAGTTGGAGATTTAGCTACTCATGATTTGTATAGCTGCAAGACTTATAAATTGGAATAACATAATAGAGTACTTACACAATTGAATTAAGAACAAGCAAATCCAAACTTCAATGAGAATAACAAAATCAAAGATCAAATCAAAGTACAAGTATTTCTCACAACCCTCCAATGTTTTTTAACTCAATCTCACTATTTTCCTATCTAATTGTCAAGCTCTCTGTGTCCTCTATGAGAAATTGCCTAAAAACCTATTTATAATATATAAAACACAAGTCCTGAACAAAATAGGATAGTCGAGTTGGCATGCCTCACGAACAAGTCTACGGGTCGTATTGCAATCCATGACCATAGTCGAGATCTCATGAAGTGTTATTGGAAAACATGTCTTGGGATCTACGATACACCTCCACTACCCGTAAAGTGGTCTACGACCCGTAGAGGGGTTTTGTCTGATGAATCTTCACAAAGTCCCTCATCTTTGATCCTCACTTGTAAACCAATCCACGACCCGCCAGCATGTTTCAAGAACAACTTCAGAAAATTAGGCCCTCACTAGAATTGTATATGAAACCTCCTTCACGGCCCGTAGAACTCTACAACACATAAAGGGTCTCGTACTTCACCAAAATCGGCATCTTCTGTATTTTCTCCCCAAAATCAAGGCCAAAATTGGAATCCTGCGAATAGAACACAAAGACACATAAAACCATTCAATTTGAGAACACAAAAAATTCCAAGTTGTAAGCATAAAATGTGTTATATTTTAACAGCACATCAATAGGACCATCATACAATTCCACAAAAGAATCACAAAGCCTAGCACTTGACATCATCAGAACAGGGGTCAGTTGTATGCCTGAACCCTCCATGAGTCCCCATAAGTGGAGAAGGTATACCCACGCACAATATAGGTGTGAATAGGTGTGTGGATCCACAGGTAGTCACTCACAAATCATCTAGGTCCTCGACCCTGTGCCAGCACATAGCACCCAATCCAAAACATACATGTGGAATGGTGGGATACATTCCCCCATGAAAGAAAGAATCTCCCTCGCATAAAAAGTTTGTCTCAACTCAAAATATCAATCACAGGGCCTCAACCCTAAAATGGAATCAATAGGTCCTAGACAAAAAACTCAGCCAATTCTCGGTCCATAGAATCTACATTTGCCACTAGGCATTATAGTCGTTGCTATCGAATCCTGAGCCAGCAAGGAATATCACCCAGGACTCTGACTTAGCAGACATTATGACCGGAGCTCAAATAATGACAGAGAGCATCATCTAGGACAAGGTGTCAAACAATCACTCACTCAACCTGTATAACTTGATTTGGAATTCCAAAGTCATATCGTGCTAGAGTCAACGTAGGGAATGATTTTGAATGTATAAGTATCCCTAAATATCACTATCCCTCTGATAACCACAGCCAAACCTCAATCTCAGATATATAAAACTCAAAGCCCAATGGCTAACAACAGTACACGGGGCGTATATCATAATGATCAATATAAAAGCGGGGCTAACATATGGTAACCTAGTCAATCACATATAACGAGGTTGTAAATCTATAGCAGCAATTATATCATATGTTTCCATAATAGCTAAGCCCAACAGGTGCACATCTAGATCAAAATAAGTCATAGTACACCAAGAATGCAATAGGTAGTCTCACAGTCAACATTTCTCAGTAATATTAGTAGCATGCTGTCACAAACAACAGTATAGTTAGAAACATACATGTCTCATGGTATCATTGCATATACAACCTTTATTAGGCTCCCTTATATAAGTAGTACCCAGATATATTGAATTTAAAGCATCCATACTAAATAATATGAGATACTGATGTACCTTACAAACATATCATGCATACAAGATACAACTAACATGTATCATACATCTCAGTTCAATATGCATATATTTACACCGAATCTAAGGGTAGGGAAAAGCCTAGCCTACTTGGCTTCCAATTCCTTGAACTCCGGATCACTGTAGTTGAGCTTTTCACCTATTGGAAGCCTCCCGAAGTTGCTCAGCTATGAAAATATAATCCACGATAACAACACAATCAGTAAGGATGCATTAAATTGACAAACAGGCGAAATTAGTCCGAAGGGGCCTAAAATGGGAATAATGGGGTGACACCCAAAATCCAAAAAAAATCCAAAACTGACCCCTACAACCTCCCAGGTCTAAACCCAAAAGTTTGCCCCAAACAACCCCTATATAACTGAGAAAATGCCCAAAATGAGGTTGAAAACCTTGCCGGGAAAATATTCCTTTTAAAACTTTCTTGGTCAACTAACACTAAATGTATCAAAGTGTTCCCCTTAGAATGTATAACAATTTAGGCTCAAATTTCATTCAACTCAGTCAAGAATTGGCTACGGTATAAACTTTTAAAGTTTTCACAATTTCTGAGAAAATATGTAGCTAAAACATGGAATTTACCTCTGTAATACCCCACATCTAAGGTGTACTAGTCCTATGCATACGGAACATGATATGGTTTGGTAGGAGGAGCACCAACTTTAAAAGTGCCTAACTTTTGGACTGGAGGGCAATAATTGCATCTAATGCTTAAGATGAGTGAGTGTATGTAAGTAATAAGCCAAATTGAGGAAAGCGTGACCATAAACAAAGCTAAAGGAAGTAAGGTTCTTATAAGACATAGGAAGCTAACAGGTGAGTCACCTACGTGCTTATCTTAAATAGGTTAAGTAGACAGATACGAGGCCTAACACCGAATCTGTTCAAGTCAAAAAAAATAAAGCCCAAGTTAAGGATGTAATTTTAGCCCATGGTTTGGAATTATAAAGGGACAATATAGGCAGCCCAAGATGAATTCGAAAAGGAAAAAAGTACATATACCATACACTTCACAAATAAGGCCCAAACTAAGTGAAAGTAGAAGGAACAAATTGGCAGCAAAGCCCATCAAATTGAAGTCCAATAAGGCCCAAGTGAAAGGGACAAATTGCTTCATCACCACCTTGATAAAATAAGTATTAAAATGAAAAGGAAAGTTGGCCAAGTGTGGCCCTTTGAAAGGGATTAAAAACTAGCTCTTTAAGTCATTTTGAACTTAGAAAGATTTCAGCTTTCACAAGTTCATTTGTTGCTCTCTCTTGGCTTTGCAAAGCAGCCAAAACACACCTTTAGGGTTCTTAAAGAAGCCCTCAACCTTGTGGGTAAAGGTAAGTAAAGATAGTTGTCTATTTAGTATGGTTGTTTCATGAAAAACAAGAGAAATAGGTTGGTTATACTTGCGTGGGTAAAGGTAAGTAAAGATAGTTGTCTATTTAGTATGGTTGTTTCATGAAAAACAAGAGAAGTAGGTTGGTTATACTTGCACTGAATTTTGGACAGCATGTATACAAAGGATTGCTGTACAATTTTCTTATTTATTAAGAGGATTTTCTCTTCTTGGTTGGCTCTATTATGAAGTAATATTTATGTTTTTAAAAAGTTTTAATTCTGTACTGATGTAAGAAGGCTGCTGCACCATTTTTATCTTCCGCAAAAATGAGTTCTCGTATAATATGTTAATTGCGCTCCTAGTAGGGACTTATGGACTGCTAATTGGGAATTGTTGTTGCACGTCCTCCTTCTACTAGGGGAGTCTTTTTGGACTTTTTAGGACCTTTTATGTGTAAATATGTTGGAGACAGTTTGGTTGAAGTTGAAACTGGTTTGGGATTGTTGACTTCGCAATGTAGCGAGAAGACATAATGTTATGCCGCGTACTTGTATGTTTTGTAGAATTGTTATGTGTTGTTCTTTGGGAATTGTTGTAACACTGTTATGGGACTAAAACAAGTTGGATATAACATGTATATGAGAATGTGTATTAGAAAATATGATTAGAGGTTGAGAGGTTGAAAGAATACTCTTGGATTGACAATCACAAGTTTGCTGCCTGAGCATTATTTTTTTTATGAGATTGGACTGCCAAGACGTGTTTATTAGTAGCTAATACTAGTTTTATCACCTACTATATTGTAGATAAGTATTTGAAGGAAATGGAGACTACTTCGAGATAATAACGATATAGTACAACGAGGTATGTAAGGCTACTGGATTTCCTATTGTTTGGCCTGAAATCTAGGTTCTTCCTTGACACATAAAGGTACTTACCAACTCCGACATAGCTAATAACCATGTCTCCACTCTTTACCATGTTCATATGCTACCATACATAGCCATTTCCAATTCTGCATACTTACTTTGGATACCTAAATACATGAGTTCCTTTTGTTGCTTAATAAAGTCCACATGTTGTTTCATCTCCTGCGCATTTCATTAGTTGTGTAACTCTCTTATCATTGTGGTGTTGTCTTGCATGATTGTTTATATGTCATATGTTATGTGTATAATCCTACAGCTATAAATTTTAGTACTACCAAAAGAATCATCTCAAAAGTAAATAAAAGATAAATCAAAGTTACTTATTAATGGGTGGTATCTAGGGGTGGAAGAATCACCTAGCATGGGTCGATCCCATATTACGGGGGGGTATCCCAGCGGTGAAAGGAAACCTAGCATTGGTTGATCCCAATATTGATTTACAATTGGTCTACTGGTCATTTGTATAATATACCGCGCACAGATTATACAGTAAAGAAAGGTAAAGTAATAAAAAGGACATAAAGTATGTGATTCCACACTTTGACTAAAGGTGGTCCTTTATCCTTACACAATAGTATATGATTTCATTTGAGTTCTTATTCCATATATAACACTTCCTGACTTACATATTCAATACATTATCTCGTATTGACTTCCCTTAGGGGGGACCTGCATTTCATGTTGCCGGTATAAGAGCTACTAGATCTTCCCAGTAGGAGTACAAGATATCCAGTTGTTGTTACTGAGCTTCAGGTTGCCTGGGGACTTGTGTGTCTAGGTCTTATATTTTTGTGTTGTATAATTGGTCATGAGGCAAGGCCTGTTCTGATCCTTACAGATATTGTTCCTTATCTAGAGGCTTTATAGACTATGTAAAGTGAAGTGTTTTCACGTATCGTACTGTAGACATCGTGGCTCCAACGGCCTAGTCATATGCATTGCCTTTTGGCTTGTTAATATTGTCTACTTTCTTGAAAGCATGCTGAATATGGAAATCTCTTTACAATGTTCATAGAAAGTTCATAGGTATATGTTGATTCTCCTAAGCCTTGTCGGCAATGGGTGCAGTCCACCTTAATGTGACTATGGGCTTGATAAAAGTGGTATCAGAGTGGGTCATCCTAGGAAATCTACAAAGACGTTTCATTGTATAGTCTTGCTTACGGATGTCTTGTGCACCACATTTATAAGTAGGAGGCTATGTGTCATTTAGGAGTTGTCACTTTTTTTTAATTCTTTAGATCGTGCCATAGAGCCATGTGTTGTAGGTTGATTGTTCCTAACCTCTAAATGTTTTTGTCCAACGAGTATGCCACAAACAAGGAAAAGTAAAGGCAAAGAGAAGGAGGTAGAAGTGGTATTTGGTGTACCCAGTCAGATGAGACAACAAAATGAGGCCCAAGATGAGTCTCTGTCACAAACATCTCTAACTCCTCTAGCTCCTGATGAACCAGGGAGTAGTGAAACTCCCCCAGAACCACCTACCGATGCTACCATGCAGGATCTGAGAAATGCGGTCTAACTATTGACTCGTATAGTTGCTCGCCAAGGTCAACGACAAGAAGGTCAAATTATATGTGCAGGTTGTGCAAATAGGGTAGCTAGCACGGGGATAGGTGACTTCCTTAATTTGGACCCTCCATCTTTTACCAGGTTAGATCCTAATGAAGATCCATAAGACTTCATCGATCAGATGCAACGCACTATAGATGTTATGCACGTAAGTAGTAAAAAAGCTTTAGAGCTAGCAACATATAGATTAAAGGGTGTGTCTATATTGTGGTATGAAGCTTGGAAGCAATCTAAGGGTATAGAGACAAGTCCAACTACTTGGAAGGAGTTCAAAGAGGTATTTCTTGACCATTACTTACCATTAGAGATCCGAGAGGCCCGTGCAGATCAGTTTCTGAATCTCGACCAAAGGAATATGAGCATGAGAGAGTATAGCCTTCAATTTAATTCCCTTGCCAGGTATGCTCCAAATGTAGTAGCCACTATAGCAGATAGAGTTCATCGATATGTGGATAAGTTGGATTCGTATCTGGTTAGAGATTGTACCTTTGTTTCTTTGAATAAAGACATGGATAGAGCGAGAATGCAAGCAGTAGCACAAAAACTAGAGCATTATAGGCAAAGAAGAAGGACACAAGAGTTAGAAACAGGGTAGTCCAAGAGGGCCAAATATACGGGGCAGTTTATACCATCCCAAGGTCAGTTTAGGCCTCGATTTTCTAATAAACCACCTAGGACATTATCCTCCTACTCTGCAGTTAGTGCTCCACCACAACTACAAGGGTCTAAAGGTAATCAATTTAGTCAAAGAAGTGAAGACCAAGGTGCACGAACAACAAGATATTTGGCAAGCCAACAAATTCTTCCTAGGCAGCCTTGCAAACAATGTGGGAGGAGTCATTTAGGTACATGTCGTGTTGGGACAGATGCTTGATATTGGTATGGTACACCATGGAATAGGATGAGAGATTGCCCGAGAAGACGTATCGGTAAGATAGCACAACCTACTAGGTCAACTATTGCATTATCATCATCAGTTCCTCTATTAGGTAGGGGTTAGCAAACACCTACAGGTTTTGGTAAGGGTGATAGAGGGGCAGTTGGGAGTCGGCGAAATTTGGAGGCTTCACCTGATATGGTCATAGGTACATTTTTCATATTTTCACGTAATGTGTATGCATTAATTGATCCTAGTTCAACATTATCATATGTCACTCTACTAGTTGCTGAGAAGCTTAAGAGAACACCTAAATTGTTGAACAAGCCATTTGAAGTGTCTACACCAACCGATGAATCTATTATAGCTAGAATGGTCTATTAAACTTTGTAGTAATTGTTTGTGACCGTGACACATTTGATGCCCTATTGAGCTAGAAATGGAGGAATTTGATGTTATAATGGGTATAGATTGGTTAACTTCTTGATATGCCACTGTGGATTGCCGAACTAAGAGAGTGCATTTCTACTTTTTAAATGAGGCAGTCCTTGAATGGGAAGGCAATGTTGTGGCATCAAAGGGCAAGTTTGTTTCTTATTTTAAGGCACAGAAGATGATGTCAAAGAGATATATATGTCATCTTATTAGAGTGAAGAATGTGGAGGCAGAATCACCTGTTAATGTGTTAGAATGAATTTGTTGATGTGTTTCCTGAAGACCTCCGAAGTTTACCTCCAGATGAGAAATAGATTTTCGTATTGACTTACTTTCAGGCACTCAACCTATTTCTATCCCTCCATATAGAATGGCCTCGGCAGAATTACGTGAATTAAAGGAGCAATTAAAAGACTTTCCAGAGAAGGGTTTTTTAAGACCTAGTATGTCCCCTTGGGGTGCGCCAATGTTATTTGTGGCATATTCAGAATATGTATTGACTACCGGCAATTGAATAGGGTGACAATTAAGAACAAATACGCCCTCCCCAGGATTGATGATTTATTTGATCAGTTACAGGGTGCCAAATGCTTTGCAAAAATTGATTTGAGATTAGATTATCATTAGGTGAGGATGAAGGAGAAGGATATACCCAAGACAACCTTTAGGACACACTATGGTCACTTTAAATTTCTTGTTATGTCATTTGGGCTGACAAATGCACCAGCGGTTTTTATGGATTTAATGAATAAAGTATGCAATCCATTCTTGGATGTATTTGTGAAAGTATTTATAGATGATATTTTGGTATATTCAAGATCAGAAGAGGACCATGCAAATCACTTACGATAGGTATTACAAGTTTTTTGTGATCGGCAATTGTACGCCAAGTTTTCCAAATGTGAATTTTGGTTAAAATCAGTGGCATCCTTGGTCATATTGTATCAGATGAAGGAATAAGGGTTGATTCATAAAAGACAGAGGCGGTGAAAGATTGGCCAAGGCCAACACCATACACAGAAGTTCGAAGCTTCCTAGGGTTGGCAGCTTATTACAAAAGGATTGTTGAGGGTTTTTCTTCTATTTCTGCACCTCGAACAAAGTTGACACATAAGGAGACCAAGTTTCAATGGAATGATGCATGTGAAAGAAGCTTCCAAGAGTTGAAAAGCAGGCTAACTTCTGCACCTTTGCTAGTGCTTCCAGAAGGCACGGAGGGATAAGTGGTGTATTGTGATGCTTCAAGAGTTGGTGTAGGTTGTGTACTGACACAACATGGTAGGGTAATTGCTTATGCCTCGAGACAAGTGCAACCGCATGAGAGAAACTACCCAACACATGACCTTGAGCTAGCAGTTGTTGTGTTTGCCTTGAAAATATGATGCCACTATTTGCATAGGGTTCATGCTCATATGTATACTGATCATAAGAGCCTATAGTACATCTTTAAGCAAAATGACCTAAATTTAAGATAGCGAAGGTGGCTGGAGCTAATAAAGGATTACGACGTTGATATACTATACCATCCAGGGAAAGCAAATGTGGTAACAGATGCTCTGAGTCATAAAAGAAATTAAGAATATTGGTGATCAGAGCGTGGTAAGTCAAGGAGTAGCTAAGGATCTACGTCAACTTGCCAATATGGGAGTTCATCTCCTTGAAACTTTAAAGGAAGGGGTTGTTGTGCATAATGATGCAGAGTCTTCATTGGTAATGGAGGTAAGAGAAAAGTAGTTCAAGGATCCTGTTCTACGACGACTTAAGAAGAAGGTGAGTCAAGGTACGATGAAGGGTTTTGAACTTACAAAAAATGGAGTACTATATTGCAAAAATAGATTATATGTTCCCAATATTAATGGACTAAGAAAGAGGATAATGGAAGAAGCCCATCATTCACGATATTCCATCCATCCAGGATCAACGAAGATATATCATGACCTGAAGGGAATGTTTTGGTGGGGAAGCATGAAAAAGGACCTTCCTGAATTTGTACCTCAATGTCTAAATCGCCAACAAGTGAAGGTAGAGCACCAAAAGTCGGGAAATTATATGCAATGTATAGAGCTTCCAATATGGAAGTGGGATATGATTAATATGGATTTTGTTACCGGGTTGCCTCACTCATTTCAGAAGTTTGAGTCTATATGGGTAATAGTTAGTAGGCTCACAAAGTCAGCACACTTCTTGCCAGTTAAGAGTGATTATATAGATTGAAGAATATGCAATGTTATACCTCAAAGGGATAGTTAGGCTACATGGTGTCCCAATCTCCATTATATCATATCGGGGAGCTCAATTCACTGCAATGTTTTTTAAGTCCTTCTTAAGGATCTTAGGGACACAAGTGAATTAAGTACAGCTTTCCACCTGTAAACAGATGGTCAAGAAGAACACACCATTCAAACAATTGAAGACATGTTGCGGGCTTGTGCGTTGGACTTCAAAGGTAGTTAGGTGGACCATCTTCCACTTAGTAAAATTTCCTATAATAATAGCTACCATTCGAGCATCAATATGGCGCATTATGAAGCTTTGTATGGAACGAAATGTAGGTCACTAATTAGATGGTTTGAAGTGGGTGAAGCCACCTTGCTAGAGCCAAATCTCATCCAACAAGCCATGGAAAAAGTCAAAGTAATACTAAAGCGGATAGAAACAACCCAAAGTCGTCAAAATTATTTGCGGATACTAGAAGAAGAGTAAGAGATTGGATATTCTTAAAGGTGTCTTCAATGAAATGTGTTATGAAATATGGTATGAAAGGAAAACTAAGACCACGTTACATAGGACCATAAAAGATTATTAAAAAGCTTGGACAGGTTGCATATGAATTAGAGCTACAGCAGAAGTTTTCAATGGTTCATCCAGTGTTTCATGTCTCGATGCTTCAAAAATGCATAGGTGACCCATCTCGTATCAGTCCTATTGAAGATATGCAGGTTACAGAAGACCTCACCTATGAAGAGCTACCTATTGCTATCCTAGATCGTCAAGTTAGAAAGCTAAGGAATAAAGAAATACCTTCAGTAAAGGTCTTTAGAGGAACCAACAAGTAGAAGAGATAATGTGAGAGGCTAACGAAGCGATGAGATCTAAGTACACTTATTTATTTAAAGCTAAAGAGAAGTCCAAGATGCAGAGTTGGGGCATTAAGAGGTATGTGTGTTTGAATGCTTGTTATGTTGTCCAAAGTTTGTTTAAATGAAGGTTCAAACTTGTTTAACCTATCCAATTATGCTAACATTCAGGGATGAATGTTCCTAAGGGAGGAAGGATGTAACACCCCACATCTTAGGTGTACTAGTCCTATGCATACAAAACATGATATGATTTGGTAGGAGGAGCACCAGCTTTAAAAGTGCCTAACTTTTGGACTGGAGGGTGATAATTGTGTATAATGCTTAAGACGAGTAAGTGTATATAAGTTTTAAGAAAAATTGAGGAGAGCGCGGTCTTAAACAAAGTGAAAGGAAGTGAGGTTCTTGTAAGACCTAGGAAGCTAACAGGTGAGTCACTTACGTGCTTAGCTTAAATAGGTTAAGTAGACAGAGACGAGGCCTAACACCGAATTTGTTCAAGTCCGATAAAAGATAAAGCCCAAGTTAAGGATGTAATTTTAGCCCATGGTTTGGCATTATAAAGGGACAATATAGGCAGCCCAAGATGAACAGGAAAAGGTCCAAAGTACATTTACCAAACACTTCACAAATAGGGCCCAAACTAAGTGAAAGTAGAAGGAAGAAATTGGCAGCAAAGCCCATCAAATTGAAGCCCAATAAGGCCTAAGTGAAAGGACCAAGTTGCTGCATCACCACCTAAATAAAATAAGGATTAATAAAGTCGTCAAGATTGACCCTTTAAAAGGCATTAAAAACCAGCTCTTTAAGTCATTTTACACTTAGAAATTTTTTAGCTTTCACTAGTTTATTTGTTGCTCACTCTTGACTTTGCAAAGAAGCCAAAGCACACCTTTAGGGTTCCTAAAGAAGCCCTCAACCTTGAAGGTAAGGGTAAGTAAAGATACTTTTCTATTTAATATGGTTTTTCCATGTAAAACATGAGAAATAAGCTGGTTATATTTGTGTGCTGGGCAATGAAGATGGTTGGAACTTCTTAATGATTACGACATAAGTGTTCAATATCATCTCGACACAGCAAATGTTGTAGTTGATGCCCTTAGTGGGATATCTATGGGTAGTGTGGCCTATGTTGATGACGGAAAGAAAGAGTTAGTAAAACGCATTCATCACTTGGCTAGATTAGGTGTTAGGTTAGCTTATGCTAATGTTGGAGCCATTAATATTCAGAATGGAGCTAAGTCTTCTGCGGTTGTTTATGCCCAGGCAAAGTAGGACTTCGACCCTTTCATAATTGAGTTAAAGAAGTTGGTTGACAAAAAAAAAGATAGAGGTTCTCTCCTAAGAGGGAGATAGTGTGCTTCAGTATCAAGTTCAGTTGTATGTTCCAAATATTGATGGTCTTAGGGAGGTGGTCATGGGTAAAGCCCACAACTCTCATTATTCGAGACACTTGGGATCTACCAAGATGTATCGAGATTTTAAGGAAGTGTATTGGTGGCATGGTATGAAGAAGGACATAGCTAAATTTGTATCCGAGTGTTCTAATTGTCAAAAAGTGAAGGTGGAACATCAAAGGCCTGGTGGTTTGGCTCAAGATTTAAAGATCCATACTTGGAAGTAGGAAGATGTGAATATGGAATTTGTGGTTGGTTATCCCTATACCCAAAAGTAATTTGATTCTATTTGGGCCATTGTTGATAGGATGACCAAATTGGCTCATTTCCTTCCGATCAAGACTATTTTCATACCGAAGATTAAGCAGAGTTGTATATCTGGGAGTTGGTTAGATTTCATAGTATACCTATGTGCATTATATCAGATCGTGGTACCAAATATACTTCTCACTTTTGGAAATCATTTCAATAAGGGCTTGGCACGAAAGTAAAGTTGAGTACCACTTTTAATCCTCAAACCGATGGATAAGCTAAAAGGACAATTCAATCATTGGAGGACATGTCTAGGGCTTGTATATTGGACTTCAAGGTAAATTGGGGTGATCATCTACGACTTATCAATTTTTCCTAAAATAATAGTTTTCATGCTTGCATTGGTATGGTACCATTGGAAGCTTTGTATGGGAGAAGAAGTAGATCCTCAGTGGTCTTCGAGTTGGATAAGATGGCATTGATAGGACCAGGTATGTTTGTGGAGGCCATGGAAAAATTAAGTTGACGAAGGAAAGGTTAAAGACAACTCAATGTCTCCAAAAGTCCTATTTGGATAATACAAAGAGGGATCTTGAGTTTCTTGTGGGTAATTACGTGTATGCAAAGGTTTTCCTATGAAGGGTGTAATGTGTTTCAGTAAAAAAGGCAAGTTTATGTCCCCATTATGAAGTTTCTTATCAGATAGTTTAGCGGATTTGCAAGGTGGCTTATAGGTTGGATTTGCCTATGCATATGAGTTCTGTTCACCCAGTTTTTCATGTGTCAATGTTGAGGAAGTTGACTAGTGATCCTAGTTCGATAGTGCCTTTGGAAGGTGTTGAGGTTGAAGAGAACTTGACTTATGAAGAGGTGCTGGTTGAGATTTTTGATATTCAAGTTAAACAGCTTCGTAACAAGGATGTGGCTTATATTAAAGTGCTTTGGAACAATCAACATATGGAGAGTGCTACATGGGAGGCAGAGTCAAGCATGAGGAGGTGATATCCATATCTATTCCAATCTACTCAAGCTTAAGGTATTTGATTTTATCTACTCTAAATTATCATACTTCTTTCACTATTATGCTTAAATTACATGACATGCATACATGTGCATGAAAATTGTTTAAATTATATTTTGACACATGTTTTAATGATATATGACTTCAAGTGATGAGTCATGCATTGTTTCTTCATATTGAAATGTTCCATGATCACGTCTAGCCTTTCATGCCATATTCTAGCTCATTCGAGGATAAATGTTGCAAAGGGGAAATTATGTGAAGACTCGGACCTCGGGATGCCTTAACAATAGAAATTGGGTTTCAACATTTCTGACAAAGTTGACTCTCTAGGGTCACCCCCACGAGCCGTGGAGAGGTTCACGAGTTGTGGTGGCAGCCTTGAGGTTACCCTTGGCCATTTACATGGCTTCTTTTGGCTTCAGCAGAGGTTCACGGTTATGTGGCCCTCCATATAGCCTTTCACGGCTTGTGGTCCTCACCGTTGGTCGTGAAATGGACTTTTGGAAGGTGCCCTTGCCTTCAAAGCATTGTTTTTGTTAAGGAAGCCACCAAGGTCAGTTGTACGGACCGTACAACCCACAATTGATCATGGTGGGCTCCCTTGGTAGGATCTGTGCTAAATTTTTCTAAGTATGGAAGTATCATCTCGGAATTTAGGAGTTTTCATGGACTTTACCATGGACTGTGAACCCTTTAGGGGAAATACCCTTGGTAAAAAAATTTCCAAGTGTCAAAGGACTTTTTCACTGATGCTTCTACGGTCAGTACAAGACTTCACGAGCCATGGAGCGTAAAGTACCGGTGTCCAAAATTGTTTTCTTGTTCCATTTAATTAAGGGCTCCAGGGTAATTTGGATCACTTCTGATGCCTTTTATAACTTTTATGGCTATCCTAAGATGCCTAAATCATCCTATACTCCTTCATTATTAATCATTCTCATTCTAAACACTTAGACTCAAAGAAATTCTATCTTTTAATACTCCATCCAAGCAAGGATTTCAAGGGGGCTTTCAATTCAAGTCAATTCCATCCTAACTTTTGTAGTTCTTCAACATATATGAAATTGATTCATGATTCCCTTCCAATCATGAAGACCCAAAAATCTATTTCTTCACTTTCATAATTTTTAAGTATAATTTGCAAATCGATCTTTAAAATTAGTTTTAATTTGTTGAAATTAAGCTATGGGCTGAACTTAAATATTGATTTTCTGATGATTTAAATCTTATTATTTTGATCTACATAGATTTTATAAAGGTTTGAATATGAATGTCTCTTTAATTTATGAATCTAGACAAGGGTAAAATCAAGTATGTTTAAATTATTGATTTCTTCATGGATTTCATCTTATTACGTTGTTTTAATTTTTAATTCCTAATAACTATGTTATTCCTTCATTCCTCATGGCATATTCATTCATGAACAAGCATTTTCATGGATATATAATGTGGGTTATTATCCAATTAATATTATGAATATGTTTTCAAGCAAGTAGGGTTATGACATTTTATGTCATCACATAATATCTATGATATGGCTTTTAAGCACTTATGGGTGAGGATTCACCAACATGTACAAGTATGAATGAGCTACTACTATGTATGTATTCATGAATTGAAGTATGTTCAGGCTTTTTAGCCCAAGTATGTATGATAATGAGTATGTTTAGCTTTTAAGCCTAAGTATGCATGATGAAGACTTGAAAAGACTTATTCTCCTTTTTCAAGCATGTATATGTATATTTATGCCCGTCGGATGATTCTTTAGCACTGAAAGAGATTTGATATGGGAGATCCACCTATGGGGTACTTATATAAAGTCTCATTTCTCATAACTACGTACCAGTGTAGGTTCACGTTTATGCCATCTGTAGGGATGACTATGTTATGAAATCCTTACCAAAAAGACGGTTCGTAAGGTAAGGTCCCATCCCTGTATGTTAAGTATTATGACATTCATGCATCATGGATTTCAAGGCATATTGATGTTATATTCTTTCCTATATACTTCCTTCTATATATGTGTCCTTGTCATATAACATTAATTGTAGGTTAATATGTTCATTCGAATTTGAAATCCCGCATACTTTGGACAATCAAACATACTAACACATACCTTTTTCCTACATGATCTAACCATGTAAGGACGAGAGGTTATCTTCATCCACCTTTTGACAATTATATTAGATTGTGAGCTTGCTAGTGGTGTGTCATTTACTCCATGAACAAGACCCACCTTCTACCTACTTATTATGTTATGATTTACTCATGTCTATATTTTGAGTATGAGCCCGGGACATGTCTTGGCCCCCATCCTATTCTATGAACTAGAGGCATTGTTGGACATCATGTAAACTTTATGTACAACCTTGTTATGAGTGATGCTTATTGCGTATGGAGACTATGTTTATGTCTATCTCATGATGTTGATGTTATTCTATGACTACGATGAGGTTTGGAAATGTTAAAAATCCTAAGTCCCTTTTATCCCCATAGCATGAGTCATACTTATCCACCCCCTAATCTCTATGTGCTATGTGAGTTCATGCAAATCCCTTTCCCTATAATATCCCCATGGCTTGAGTCCAAAGCACCATTTGCCTTATAATTATGTGTTTATTGTTTTATTATGCACTTCCTAATTGATGATATCTATATGGATGCTATAAGGCTTGTTTGTGTAACTCCTGGACCCTAGGCCTCGGTCATGACAACAACTTCATGTTTTCAATGATATATAGTAGAAAACCTAAACCCACACATATTAATAAATAAATGATCAATAATTCGAAGACACATTAATAAATTCACCATTCAACTATATTGCAGACTCCTACGCATGGGCGTTTTAGTCACTCATATTAAGGGAACAAAACATTATACCCAAATGATTATACATAATAGTGAATTTGAATTGTGAAGACAAAATGATATAAAAATTCTTCAAAACTCTTCTTTCCAAGTTCAAGAACTCAAATACAACCTTTCAAAAAAGAAAAAGTACAAGCTCAATCTACAAAAGTGTACTCAAAATTTTCTTCTAAATTGCTTAAATACTATCCTAGATTTTTCCTTGAAATTCAACTTTGCGAAGCAAGTCGTGTATTTTCGACATCCTCGATAATGCGTCCACTTGAAACACTAGTCATTGAATTGTGCACCCAAACATTGATCCTGACCAAGCCATGATTGGAACTTTTTGTGATGATCATGAAGCTCGCCGACTTCACTGGGAGATGCACCAGGCGTTTCTCATATCATCAACTTGACACATAAATTTAAGTCCCTTTCTTGTCAGATCTATTACTTTCAGCAAGCTAAGATTAGCATGTCAAGTACACTCAGTGATGCGCCAAGTTATCCATTGATCACTGACTTGTATTGATCCTTTTAGGTTCAAGTGCTGGACAATTGATGCTTGTTCCTATTTGATGATGTGCTAATTGCAATGGTGATGCAATTTGAGCTCGCTTTTCATGCCTTTATGTGCATTTTGCTCTGTTTTGCTCTCAATTGACCTTGTATTCTTCTTGGTCACCAAACCTATAAGTTGACACCAAATAAAGTTAGTTTCAAAATTAAAATGATATATTGAAGACACTATTATTCTCCATTTAAGCCCAAAATTGAGTCCATATCTTATACTCGTCAATGCTCCCAACTTAATTTTTTGCTTACCCCTAAGCAAATCGTGCATCAAATTCCCAACACACATTTCTTTCAAATAGGACCAAAGGAGAGTAACATAAAAATGACACCTTTTTTGCCCTTCAACTAAGCTTTCACAAACCCCTTATGCGGTTTTGAAGCCTCAAGAGATGACTAAGGATTGTCGAGACAAGGATTGGCTCATAATTACTCATATGGTTGCAACCTCATGCTTAAAATTATTCCACGTGCCCTCGGGATCAAGGAAAGTTCATCATTCTCACTAGGCATAGGCAACTTCATTACATCTAGAGGAATTACACAACACTCACACTTAGAAAGGAGGAACATCATACATGATCATGCCCATAGGCTTACCTTCATTTCAATCTATCAAGGATTCATTGAGTTCCATCTTAGGATCACAAGGTCTTGCTAACAGCTTGGAATGTTCGCTTAGGTATAGGTAGGTAGTGTTTTGAACAAAAATAACTTGACCAACCATGATTCTCCTTAGCATTGCATTCTTTCCATTTCTCACAAAAAATCCATGTTTCCACTCATTTTCGTTCAATCAACCATTTCCTAATTTTCTCACTGTCAATAATTTGAGCTTTTTCTTTCCTTTATGTTATTTAAGGATTTCTCTCATTTTTTCCCTTTCATTTTTCTTTTTCTTTTCCTTTAGATTCACAATGGTTCACTCTTTGCTCCATCTTGTTTTTGGACACACTCTTCTTTTCTTAGCATTCAACCATTCATCATGAAGGTTTTCCCAACACTCCTAAGTTAGGCCTTCGGCCTCAATTCTGGAAAATCAAGAAGGGTATAGTTAAAAAAAAGGTCTTCATGATCAAAGAACATTTTAAATAGTCTTTTGGAATTCCACTAGGTATGTTGTTGTTGTTGTTTGTTATTGACATGGTTACAAAAATAAATGACATTAAGCTCAAAATGGATACTAAGGATATCATTTCACATCTTTTGTTGACTTTTGGCTCCAGTGGATATCACAAAGGAGGCCTTTGATTAGTTCCCAAAATTACTTCCAATAGGCACCCTAATCAAGAACCCACTTGGGCAAGTTCTAGGCAATCACATATATCCCTTTCAAGTACTAACTCACCACACTTGGCACAATGGACTGTGAATTCAACAAAGACCCAACGACACTACTTTACAAAGAATGATCATAGAATATCCAATATACTCACTTAGTAATATCAAGATGTTTCCAATAAATGAATAGATCATTTCCATTTGAATTGGACTAATCCATGTTACTACATATTTTCTCATCCATGGCACCATCCAAGTCAAAGATATTGGCAATAAATACTCAAATTATTCAAAGGGCTGAGAATGGGTCAAAATATTTTTCAAAGAACGACTTTTCAAATATGCTTCGGGCTCAAAACACAAGATTTATATTTATACACAATAAATAAAATGAAACACAACAAAACTAAAATTAATAAACACAGTAACTACAAACTGAAATAAAAATATACAATATCTAAAGTATCATCAAATGTCAAATATTTATATCATTCAACAAAAAACAAAATATGAGTGCACCAAATATAAACACACCCTAAGAAATGATGCATTTTTCTCAATGCGAACAAAAAGAGAAAAATAAGAATAAGGAGGAGAGAGTGTAAGAGTACTCTTGAATTAGGTAGATGAAGGTGGAGGAGCTTAGGAAGGATCCACTAGGACATCAATATCAGAAGTTGTTCGCCAATTTTCTTTATAGCTGCACTGTGCAATACCCCACATGTTGAAAAGTCAGAAGAATGAAAAAATTATAGGAAATGTTACAATGGATTGTTGTTACGAGCCAACTTACATCTCGTGGATTGAACCACGGGTCATATAAAGGATTCATAATTGAGGTCCTGAAGTTGGTGAAAAAATTTGGCCACTAAAATCTTACTGCGAAGTACTTTATGAGTTATAAATGGAATTACAACACTTATATTATATTGTTAAAGGAGCCCTGAGGAATGGAATTTTTTCTAATGCTGGGGATTAACTACAAGGGGATCTAAGGTCCGTAAATGGAACTATGAATTATACTTTTGGTTCGTGATTTGAGAGGTGCAACTTCCAATAAGCTAAATTTTTGTGACACGTATTGTACCAGGGCCAATTTTGACATACTTCATTCTACGACCTGTAAATAGTGGCTCATGTATGGGTATAGCTTTTTTTATATGAGGGGCTTTTCCATCATTTTTATCCATTCAACTCCTAATCTAAGTCATTTGACCCTCCTAACTAACTTAACAAACTCAATTCCTATAAAACCTATTCTTATTTCATTCTAATTCATTCACTCCCAAGTTCTTAAATTTCATTCTCTAATCAAAGACTCCAATGGAGCTAGTATTTCAAGCTTTTATTAGAGATTTTAAGCTCTATTAAACATAATTTCATAGGGTTCTTACTTAAAGTATGTAGGGCTTCATTCATTGACTAGATTCATCCATGGAGCCTAATTCAAACTCACCCTTTTCTTCATGTTTAAACATGTATTTTTATGATGCTATTTCGAATGCTTGGATTATTATTATTATGACATGATTATTATATCTATTTATATATTAACTATGAAGAATTACATGATTTTTATGATTTTCAAGTGAATTAAAGTTACTTCAGGTATATGATGATTAGGTCTTGTTGAATTGATATGGGTTCCTTTACCAATGATCCAAATTGATTTCAATTATATGATTCTTATACGATTTTCATTTAATTCCATGATTTTACATCAATTGCTCATGAACCCACACATAGCGCTAATTGTCTATGACAAAGTTATGATTTCCATGAATATGATTCTATGTATGAAAGTAAGATTTGATGATGTTTATGATATGATGATGAGGGTAACTTTTGACTCTAATGATAAGATTGGGAGTATACCAACACTATATGAAAAGTTATGTAGATAGACTATTCCTATGATATGCGATGTTTTCATGAGGTTATGATACTTGTTTTACAAGATATGAAAATATAATTTTAATAAAGTATGAAATATGTTGTACGCTATATTTATGAATGATTATGTATTTTGTGGGATTGGACTTACAGTCGAATGAGCTTCTATGACAGGGACTATCTGCAAATGTCTTTACAAAAATCCAGGGTGAGGCGTAGCATTAGATGAAAAGGTTGCCTTATTCACTTTCTTAGCAACCAGAATCCGCTTTGCCAAACCAAACCATGATGGTTATATTCGAACCAAAAGATCACCATGATCAGACCTGGAGTGTATACTTTTATGTAACACTGCAGGTATGATTGTGGGGATACCACACCTAGTCAGGGAAATTGGAATGGAAAGGGAATCACCTTTTTGGTAATTACCCGGCTAATGACGCTGCAGGGACACCACACACTCTTTTAAATACACCTCAAGTCTCATTACTATATTCCACTGTTAGTTTATGATTATATGCCTATAAGGTTAGCTTATGGATCCATATAGCATTATCTTCATGTGATACTCACTATGCTAGTATAGAGCCTAAAGAGTGAGATATTTATGTACATATGATTATCACCGTGCCAAGATAGAGTTTATAGGGTGAGGGTCTAGTCTAATTTTCAAAGTAGACTCCTCTTCTGCTCAGTACAGAGGGAACAACAGAATCCCATGGAATAGTCCACGTGGTCTTATTGTCAGTGATAGTCTTACTCCCACATATGTATGCTAGGATATGAAAGGTTTTTTGATGCTTTAATTCATGGTTTTAAACATACATTGATTATTCTTATCTTACCCTTATTCTACTACTATGACCATGCATAATTCTATTATTTTATGATTTTCTTTAATGCACAACATACATATATACTTAGTAATGAATGATTCGTTTCCTATATGATATAACCATGTAAGGATGGACGACGCCGAGACTATTCATCTATTTAGTGGCTAGAGTTCGATTGTTCTTGCAAGATTTTTTGGTAAGCTCTCATGCTTCAGGGACAAGTCTTGTTCATGTTATTCTCTCCTATGTCGAAATTTTATGATTTTACTTGTTATTCTATTTTGAGGTGAGCTAGTAGCATGTTCTAGACCCCTTCTAGATCAATGAAGTGGAGGCATGTTTTGCACAAAAGATGTTGTGATTCCCCTAAGGGAAACTATAACTTTGATATTGATATATTTTACTTGCTTATTATCTTATTAGTTGCTTACTATACCTTACGTGTTCCTATGATATGAACAAGAGGTTTGGATAGGGTGCGTTCGGGTGTCTCATTTGTCATATCATTGATAGGTCCTACATTCGGGGTCATGAAAATCTTGGTATCTTAGTGAAAATTTAGAAAGCATCCTAAGGAGTCCAATATGTCCTTTCTAGTAGAGTCTTATTCATAGGTGTGAAGGCCTCTACATCCATGAGCAAGAGGTATGAGACGTTTAGAAAATCTTTTCTTCTTTTGTGATCTATATCGTGTCTTTAATACTTTTATTTCCCAATACTTGTCCTTGGATATTTTCAAAAAAGGCCTCTATGATGTGCTCTATTAATTAGGATAGTTGATGCTAATGATGAATAAGTTCCTCTGGCTCCTTAAGTTTCTCAAGGCCCTCAAGCTGACCGATAGTCTAATTAGGAATGTAGGGTCGTTATTACTATGTTGGCTCAAGTTGTTGCTTCTCCAACGATCCCTACTCCTACTTCAAGGGTGAGAAATCTTTCTTGGGTGAATCCGTTGGAGTTCCATGATTCTATGATGCATGAGGATCCATAAGAGTTTATTTGATGAGGTCAATAAGGTGGTGGAGATTATGGGTATATCGTCCAAGGAGAAGGCCAAATTGGTAGCTTATCAACTTAAGGGAATTTCTCAAATTTAGTTCACACAATAGATGTTCAAAGGGGTTGAATATGGTTCTATTGATTTGGAGATATTTAAGGTCGTATTCCTTGATCATTTCATCCCACTTGAACTGAAGGAATATAAAGTGATGGAGTTTATGAATTTGAAGAAAAGTGGAATGTGTGTGAGAGAGTACTTCCTCAAGTTCACAAAGTTGTCCAAGTATGGTGCTTCTTTGGTTGCCTACTCTAGAGCCTGTATGAACAAGTCCACCTTGGATGTGTCTAATTTGTTAAAGATGGAGTATAATATGCAATGCTCATCAAAGAGATGGATATCTCTTAGATCATGTATGTTGAACAAGTGGAGAGTGAAAAATTTCAAAAGATGGGGATAAGAGAGTCAAAAAGTGCTCATTTTGATAGTGGATTTTCACTTGATAAGATCGGTGGTGGTTGTTTTCAACAAGGCCAAGGGACATCTAATGGTAATCCCAAAAGATTTGATAAGGATAGGGTACCTAACGCTAAGGCTCAAGTTGATGCTCCTAATAGTGGTGGCACAATCCCTCCTAGTTATCCTAAGTGTGGGAAGAACCATGTTGGTGATATCTTGATAGGAAGGAGTGCTTTCTATAGTTATGGAATGATAGGGCACAATGACTACGCGTGTCCTAATATTACCTAAAAAGGAAAGGAAGGAAATCAACAAGCTCAAATGGTTCAATTAGGGAAAGTGCAACAAGGTGCTCAAACTCATATAGGTGGTCCACGTGGTAACTGATTCTATGCTCCATATGCTCTGTAAGAGGTTGAGCATTTTCTAGATATAATTATGGGTATGTTAAGAGTATTTGAGCATAGTGTGTATGGTTTGCTTGACCCCCATGCAAATATGTGTTTTGTTACTCCTTACCTTGACATAAAGTTTGAGTTATCTCCCAAAGTTTAGTTAGAACCTTACTCAATTTATACTCCAATTGATGAGTTGATCCTCGCCAAGAAAGTCTATAGAAATTGTCCCATGCCAGTCCTGTATAATGTATTTCTATGTAATCTTGTTAAACTTGACATGTTTGTTTTGATGTTATTCTCTGTATGGATTGGTGCACACATCGTACGCTTTGATTTATTGTAGAACCCATAGGGTCACATTCCATGTTCATAATGAGTCTATTGATAAGTGGAAGGGAACAAATTTGGTGTTTAAGGTTAAGTTTGTCTCTTATGTAAAGGCGATGAAAATAATTTCCACTTGGTGCATATATAATTTTGTTCAGGTCATGGATTTTTAGTCCAAAGTTCCTATTCTTGATTTGGTTTCTATAGTTAATGAGTTTCCCAATGTCTTTCTTGATGACTTACCTGGTATTCCTCCTAAAATGGAAATTGACTTTGTCATTGATCTTTTACCTGATACTCAACTATTTTTATACCTTCATATGAAAATACCCTAGCAGAGTTAAAAGAATTTGCGGAACAATTAAGGGATTTTCTCGATAAAGGGTTCATAAAGCCTAGTGTATATCCATGGGGTACTACTATATTGTTTGTGAGAAAATAAATGGTTCACTTCGGATGTGTATGGATTATCGATAATTAAACAATGTGACTATCAAAAAAGTATCCACTTTGGAAGATCGATGACCTATTTGATAGACAAAAAGGTCCAAGCCACTTTTCAAAGAATAATCTATGGTCCGGATATCACCAATTTGACAGTGAGGGAGGATGACATTTTGATGTTGGAAATCTCAGACATCATCCCCCTCAAAGTCTCATCCTGTGTCTCAGCTTTCTTCAATAGTCGATCAAACATCTCCTCAATCCTCGAATTACTTGCATAAGTGTCGTGGTTATTTGGTGGCACATACGGACCAATTCAGAAACCGTCTCTGTGACCCCAATCTGCATCTCTCTCTGAGCCCCTGTTCCAATCATAATATCCTCCGCGGTTGTCCTTTAAAGATCCATCTCTATTGAAGTTCCGACTGTGGTTTCCGTAACTTTGGCACCAATAGTCCTGATTGGACCCTTAGGCGTTGGTCTGGAAACCCTCCGACTAACTAGTAACAAAACAGGCGTCCTACTCATAATAAGGCTCATCATAGATGGGTGCACGTGGAGGTTGATAAACCACTACATTGACTCGCTCCTGGTTCTGCTTCATCATTCTCTCTATACCTATACGAATCCAGGCAAACTCTTGCATAATTTCTTCATTGATCTTTACTTGATCCGAACCAATGTTGATAGCACATGAATTTTTAGCAGATGCTCTGTTTCTCTGCCCCTATGCAGATTAGTCTTGACCACTCTCTCTATCCGTTCTTTCAATCCTTGCGAATGGCTAATCTAAAAAACATGCCCCCAATGATAGTGTTGGCACAAGCCTGACTTCTCTCATAAAGGGCACGATAAAAGATCTCCCCCATGGCATCAGACTTAAGCATTCGGTGAACCGCTCCAAAGTAGTACTGATCAAATTCCTAGGAAGTTGCTCAAAGTTATTGATATGGTCCTTCAACTTGAGCTTTTACAATCTAGGTAAGTATTCTCCAAAAAAGGCCTTCTACAATTTAGCCCAATTGGTGATTAAATATTGCGGGAGCTCTAATAGATATAGTTCTCCATTGCCCATAAAAGATAATGGGAAAACACAAAGTCCCATAGCACTCTTGCAGACGAATGCAACATTCTATAGATGGTTATGTGGATCCTCTGATGGTGAGCCCGAAAATAGCCCATGGTTCTACAACATCTAAAGCAACCCATTCGAGACTATGAACTATGTGTAAGTCGGTAGTACTGGAAACACAATAGCTCCAGCCACCTCCATAGCCATCAGATTAAGCCTTTATTGATTCCATTGATAGGAGTTGCAATTAAAGTCCTGAGGCTGTGGAGAAATGTCCTTAACATGGGGTAGGTTCTCATGATCAGCATTCTCATTTTCGTTCCTCTTCAAAGCTGCATTAGTCGCATTTCAGGCGTTATCTTGGGCTATTCTCTTTTGGATCACTGGGTAAAACAGAGTCAAGGGATTGCCTCAATTTCATATGTTGGGCATACACTACACTTACACCCCTTAAAAGAACAAAAACAACAAACAAACATAGAATGTTGGAAATAAGAATTAACACCCAAAACACTCGTCAATTAACTAAGTCTAGCCGTATTCCCCGGCAATAGCGCCATAATCTTGATGTCGCCCAAATTACACCCCCTTTTAGAGAATAAAGCGGTCTTTGTCAAGAAACAAAACCTAAAAAGGGTCGAACCTAATGGAATATGTAGACTCAAGAGAATTAAAGACTGTGTAATGTCCTTATTATTAAATAATGTATTCACTTTCAAAAAGTTACTCCCCTAAGATAAAATCAATCCCTACTTCATAACTCTTTGACTCGAACCTATGTTGTTACTTTAATTGATTTTCAGGAATAAAAAAAATAGTGATGGGTTTTTCTTAGTGTAATTTGGGTTAATTTTATGCAATTGTATATATTATACAAGTCTTAATAATAAAGATTAAGGTGTTAAGGTGTGATTAAAAGAAAGAAAATTAAAGAAAGAAATTTGGGCAGCCCTTTTAATTTGCTTTTAATATAATATATCTATCCCCCTAAGGTAAGTCGGTTTCAAGACTTAGAGACGCCTTATAATCTCTCTCATGACATTATACTGGACAAAAATCATAAAAGAAATCAGTTCCTTTTGAGCGAAAATCAAGAAATTCCCTACCCTTTGGTAAGTGGCTAATTTTGTCTTTAAATTGTGTAATATTTAGTAATTGTGGAATATCCCGTTGTATATAGCTGTAGTTCTAGTGTGTAAATACGTTTTTCGGAAGCTATTTCACAGGCCTACAACTTTTATACTTATGTGAAATTTTGCATCTGCTTCTACGGTATGGAAAAAGGGGACAAAACATAGTGAATGTTCTAGGCAGTTTTCTGTCAGAGAAGCCTTTTATGTACTACTGTTGGTATTTTAAGCAAATCTTGATGTGTGAGATCTATGTAATGATGGTTTTTAGTTCTTTGCAACCCCAATACATGCAGCTACAACTCTTCTGCTTATGTTGGAACCTAATTTGGTAGTTATGGATTCAAAACAGTGGACACAATGTAGGACAAGTTTTGTCTAGATTTTTGACATAGGAATCCCTGGGTGTGTGTTGTTAGTGTTTTGATTTTTAATTCTTGTAAAAAAGGTATTTTGTAATGATTTTTTTATGTTTTGCAACCTATATTCATATACCTCTAGTTTTAATGTAGACTGAAAAGCCTAGTTTTTCCATTTACCAATTCAAAATTTAGATGCGATGCAAGGCAGTCAAGCTGTCTAAAAGGGTGTGAATTACACAAATGAGGCTCACTTTTGGTATCTAACTTTTGATTTTTTACCTTTTGAAAGTGGTAAATATTAGATCATTTAAATTGAGTATTAAGGTTCTCACACTCTTGTACAATCTTAAGAAAATTGATTGAATAAACTAATGTCGTATTGATCCACGACTTGAACTCGATAGGGTCGGTTACATGCTAAAAGTTTAGGTTCGTGTAAAAAAATATGTTCATGTGTTCTTGTTACCTGTTGGTATATTTGAATGTTATCTTGGTATCTCTGCTATGTTCTTGTCATTTTATATTGTTGTATTTATATCTTTTGAGACTTGCAAGACTCTTTGTTAATTCACCCATCTGTACGGATTGCTTGATCATTTGACATCCTTATGAAATTTATCCTTCTTGTGGTTGTGACCTTGTCACTATTGGCATGCCTCTTGTTCAACCAGTGCCATCTTGACTGTGGGTTTTTGGTTCGTCCTAAGTATGTAAGCGGTCCATTTTAAGCACAAACTAGAAAGCAACTCTTAATATGGTTCTTGGTTCTCTTGGTTATTGGGTTTTATACCTTCATGATACAGGGACTCGAACTTTCTTGATACTTGATTATGTTTGGTGTGAAGGAATAACATACATATTAGGAGAACTTGCTATGTGACTATCTTATAAAAAATGCTTCGAGGAACTCTTGACACATAGACTTTTAAATATCATACTTGATACTATTGATCTATTTGTTCACTTCATCTACTTATTATATTGTATTTGTGTTGCCTTGATTTAAGAAAGGAAAATTGAGAAATCTAAAGGTTTTAGCTTATAGCTTTTACACCACACAACTTCATGCTTAGCGGAAGTTGTTTCTATCATAGGGAATACTCGAGATGATGCTTGAGGATAGCCATTGAAGATAAATATTGGGAGCTATGCAGAGGATCACATTTGCATCTAGACATGTATACTGCAATAGTTCTGGGACATATACATGATTCTCATGTTGGATATGTTTGTTAAAATTTGAAGGTTAGTGCAAATTATAACTATGGTTTGCAACTTAAAATTTTGGCTTGTTTAGTTAAATTGGACCCGACCAGCTTATTAAATTACCAGTTATTTTGAGGTGATTGTATGAAATGCAAACTAGTAAGTTTTATGTCTTTGTTAACATTGGTAATAATTTTCAGCGTGTACTACAATATTATGAACAATGTAAAAAATCTCACAAGATATTGGTTTAACTAATTTGAAAGTTGCTTACGCTATAAATTGTAACCCAAAATCAATTGAACTACCTTTAGGACAAAATCCCGCACCAATCACTATTTTGGATTTATTATTAAATTATGATCAAAATATTGTGTACTAAACTCTTAATATTTTAGTAAGTATTATGTAAGCCCAGATCGTATAGAAGTGGTAACCTTCCACGAGGGTTGTTACAAACTGCAATTTTGAGTAGTTAACCGACTTAATTTCCTAAGGGGGAGTGGGTTTTGCAATAATCAATGGAAAATAAAACTAACTAATACAAGAGTAAAATCAATATGGAGAGAAACTAGGGTATTGTATTCCCCATGATTCCCTGTCTCAATATCACCAGATAACCTAATTCTCTTCTAGTAAGTTAAATTCACCATGCCCTTTGGTCAAAGGTGAGCCAAATTTCACTATTCGACTTGGCCCATCGATATATTGTGCATTAGTAACCCTTACCTATTAGTCCTAGTACAACCTTCCCTTAGCCTTCTCCGGTTGATTACACGAGAACACATCAATTAATCTTTTTCCCTATTCATTACTACATTGGTCCAACTAGTAACACTAGGCGGGGTCTAATGTTGGCCACCACTCGAAAACATGCAAAGCGAAGAGAGTTAATAAATACATGCATGCACGCTTTCCAAGAATTATGAATGATCCGATTTTACTTCGTTAGTTCTTGATGGTACTCACAACCTTAGTTGTGGATTTAACTACTCATGATTTGTCTAGATGCAAAACTTATAAATTGGAATAATATAATAGAGCACTTACACAATTGTATTAAGAACAGGTAAATCTAACTTCAAAGAGAATCACAAGATTAAAGATGAAATTAAAGTACATGATTTCTCAAAAAAAACACTCTAATGTTATCTCAAGCTTTTCTCTCTCTAATTACTGAGTTTTCTAAGTAGTCTGTGAAAACTTCTGAAAAATAATCTAAAAAACCTATTTTTAATATTTAAAAGACAAGTCCTAAACACATTAGGATAACTAGGTCAGCATGCCTCACGAAAGGGTTTACTGGCTGCATTGCATTCCATAGCCCGTGACTGGGTTCTCGTGCAGTGATATTGCAAAACTGGGCTTCAAGTTATGATACCTTCTCTACGATCCGTAAAGTGGTTTACGATCAGTAAGGGGGTTTTGTCTGATGAATCTTCAGAAAGTCTGAATTTTTGATCCTTAGGGTACGAACCAAGGTCCATGAGTCGTACATCAATCTATGCCTCATTTGCATATTCGTAGAACCAACTTCAAAAAATCAGCCTCTCACTGGAATCTTTCATGAAATGCACTTCATGGCTTGTAGATTATTCTAAGGCCCGTAAAAGGTCTCGTATAACACAAAACTTAGCAACTTCTACATTTTTTCCAAAATCAAGGACAACCCTAAAATCCTGCAAATATAACATAAAAACACATAAAACCAAACTAACATCGTATTGAGAAAACACAACATTCCAAGTTTTAAGCATCAAAAGTGTTGTATATTGATAACAAATCACATTCTACAGATGAAATTTTTAACTTGGTACCGACATTTTGAATTCTTGGTTATGTTGTTTGGACTATCAAATGCTTTTGCAACTTTCATGGACTTGACTTGTAGGATCATCAAGTTGTATTTGAATCTGTCCATAGTCATGTTCATAGATTATATATTGGTCTATTCACACGATGCAAAGGAGCATGAAGACCATTTCCGGATTGTGTTAAAAACATTGAGGGATAGGCTACATTTTACCAAGTTTAGCAAATGTGAGTTTTTGCTAAGGATAGTGGCTTTTCTTGGTCATATTATTTCAGGTGATGGTATTAGAGTTGATCCAAATAAGATAGAGGGGGTGAAGAATTGGCGTAGACCATTTTCTCCTTCCGATATTAAGAGCTTTTTGGGTTTTCCTAGGTATTATAGAAAATTTGTTGAGTGTTTTCTTCCATTGCTTCTCCTTGGGTTAAGTCGACCCAAAATAAGGTGAGATGTGAATAGTCCAATGGATGTGAGAAAAGTTTTCAAATATTGAAAGGATCATTTTATTTCAGTCACTGTTTTGACATTGCTCGAAGGTCTGTATAGCTTGTATTGAATTTTGATGTAACATGGGAAAGTCATTGCCTCTGATTCAAGGCAATTGAAGTTACATCAAAGGAACTACCCAACCCATGACATTGAATTATTGGTTATTGTATTTGCATTGAAGATTTGAAGACTTTATCTCTATCGGATGCATATTGATATATTCACCGACCACAAGAGTTTGCAATAAGTTTTTAGCTAAAGGGATTCAGACCTATGTCAAAGGAGGTGGTTGGAGGTTCTAAAAAATTAAGACATTAGTGTAATATATCACCTTGGTAAAGTAAATATTGTCGATGATGCATTGAGTAGAAAGTCTATGGGCAGCATTGCACGTGTTGAGGAAAGAAAGAAAGAGTTGGCCAAAGAAGGGCGTAAGGTTGAGGCAGCATTGCGCGGTTTGGCTTATTTGGGTGTAAGGTTGAATAGCTTGAACAATGGAGTTGTATTGGTACAAAATACGTGGAATCCTCTTTGACAGCTGAAGTGAAATCAAAATAAGATATATATCCTACTTTAGTTTAATTTAAAGAAGTTGGTGGTTGATAACAAGGTAGATGTCTTCTCTCAAGGGGGAGATAGAGTGCTTCGTTACCAAGCATGGTTGTATGCCCCTTATGTAAGCAGTCTATGAGAAAAGATACTTTATGAGACACATAATGCAAAGTATGTGTTGGCATAAAGATTTGAGAGAGTTGTATTGTTGAATGTCATAAAGAAAGACATAGCTAAGTTTGTAAACAGGTGAGCCAATTGTCAATAAGTGAAGGGGGAACACCAAAGATGGGTTAACCAATGATATTGAAATACCTATTTCGAAATGGAATGAAATGAATATGCACTTCATTATGGGTTTGCCAAAGACTAGGAAACAATGTTACTCAATATGGGTGGCTAAGGATAGAATGACGAAAACAACCCATTTTTTGCGGGTGAAGACTTCTAGCACTGGAGATTATTCAAAGGTTCACATTCAAGAATTGGTAAGATTTCATGGGGTACCATTGCCTATTATATAAGATTGTGGTGTTTGATTCACTACTCCTTTTTTGAGGTCTTTTCAAAAGGGCCTTGGTACAAATGTAAAGCTAAGTACTGCATTTTATCCTCAAATGAATGAGCAAGCCGAAAGAATAATACAAACATTGGATGATATGTTGAGGGCATGTGTGGTTAATTTTAAATGTGGATAGGATGGTCACTTACCTATTATTGATTTTTCCTCTAATAATTGTTTCCATTTACAATGACCCTCCAGGTCATTCCTATGTTTCAATAATTATACTGATCAACGTATGTGCATAGCAACCTCAGGCCATTTCGAACCTTTTGAGATTGTTGGTATGGTTATTAGATGGGTTGTTTATGATTTATGTGGGTTTTAAAGCTATATAGGAGGTTATAGGTATAAAAATTGAGTTTACAGATAAAGTCCTAGTAAACGAGCTCAGAATGGAATTTTGGGTGTTCCATCGGTTTTAAGATGGCCAAAGTAAGTTAAGAAAGTGGTTGGCCCAAGGCTTGGGGCTCCCGATGTGAGTCTGAGTAAGAAATTATAGTTCAACAATAAGTGAAAAAGTGATTTTCTACAAGAACCTTGGTAAATGTGCTCTAAAGGTAATTCTGATGGCGTGGGAAGCTCTGAAATGTCAAATATAGTATAGAATGACCTTTCATTAGACGACGGGGTATTTCGGGTGCGTTTGACCCCCTTAGCCTATAAAGGGCCTGGTTGCGAGGCTCATTCGCAAGAAACCTTCAAGAGGCCATAAAATACATTAGATGACTCCATTTTGTTTGCAATTCAAAAGGTTGTGTTGCATTAAGTTTTGCAAGGAATGTCGTGGGAGTGTCATATTCTAGTTTTCGCATAGATTTCAAGGTAAAACTGTTATTTTTAACTAATTGTATGTTGTAAGATATCAAAAACTTTACATTGCAATATCTCGGTCATTTTCATTAGAATTAAGTGAAATCAGGTCTATGTTGTTCTATATTCCAGTAGAAAGGATGTGGTATGTTAGGATCACGATAATTTGACTGTATTTTTTTTGGAATTTGGCCGTGAAGTTGTTGTATATAAATGTATTACTGGTATGAAACGTAAAATAATATTGGGTTGTTTCTCCTTGTTCTGGACTTGTTTTGAGCTCAATTCTAGTTATAGACTCGGGGTTATGTAGAGATTATTTTATAGGGGTTAGTCGGGGATTTTGGGTGTGGGCCCTATTTTTCCCTATTTTAGTCATAACTGTCATAAGTTCCTCTTATTCTTGAGATTTCACAGCCAAATCAGCCGTATTGATCTTCTGATTCATCTTTTGATAGTTGAGCAATAGAGTCAACTGGGAAAGAAAACGCTCAACTGGAGTAATCTTGAGTGCGAGGAACCACTCTCCAGGTAGGCTAGGCTTTTTAACCCTTAGATTAAGCTAAAATGTGTGGATGTGTTGTATATGGTCTAGGTTTGTTGAGTATGTGTTATGTATGATGTGGATGTTAATTATTGTATTATGTATCATATTAGCTGTGGCGATTATATTAGTTGTGTTCTGGTAGTGTTAGACTACAAAAAGACCTAATAAAGGCCAGATATGGGATGATGCCATATGACTGGTATGCATACTTAACTCGACTCTTGTCTGTATGCATAGGTAGCCTAATACTTCTCATATATGGTACTTGTGAGGCGGGTTGCTGACTATACTCTGTGTGGGGGACTTGCCCTGATATATATATATATATATGATTCTTATAATTTGATTTCATTGGATACTTTTTGTACAACTATGACTATCCATGTTTATACTAAATACTTGTAGCTAGCTAGTTTGTGATATACTTATTAGACATGATTCTGTACTACTTTTGTGATATGTATGTACTTATACAGCTGTTAGTCCCTTGTACGCTTGCTAAACTTACCTGATATGGGGAAACATATTGTATTTTGTAATGTATGCTTGTGCTTCAGACTGGGTACCATGGCTCTTGACATAGGATATCATAATGCGGAACCTATGGTGGGTTGGAGATGGAGATGTGTACTATATCTTAGGGGATTCATTAGGCTATATATGGTATGTGCAATAGGTTATATGGATAAGTCCTTTGGTCTACCATTTTATTTAGGAGAACGTCACACTTACAGTGAACTGACATATAGGTTTCCTTGGGGATTTATCGTTTTTAGCCACTAGATTATGTTGTGATTCTTGACAGGTAAGATACCTCTTGTTCTCCATTTTCTTTGGTCCTTATCTTAGGATTAAACAGACGTTACCCTAGAGTTACTGTACATAGAGTCACATGGTCTTATATATATCGAGGGCCTTAGGAGGCCTACATGATCGGGTTTCATGGACCGAGACGGCATGCATTCCAAGATTAGGTTACTCATTCTATAACATTAGGAGGGATTTATTCTCCTGTGGGATTCATCCAAGCATGCGCATAGCGACCTTGGTCCATATTGACGTGTTGAGGTTATTGGTATGGGTGGCGGATGGGTTGTTTGTGACTTATGTGGGGTTTTGAGCTAAACAAGAAGTTATAACTTGAAAGATGAGTTTACTAATAAAGTCCTTGTAAACGGCCTCGGAATAGAATTCTAAAGGTTCTATCAGTTCTAGGATGACTATATTAGGTTAGGAGCGTGGTTGGCCTAAGACTTGGGGATCTCGATGTGAGTCTGAGACAAATTAAAAAATCAATTCAACAGTAAGTAAAAAAGTGGGTTTGTACAAAACCTATGTAAACGTGCTCTAAATGGAATTCTGATGGCGTGGTCAGCTCCAGAACGTCGAATATAGCTTAGAATGGCCTTGCATTGGATAGAGGACTACGAGGTACGTTTTGACCCCCTCAGTTCTTTAGCTAAAATTCGATGGAAAGAAGTGGGACCCTATTTTATCCATAAGGACTCTGTTGGGAATTTCAACCGCACCATTGGATCTAGAATGTCGAAATTCATGTGGCTACACTATTAACTGTGTAAAATGGACGTTGGAAAGGCCATGAATGCCCTGGTGAAGTTTACACTTAGTTGGTGCAACTACAGAAAAATAACCCTCCCCAAACAGTTCTTGGAAAGGAGAAGGGCAAAAGCCCTGAATTTGCATAGACAAAGGCCACATTCACTGAGGCCTGGCATGAACATGCGCTTGTTTGGATGCCCTTGTCGGCATCTGTAAAGGTCTGGGATATGCGAAGGCCCACCTTTGTGGCCTAGCACCTGCGTTCATGTAGGCCTATGAGTAAGTAGTATGGCCAACCTATAAAAAGCCTGGTCATGAGGTTCATTGGCAAGAAATGTTCAAGAAGCTATAAAATTTGTTATATAACTTAATTTTTTGTGATTGAAAGGACTACGTTACAAGGAATTTCGCAAGGAATGTCATGGGAGTGTAAGATTCCAGTTTTGTATAAATTTAAAGGTAAAATTGATGTTTCTATCTAATTATGTGTCATCAAATATTGAACACTTTACGTTGTGATATCTCAGTGATTTTGTCATCGAAATCCAGTGAAATTTGGGACTAAGTTTTTCAATTATACGAGAGGATGATAACGTTCAGACCTACCTCACTTTTTGAAATAGGGACGATCATTACCAGCATATTAGCCCAACAATAACCGGGGTCGAATCCCAAAGGGAACAATGGGGTTGATATTGATCTAATCAAGTACTACGAACTACTAATTCCAATTCAACAACGAACACCACAACTAAGAATAATGGGTAAAGACTAAGCTACAAAAACCAACTAAGGGGAACAGGGTTAAGGAATTACCAAGGAAGGGAGTAAGGATAGGGAACTTGTGATTCAATCGAAACTCAATCGATCCATCATACATCACATCATATAAACTTTATGGCTAGGCTAGGTCGCATGTAACCATCATCTTTGGTAAGAGCACAATGGTGTATCACATGAGCTTTTTACAGCCTCATGCAAGAATCACTCAAAGACAGGCTTGACTTGAGCAACTTATAAGCAATCCTCCGAATACCTTAGTTGTGGAATCCAATTAAGGCACCCAACACATAAACTCATAACCATCACACTAGCCCTCCATTTCAACTACTTATTTTCAGAAATAATTGAAAATCTAAGCTACACTCAAGTTTGCGACCTCAAAACATAAGTTAAACATAAAGGTAAGCATGGACGCATAAATCAATTGAACTTAGTCAAAGCAACTTAAGGAGAAACCCACTTGGTTAGGAAGAATATAATCAACTAAGTGTAAAAGCAAGAGATTCAATCAATACCTATTAAAAATCACATAAAAAACTTATGGAATTAAAAGCCATGAAAGAAAGAGTGAGTGAAGGAATATTACAAATTAAGTTCACATTCTTCAATCCAACCAAGTAAATGTAGGAAACTATTCCTAGATGCTCATCCAAAATTCAAATCCTAACCTAAGGTGTGTTTTCCTCAAAAATATTATGAACCACATTTTCCAGGTATGAACAACTCATAAATTCATGGCTGGCAGAGCGTGATAATCTAATTTAGGACTAAAATGGTGAATTTTCTAAAATGACCTGATGCCAGTCACTTTGACACTCTGCATTCACAAAGCTTTGACTGCATTCACTGAGGGAAACATTTCATAAACCTCCGTGTTTACGCCTCAGTTGTCTACGTTTGCAAAGAGTATTTGTCTTGTGCTCTGCCTACGCACTAGTGTTGGGTGCATTCATGCCCGTGAGTCATCCAATGCTCCACGTTCACAGGCCTAAAGGTCGCGTTTTGCATACAACAAGTGTGTCGGGTTCAACTTTCTTTAGTTTCATCTTCTTTTTTCTCCAATCCGGTTCCCTACTCAATCTTTTCCAACAAAAGTCCATCTAAAGCATATGTACCTGATATATACACCATTCAAAGCACAATTAATCTCAATTTATAAGATTAACAATACAAAATCATAAGAAAAGAGAATTAAATGAGTGTAATTTCTACACTCATCGACACCCCTAACTTAAGACTTTGCTTGTCCTCAAGCAAAACAATACAAAGCTCAAGAGGCCATCAATTTAAGCACACATAATCCCAACTCACTTTGAACAATTAAGCTATGACTATGACAATGGTTGGTACCAATAATTAGCACAAGTACCACTTAATCCCTCACTTTAAAAATCACATGTTTCAATTAAAAATTAACTTCCAAGAATAACAAAGCAACAACACAAATTCTTAACAAATAACTCAAACTCCTAGTCAACAAAACAACTCCACTTGACTGATCCTTGGAAAGAATAAATATTACCAATCCATTTTGATTTGCATGTCCTCACAAAAGGGAAAGAAAGTCCCTCAAAATTCACATGAAGATACACAATTTGACAAGGGACAAAGACTCAAACACTTACACTAGACAAAAGAAAATCTCATGAACACAAATGCCACACCATAGGCTTGCCCATATTTTCAATCAACATTGGCTCAACTTCATCCGTTAGAAAACCTAAAGAGTTTTTCAAGCTTGTAATGTAAGCTTAGGGGTAGGTAGGATAAAATTTGGATAATAGTGACTAAACCTCCTTAAACTCTACATAAAAAAAATTATTTCTTTTCAACTTTTCCATTCTTTTCTTCACAATTCACACCAACGCACCTTTCAATTCTTCTTTTCCAACTTTGATGACCCACTTGCAACCATTTTAAACTTTTTGGAGGAATCATTTTATTTCAAGCACTTTTTCTTCTTTTTCTTTTTTTTAATCTTTGAAAGCACAATTTTTGTTTCTTTTATTTTCTCCACTCATCACTCTTTTTTTTTATTTTCATTTTACAAAAGAAGTGGTAGACATCCTTTCTCATCTTCCTACATCACAATCAACTCAAGTTCAAAGAGGGACAAGGGTTCAGATGAAAGTTATCTTTTCAAAAAGGTAAAGGCATCTAAATTAGATTACCAATAAAACGGTTTAGGCTCAAAATGGGACACTGGGATATAATGAATGCAATGGTAGGATATTTAGGCTACGTGGACTAAGAATAAATCAAAGAAATACCTAAGATCCTTTTTTCAACAATAATCTATCAAGACCAAATGCGCAAGTTCAAGATTACACAAGTGAACATAAGGAACAAAAATCCGCATACAATGACATGCAAATCAATTCAGAAAGGCTCAATTTAACACTCAAGTCAAGTCCATGGGACTCATTTATCAATATGTATCCATATAGCAACTAAGAGTCACAAAAAGAGTGAAAGTATTGTCCCTAAATCATTCTGAAACCAATCAAAATAAAAATATATGAGGGGTATGCCTTTTTCACAATCCACAACACTAGACTAAATCTATTGGCACCAATCACAATCTCACAATTTGGCACCAATAAATTCAATTGCTACTCAGAATTCACCGAAATGACAATCAATTAACACAGTCTCACAACTCATAGATGATTTACCATTTAGAATGTCTCCACCGAATCCATCATTGGGAATCGTCAATCAGGACACCCAAACTAAGCAAAGCAAGCAAAATAACTAAAAATAAAAATCTAGCAAATCTAACTAAACAGCTAATCCAGACACAATATCAACAAGCCCCACAAGGGCACACAATAATTAAAATAATCAAAGCCCGACAAGGGCACATCAATATCATATAAAGAATCTCAAAAATCTACTGATACAGATAAATCCAGAATATACAAGGGGAGAATCCAAGAGTCAGAATCAAAATATATGCACATCAAATCAATCATAAGGAGTACTCCTAACTAAAAATGATACTATATCCTCACAGTACATCCACAAAGTAAAAGAGAATACGAGGAACTCCCTTAAATGATTACTCAACATTAAAACCAGAAGATAATGTCGACTCATCATCAGGATATAAAGAAATAGACCCACACAACTGCCTCAACTTACTTATGATCTTTTTGAGGAATTTGCGCTTCTTCTTCTCATGTCTCTAATTTTTCTATGTCTCCGCTCTATGTGTCCCCATCTCCAACTCATATGCTTAAGCTAGTCAATCATCACCTTTGGAGTGACTGCAACTAAGGAAAGTGAAGGTTGATCATCTAAAGTAGTAGCTCTTGGTGGGCGAGTGGGGAGGCATGCAACCAGCTCCCTAATCTGCTCATCCATTCCATAAATCTAGGACGACAAGTATCTCATGGTAGGAATACCAAACTAGAGTGGTCCTGTAGAACTACAAGGCCCTATATCAGCTGTGGGAAAGCCTTCCACCTCTAATCTTAGCTTTTTAAACTTTCCAAAAGATGGATCTAACACATCAATCCTCCTATTCTTCTGTCCACCCGGGCCACCTCTCTAATTTAGTAGGTGTATCTCTTTGGATTGCCTCTTCTCCTCATCCATCGACTAGGCACCCACCCCTACCTTAGAGCATAATCTGGTAATCAACGAGGGGTACACCAAAATCTTGGCCCTTTCTTAGGCCACCATTGTCACGACCCGGAGTCGGGGCCTAGATGTGACACGACGAATGGGGACCTGAGAGTCCCCAAACAAGCCTCAAATTTCAAAATCTACATACTTGGTGCAAGAGAAGATAAACACATGTAATTAAATTAAAACGGTAATCAAAATCAAAAGCGTAAACCATTCATTTAGATGAACAAAATGAGAAAGTTTTTCATAGTGCCCAACGTGTGCCTCTAGTCAAGGAATGGGGGCCAGGACAAGTTTCGTGCTCACCCTCAAAAAAAGAATATACCCACTTAACATAAGAAATAAAAGCTCTCCCTCGAAAGACGGGGCTCACCGCAAAATATCTTCAAGAAATTACTATTCGTCCTGCGGCTGGTACTCAAACTGCTCGGTCCCTACATGGTAAAATCATGTAGGCATAAAGTATGCGTTAGTACATTTGAATGTACTAAGTATGCGGGCATGCAATGCATATGACTTACCGAACCTGCATACCAATGTTAAATGACAAGGGCACATGATATACAAGGATCATATAGGCAAAGGAATTTAGTATACAAGATGCCATAGAATGCATGATGTGTTCAATGCGATAGTGCTCCTATATAATGGGGATGGATTATAACCGACAAACCAAATCCATGCGAGCTATTACATGAACTGGATCGATTGGGACATCCCACCGGTAGGGAGAAGATTACTTGCCGAGGGTAATCTACATCACACCTTATAGAACACACCATATCGGGGATGGTCACCTTCCTTACGGGACTCCCTATTTCGGAAGGATTTACAGAATCAAAGCAAGATATGTCATAGCGTAAACAGATAGACGAATAACATCCGTCCCTATGTTGGCACATAGTTCAAGAAAAGGTAGAGGGACCTTGGGATATCCCTAACGCCCCCAATCCATTGGTGCTAAGTTAACAACATCCCACTAGAATACTATTATATATATATACATATACATATATATATTCATATGCTTTCAAGAGAGAGGGAGTCAAGTAGCCATTTCAAATGTCAAATATACATGTAGGATCAAATGCCAAATCACAAGATCAAAATCACAAGGTTCATGCAAGGAATAACTCATCTACATGTACAAGATGGTGCAAGCACCTAAGATGCTCCAAGAGCAGAAATACAAGATGGTGCAAGCACCCAAGATGCTCCAAGAGCCATAATCATAGACATACCGGTGAGCATCGTTTTGTCATATCCAATGTCTTACCAAAAATCATATCATATTCCCTTTTTAAAATGAAATTGGGCTTAATTCCACATTTCCAATATTTTCATGTATCAATGTCATGAGTATGATGCAATGCATAATGTAGGGATGGCATGGGTAATGTAGAGTATATCTAAAACATAGCAATATAATGTAAAAACTGGGAAATCCATAATAAAATTAACATGAAAATTGTAGTAGATATCACCCATTCATAACTATATCTTTAAAGGACATGCATGTTCAAGATTCCACAACCCAAAGTGATTCATCATACTAGAGCTTAACACAACACGAAATCCGGAATAGTGTATAACACATGCATTGTTCAAAGTTACCAAGATCAAGTAGTAAAAATTCACATTTTAAGTAGACAATTTGATAAAGTAGTTTAAAAGGAACTTTGGGTCTTCTTGGTTGAAAGAGACCAAGAATCACAACCAACATACCTGACTTGAAGACAAACTTGAGGAGAAGTGGACTTCAATTGAGGGTCTTGACTTGAATATCCTAGAGAGAGATTGGAGAGTCTTGAAAGAGTGAATTTTAGGGGGGGGGGGGAGAGAAATGAAGTAAAATGGCTGAAATGAAGGATTTCAGCTGGTTTAAGGAGCCTAGAAGAGGTGGAAAGGTCCACTTTCACTTTTAAAACAACCAATATTACAAAATCCCATTAATGAAACAGACCTGAAATTGGCCCGTCTGCGTCACACGGTATGGTACACGGTCCGTGTAGTGTCACACGAACCGTATACTGTGCCGTGGTCCTGGACTTGAAATTCTCAGAGATAAAATTTTACAGAACCAAGTAGCAACACATGGAAGAGTCTCAGGGACCATCTGGGGTCACATGAAACGTGACCTCGTCCGTGTACAGGTGACTCTCCACACGGCAACTACACAGAAGGTCACACGGACCGTGTGATGGTCTGTATATTATTACTTAAAGAATTTCCCAACAGGGAGCTGATCAGTGCCACTCCACGGGAGGCCTATACAAACCGTGTGGCTCCACACGGGCCATGTAGGCTCCTCCGTAGAGTGATGCCTGGCAGATAATCTGGGGAACAATTTTAGACATCAAGGTAATGCTAGAGAGATAAATATATGGGTCTTTACATCATCTCCCACTTGGGAACATTCGTCCTCGAATGTGCAAGAATAGGGCTTGAAAGATTAGAATTAAGGAAAGATACATCTGACACAAGACCAAAATGCATGATTCACACCAAAATAAAAAGGTTTTGTACCGAAAGCATCATGCAAAAATTATAGTTTAAGACCAAAGCTCATATTAAGATTGCATCCAAGTCACTTGTGAAAAGAAAAGATCTTTTAGTGCACACATATGCATGACATGTCATGAGATTCAAGAAGGCAAGAAATGGCACAATTAGATAAGGAAGATTCCTAGTACCTTAGGCTTGAGTAGATTGGAAAAGATGGGGGTATCGTTTCATCATGTCCAGCTCCGCCTCCCAAGTAGCACTCTCCACTTGCCGATTTCTCCAAAGTACCTTCACCGAAGTCACATCCTTGTTACGAAGCCGTTTTACTTGCCTATGCAAGATTGCCACCGCCACTTCCTCATAAGACATGTTTTCCTCGATCTCAGTTCCTTCCAAGGGCGCAATTGTGCTAGGATCACCAATTAGTATCCTCAACATAGATACATGGAATACCAGATGATTGGAACCCAAATTTGGAGGTAACTCCAACTTGTAAGCTACATCTCCAATCCGCTCAACGATTTCATAAGGACCAACATACCAGGGGCTTAGCTTGCCCTTCTTACCAAAACGCATTACACCCTTCATAGGAGAAACTTTTACATAAACCCAATCCCCGACATGAAATTCAAGGTCCTTTCTCCTACTATCCGAATAGGAGTTTTGAAGACTTTGAGCCGCTTTCAATCTTTCCCTAATCACCTTTACCTTCTCCATAGCATCCCACGCCAAATCTGGGCCAACTAAAGCCATCTCACCCAATTCAAACCACCCCACCGGTGACCTACACCTCCTCCCATACAAGGCTTCAAATGGCGCCATACCAATGATAGCATGGAAGCTATTATTATAAGCAAACTCGATGAGTGGAAGGTGGTCATCCCAATTCCCTTTAAACTCCAACACACATGCACTCAACATATCCCCCAAGGTTTGAATAGTTCTCTCCGCTTGGCCATCAGTTTGAGGGTGAAAAGCGGAGCTCAACTTAATCTTAGTCCCGATGCCCTTTTGAAAAGACTTCCAAAAGTGGGAAGTGAATTGAGCACCACGACCCGATATGATGGATTTAGGTACACCATGCAACCTAACCAACTCCTGGATGTACAACCTTGCATAGTCCTCGGCACTGAAAGTAGCACTGACTGGTAGGAAATGGGCCGACTTCGTCATTCGATCCACAATAACCCAGATGGAGTCGAATTGCCTTCGGGTCCGAGGAAATCCAACCACAAAGTCCATATTCACATCCTCCCATTTCCATGTGGGAATTTCAATGTCTTGGGCCAAACCACCGGGCCTTTGATGTTTTACCTTCACCTGCTGACAACTCGGGCATTCAGACACAAATTTAGCAATATCCCTCTTCATACCATGCCACCAATACACCTCCTCAGATCTCGGTACATCTTGGTAGACCGCGGGTGAATAGAGTAACAAGAGTTATGAGCCTCACTCATAATCACTCTTCGGAGGTCATCCACATCAGGAACACAAAGTCGGTTTTGGTACCGGAGCACACCATCTCCCCCTTGGGAGAATACCTCGATCTCCTTTGCAGCAACCAGCTTTTTCAACTCAAGTAACGATGGGTATAGATCTTGCTTAGCTCTTACCTCGTTTATGGAAGATTCTGCCCCATTCTGAACCCGAACACCACCCTTGCTGGAATCAGTCAACCAGAGACCCAACCTAGCCAACCGATGAACATCCCTTGCCAATTCTTTCTTTTCATCATTAATATGCGCCACACTCCCCATAGACAATCTACTGAGAGCGCCGGCCACAACATTGTCTTTGCCCGGATGATACAGAACACTCATATCATAATCCTTCAAAAGCTCCAACCACCTCCTTTGCCTTAGGTTGAGATCCCTTTGGGTGAAAACATATTGTAAACTCTTGTGATCGGTGAACACATCAACATGGACCCCGTACAAATAATGTCACCAAATCTTCAAAGCAAAGACCACTATTGTCAATTCAAGGTCGTGCATGGGGTAGTTACGTTCATGCACCTTCAACTGCCTCAATGCATACGCTATCACCTTACTATTCTGCATAAGCACACAACCTAGCCCGATCCGTGAGGCATCACAATACAGTACGAACCCCTCTGAATCGTTTGGCAAGGTTAGGACGGGAGCCGACGTAAGCCGATCTTTCAAGGTTTGGAAACTTCTCTCACATTCATCCGACCATACAAACTTAGCCTGCTTCTGGGTCAACTTGGTTAGTGGAGATGCAATAGATGAGAAACCTTCCACAAACCTTCTGTAGTACCCGGCCAACCCGAGAAAACTGCGGACATCCGAAGGAGTCAACGGTCTAGGCCAATTTTTCATAGCCTCTGTTTTCCATGGATCCATCTTGATACCGTCTCCGGACACCATATGACCGAGGAAAGCCACTTCACCAACCAAAATTCACACTTGCTAAACTTGGCATACAATATATTTTACCTTAGAGTTTGGAGGGCCATCCTAAAATGATCCCTGTGCTCCTGTTCGCTTCGGGAGTACATGAGAATATCATCAATGAAGACCACAACAAAGCTGTCCAGGAACTGTTTAAACACTCAGTTCATCAAGTCCATAAATACGGCCGAAGCATTAGTTAAGCCAAACGACATCACCAAAAATTCGAAATGCCCATACCTCATTCGAAAATCTATTTTAGGGATGTCACACTCCCTAACCTTCAACTGATGGTACTCGGAACGGAGATCGATTTTTGTGAAGTGAGTGGCACCTTGAAGCCGATAAAATAAATCATCAATCCTTAGCAATGGGTACTTATTTTTAACAGTCACCTTATTCAGCTTCCTGTAGTCAATACATATACGGAAGGACCCGTCCTTCTTCCTTACAAACAACACGGGAGCACCCCACCATGATGTACTGGGCTGAGTAACACCCTTCTCCAATAGGTCCTTTAACTACTCCTTTAACTCTTTCAGTTTTGCCGGTGCCATCCGATACGAGAAAATAGAAATAGGATGAGTATCTAGTAGAAGATCTATGCCGAAATCTATCTCCCTGTCTAGAGAAATGCCCGGTTTGGATATGTCATGTTTAGGTAAAGCCTTTCAAGCCTTGTTCTAGCATATTCAAGGATGAATGTTTCCAAAGGTGAGATGATGTAAGGACCCTGACTTGGTACGACCTTTATTGTGCTTGGAATTTGGTTTTGGAAAGTTTTTGACCAAGGTGACACTTTATGGGAACCTCCACAGTCTTGTGGCTCACCACACGCCATGTGGAGGGGCCTTGAGGACCCTTGGACTTGTCTATCAAGTGTTGGCCTTAATATGGAGTTCAAGACCAAGGCACGCACTAGGTGAACCCCATGCGGTCGGTGTGGAACTTTATGGACCATGTGGAGGCTTGTGTGAAGTGTCCTTGGCCTTGAAGACCACATTTTGGCTAAGGCTTGGACCGCATGAATCTCTCACGGACCATTTACCTCTTCACGTGCCGTGAGGCCCTCCTTATGGGCATTGGAGTGAATATTATCTAAGTATGGGATCACCTTCTCGGAACTTCGTTAATGATGAATTTTCCTAAGTGAGGCTTCATGGGAGGCCCCACAGTCCATGTAACCTCTAACGGGCCGTGAGGTGCTCCGTATTGGTGTTTGGCGTGCAAGTTTTCTAAGTATGGAATTATAGATTCAGACCTTCAACAGTGGAAATGTTCCTAAGTGTTGGATCATGAAAGGGGCATATGGTCCGTGTGCCTTTGTACGGACTGTGAGATCCTCCCACAGGATCCCTTGGCAACAATTTTTGTTTCATTCATTAATGGCATTATCGTAATAATGGATAATCATAATGGTCATTTGTGACTTCCTATGCTATTGTAATATATTCAAATGACCTATACGCTTCTTCTCTCATTCAAATTCATTCTCACACTTAGAATTATGTTCAAACTCCTTCTTAAGATGTCCTCTCAAGAACTCTAGTGAAGGCTTAGCAAGGGAACTAAAGAAAGGCTCTCATTCTCATCAAATTTCTTCCTATTTCTTCTTGGTTAGCTAAGGTATGTGGGATTGATTCGTGGTCCCTTTCAACCATGAAGACCTAAACTCTTTTACACTTGATTTTATGAAATTTAGCTTGCTTTAATCATGGGGTTTTATGATTATTGTTTATTTAATTCAAATGAGATATGTGCTATGTTTTATTGTTGATTTTAAAGTGATTTAAGCTCTTCTATGTTAAATTGCATGTATATTATGAAGAGTTGAATATGCATTGTCTCGTTAAAGTTTGATATAAGCATGAGTAATCTAAATTGTGATTTGAATGTGGATTTTATATATAGAGTTACATGAATTTCATATTGAATTGTTGATTTAAGATTGAATCTCTATTTCCCAATGTTACCCACATATCATTCATGGAATTTGCACACATGAGCATTGGATTTTTATGAAAATGAATTAGTGGGTTAAGCCCACATATGTTTATGAAAATGAATTGGTGAGTCAAGCTCACTCATATGGTTATGACAAGAATGTGATGACATAAATGTCTATGATTATGGCTCTTTGTGCATATTTGGTGTTTACCTTCATTAGAAATTGTGAATGGGCTATTCCTATGCATGAAAAGTATCATATGAATTATGATTTGGCTTTAAATCCTAACTATGAATGATTATGAAGTATGCTTGGCTTTTAATCCCAAGTATGCATTGAAATGATTTGAAATGACTTGCATCTCTTTTGGAAACATATATACATATATATAAATTCTTGTAGGATGATGAATTAGCACCGATGAGATTGAATGCGACAGGGCCATTGTAAGGCCCCACATGTCAAGATGTATGATGGAGCAAAAGGAAAAAGAATCCTGGGAAACTTTCAAAGTATCAATAGTCCTTACGAGAGGCCTTACGGGCCGTATGTTGATGTACGAGCCATACATTGTTTTGTGGGTCCAAAGTGTGTATTTTAGTGACTCAAGTTTTGGAGGCCATCTATGTTCGAGGGGTCCTACGAGCTATAAAGAGTTCCATAAGTCGTAAGTTATGCTCGTGGATTGAAGGTTAAACTTGGTAAAATTGGCAACTTTCAGGGATTTTTTTATGACTCATAAGACGACCCTTAATAGGTTTTATGAGTTGTAGGCCATATCATAGAGTGAGTTATAAAAGGTGTTTCTAAAATTCTATCAATTGAACCTCGTCTACGACCCGTAGAATGAACCACGACCCGTAAATGGGGTATCGCGGTCCTGTCCAGTAGACTATTATAAAGTGAAGTTCTAGCCTTTTTCTATTTTCTTAACAACCTCATCTAGTCCTTCCATGACCTCTCATGCAATGCCAAGCCCCTCTCTCATCAAGTCGAGTGCAAAGGATTCTAATTGCCTAACTTCTAACATAAGTTCTTACATGTGTCTAATTTAAATGATCATTTCTCTTACCACACATCGAATTAGGTTATGTATAACCTACTAACCAAAAGCTCTTTGAATTATCTTTCCAACGCAACTAGTTTCACCTCATTTTAGTCCAGATAAAAAATGTTATGCCAATTTTACCGAAGCACTATCAGGCTGCTAGCTTCTACGATCCACTCTACCGGCCGTGGAATGACTTACGACTCATAAATAGGGTTTCGTGAAACTATCCGAACAACTTTTAAAAAATATTTTTGACTATTCCTCACACCCTAAGGCCAATCCAACGTTGTTTTGACATCCGACATGCCCTCTGTCAATCTAAAACTCCCCCAAATGACCCTATTCTTAAATCATTGTTCAAAACCTAATTTCTAAGTTTCCTCTCAAGTCTCCCAAGGTTCTTCATTGAATGAAAAAGCTAGGGTTTCAGGTTTGTTCAACAAATTAGTGATTTCTTCCATAAAAACTTTGGCTAAGGTATGTGGGTTTGATTGTGCGGAACATTCCTTCCCATAAATTCAACCATATCTTCTCCTACTACATGAAGTTTATGAATCTTTAGGGGTATTTTATGAACTCTTTCATATGACATTACTATTATGCATTCTATGATGGGTTATTTTTGTGCATTATCATGAAGTAAAATATCATGTGGAATATATGAATTTATATGAGTATGGAGGAAGTCTTAACTAGGTTTTACTTGATAAGATGAATTTCATGTTCCCATGTCCATATTTTGGAAGAGGATGTATATTATCACAATATATTGACTAAGAATGGTTCAAACTAACTATTTATCACTATGTGTCTTGAAGTATTATTTCCAAATAATGAGGGTTTTACTGTAATATTGGTGGATTGGTTTAAATTACTAAAAAATGAGTTGCTTTTACTCCTCTCTTGTCTTAGACTGTTGCAATGCATGACTTTAACTACATTTACATATACACACCATATTTGACTAAATTTACTTGACAAGGATTTTCATGAAGATTTCCCTGAACTATCTGCATGACATGATTATGAAGAAAACTATGATGGTATTATGATGAGTATTATATTATTTTATCCGTGTATAACATTATGAGGTAATAAGTCATGGAAATATGTGATATAATGTGAGGATTTAATGACGTCCTAACTATGCTTTACTATGATGAAGTGGGTTATTTTGCATGATTTGAAAAAGGGGGTTTTCTACTCTCCTCATGTCTAAAGATGTTGTTCTTCCATGGTTTTAAGTACAAATGCATATTCACTATGTTTTACTAAATCATGAACTAAGCTTCTTATGTCAACAAAGGCTTTATGGAAAGATATGTGATTTACAAATGATATAAATTGTGAAGGGCTATTATGTATGCTATGAATTGTGAAATGTTGTGAAAGCTATGAAAAATTATGAGCCTTATCTTTGATATGATGAAGCATTGGAATTTAACGAGCTACTCTATGAACTATGAAGGTACTAAAATGCTTTGCATATTAGGATAATAAGAATAGTTTGAGTATTCCTTGGGATTGTGACCTAGCACCGAGCGGACCTTGGTAAATAACCATTGTCCCATAACTATGTTACCACCATGGGATTGGGAACTAGCTAATGGATTCATATAGCTTAAGTTGCATGATATATCAAAATGGGAGATGTTCCGTAAGGTTACTAAAGTATGTTTACCGAAATGAGAGATTTTCCCATAAGGTTAATAAAATATGTATACCAAAATGGGAGATGTTCCCATAAGGTTAATAAAATGCGTATACCAAAATGGGAGATGTTCCCGTATGGTTAACAAAATACATATACCGAAATGGAAGATGTTCTCGTAAGGTTAATAAAATACATATACCGAAATGGGAGATATTCCTGTAAGATTAATAAATCAAAATGGGAGATGTTATCGTAAGGTTAATAAAATATGTATACTGAAATTAGAGATATTCCCGTAATATTAATAAAATATGCATACCAAAATTGGATGTTCCTGTAAGGTTGATAAATCATGGGTGCCGAAATGGGAGATTTTCCCGTAAGGTAACTATGAGGCACTTTCTAAAATGGGTTATGTCCCCATAAGGTGAGTGTTTGGTTTACCCGGCAAGGTAGACCACCCTTTATACGATGTGGGGTGAACACCGGGATACCATGTAGTAGCTCTCTAGGTGTTATTTGTCGGTTATGGTCTTTTCCCATCTATGTGTGATGTGTTTCTGTGGTATGGCAATCCTCATGCATGTTTTGACTAAGGAATTGAGCATTTACTTCATATTGAGCTTATATCTATTGATTATGATCACACATATCGCTTAATTATGACTTATGTTCGTTGTTGTATTTGCACTCTGCATACTTAGTATATTCAGACATTTTAACACATACGTTTTGCCTGCATGATCTAACCATATATGAACCGGAGTTTCTTTTCATCCTTCTCCTCCATGTAGTTAATTGGTTCGGTGAAGGCTATCTATTGGTAAGTCCTTCACATTCAGGGACAACATTCGTTTACTTTCATGCTTTTAGTTAGACTATTCTATTTTTTGATACTATCTTTGAGGGTGAGCACCTGAGATGTCTTAGCACCCGCTCCATTCGTAGTTAGAAGTGTTGTTGGATACATGGGTTGTATGTTATAGCTCGACTCTTATTAAGTCAATTTATTGATGGAGCTTTCCTCTAGTCCCTTATCCCCTTTTCTGGTGAATGTTTGTTATTTTGATAAGATGGAAGTCCCAAGTCCCTAATTACCCTATGGAATGAGTTATACTTCCCCACCCCTTAGACTTATTTTTTTATCCTCTTCCCTATAACATCCCCATAGCGCGAGTCAAAAGCGCCGCTTTCCTTAGAAGTTAGAGGTTACATGGTTATTGCTCTTTTATGCTTTCGCGAAACCAAGGATGTGTTATACATGCTTAAACGGCTTGTTTGGGATTCCTTTGGGTTTTTATTCGCCGTGTCACATCTAGGCCCTAGGCTTGGGGCGTGATAAGCTTGGTATCAGAGCACTAAGTTTATAAATAGTCCTCAAAAATCCAATGCACCGCGTCAAATAGAGTCTTGTTCATGGTTGTGAAGTGCGCCATGACTATGAATATGAGGCTATGAGGCATTTTAGGAAATGCATCACTTTTTGATGATCTATGTTGTGCGGTAGGGCTAAATCCTCTAAGGTTTATTTCTGATTCATATAAGTATGTTTTAGAATATGTCTCAAGCTATTCAAAATGATGGACAAGATGGTAACTATCCCTCACTTGAGGATCAACTTCCCAACAATGACATATCAAATGTGGAGGTTCGCAATGCTCTATGTCTATTGACCAAAGTTTTAACTGCTTAACTCAACCAACAGGTAGGTTCCTTCGAGATTTCAAATGATAAGAGGAGGGCGAGGAAGGCCAAGAGGGACCGAGTTGATGGTGCATCATCTTCAACTAGTCTACCGGCATTTAAGTACGAAATGGAAAGGATCCCTTTCGCCATTTCTCAAGGGTGTGTCAAGAAGTATCAAGAAAGGTGTTTGGCTGGGACTGAGGGTTGTTTCAAGTGTTGTGGTTTTGGACATAAGATGAGAGATTGTCCTGTGGCCTTCGCAGAAAGGAGAAGAAAGACTCAACTTGAAGGTAGACTCCCACATGCTAAGTTCGATGGTAATGGTGCACCAAATCCTCCTAGGTGCCCAAAATATGGAATGAATCATGCCGACACATGTTTGAGAAACACGGGTGCATTTTTTTTGTATAGAAAAAGGGGCCACAAGATTGTTGATTGTCCATATGCTCAAAGGGAAGCTAAAGATAATCCTCCTCTAGGGCATGGTGCTCATAGAACTCACAAGGCACAAGGTGGTGCCAAGGGCGGTGGTGCTACTATTCCCTAGTGTCAAGGCGAGGTTGCTGCTATTCAAGCCTCTCTTACATGCCATAAGTGCGAAAAGTACCATTCAGGAGATTGTTTGGTTGGTTCAAGTGCATGTTTTGGGTGTGTCGCAAAGGATCAAAAGTTGAGACACTACCCATGGGTTACTAAGAATTGTAAGAATGACCATTGGCGATCTCAACCATACCCCTCAAAGGGTCCCTACATTTAGTGTGGTGCTTCAGTCGGTACGTTAAAAGGTTTATAATTATGATATCTATGATTTCTTGGATCTAGGTGCCGCTTTATCATTCATTACGCCATCTACTTCTAATAGATTTCATGTATGTCCCAAATTATTACGTGAACCCTTTGAGATATCTACCCTTGTCGGTGAGTCCACTATCTCTAGAACAGTCTATAGGGGTTATCCCGTGCTTATACTGCATGGAGTCTTGTGTCTTATGATTTTGTTGAGCTTGACCTAGTAGATTTTGATAACATTCTTGTGATGGATCTCATGAATAGGGTCTTTAAGCCCTACCTTGACATGTTTGTTGTTGGATTCATTGATGATATTTTGGTTTATTCCTGAAGCGAAGAGGAGCATGTAAGGCTTTTGAGGGTAGTGTTGCAAACCTTTCAGGAAGGAAAGTGTTTTGCTAAGTTTAATAAATGTGGGTCATGATTAGAATAAGTTGCATTCATTAGGCATATGGTGTAAGGTGAGGGAGTCAGTGAATCCCAAGAAAAAGGGATGTTTATTGTTTGGCTTTATTGGGAGTTAAGTTAGATGATGCTGAAAAGTGGAGTGATGATGGTTCTAGATTGTTCCAACCTTTTTGATTGAAGAGGTGAAATTTAAGTGGAACCTTGACACTGCTTAGTTAGAGTTGAAAGTAATGGTAAGGGATTGCAAGGTAGAGGTTTTCTCCTAAGGGGGAGATGTTGTGCCAAATATTGATGGCTTAAAGGGATTGGTTTTGTGAGACACATAACTCATCCTATCATATCTACCCCAATTCAAAAAATAATGTATAGAGGTTTGAAGGAGTTATATTGGTTGGGTGTAATCGAAAGTCTCACCCGTGAAGGGTGTTAATTATCATGGCAAGAAGGATAAATAGAGCCCAAGGGTCGTGGGTCCTTATAGGATCCTAGAAAGGGTTTGTAAGGTAACTTATGGACTTGAGTTGCCTAACGAGATGGGGTTGGTTCACCCCGTATTCCATGTGTTTATGTGGAGGAAGTGCATAGGTGACCCAAACTCTATAGTGTCCTTTGGAAATTGTAGGTGTTATGGAAGGAAACTCAACATATGAAGAAGTTCCATGTAAATATTGAATTGATAAGTAAAGAGTTTGATGAATAGAGGTTTAACATCTATCCAGGTTCTTTGGAGGGAACAACAGGCTAATGGTGTTACTAGGAAAGCTGAAACAGAAATGAAAAAGCGATAACCCTATCTCTTCCATACAAATAAAGCTTGAGTTACAATCCTTCCTATTTTAGAACCTCTTCTCCTTGTATGACATTCTCATGTTATTTATGCATGGCTATGTGATTTTGATGTTGCATTGTAAATACTATTTGAGATATTGTTTAAACATTATATATGGTGCATGTGTTACATTTTTGTATGTGGTGCATTTGGCATATGGTGCATGAATCCGTTCTTTAGTGCTTCCCCTTAGCATATTGGGGGACGAATGTTTCTAAGGGGGAGATATTGTAAGGCCCCACATGTTGAAACGTATGATGGTGAAAAAGGAAAATGGATTCTGGGAAATTTTCAAAGTACGTAACAGTGGTCCAGTATGTGTGTAGGGCTCGTACATTGGTTTGTGGGTCCATAGTGTGTATTCTAGTAACTCAAGTTTTGGAGTCCATCTATGTACGAGGGGTCCTACAAGTTGTAAAGAGTTCAATGAGTCGTAAGTTATGCTTGTGGATTGAAGGTTAAACTTGGTGAAATTAAGAACTTTTAGGGATTTTGTTTACGACAATCAAATGATCTGTAATAGGTTTGATGAGTTGTAGACCATATCGTAGAGTGAGAATCATAGAAGGGGTTTATGAAACTCTATCAGACAAACCCCATCTACGGCCCGTAGAATGAACCACACACGTAAATGGGGTCTCGTGGTCCCGACTAGTGGATTTTTATAATGTGAAGTTCCAACCTTTTTCTATTCTCTTAACAGCCTGATCTAGTCCTTCCATGACGCCTCATGCAATGCCAAGCCCCACTCTCATCAAGTCGAGTGCAAACGATTCCAATTGCCTAACTTCTAATATGAGTTCATATATGTGTCTACTTTCAATGTTCATTTCTCTTAGCACACTTCGAATTAGGTCCTTTAAAACCTACCAAATGAAATCTCTTTGAATTATCTTTCCAACGCAATTGGTTTCACCTCATTTGGAGTTCGGACAAAAAAGTTATGCCAATTTTACTAAAGCACTATTAGGCTGCTAGCTTTTACGACCCACTCTACGGGCCGTGGAATGACTTGCAGTTTGAAAATGGGGTTTCGCGAAACTATCTGACTAGCTTTTAAAGAGGGTGTTTTTGACCTTTCCTCACACCCTAAGCCCAATCCCACGTCATTTTGACATCTCACATGCCTTATATCAATCTAAAAGTCCCCTAAATGACCTTATTCTTAAATCATTCTTCAAAACCTAACTTCCAAGTTTCCTCTCAAGTCACCCAAGTTCTTCATTAAAGGAAAAAGCTTGGGTTTTAAGTTTCTTCAACAAATTAGTAATTTCTTCCATAAAACTTTGGCTAAGGTATGTGGGTTTGATTATGGGGAACATTCCTTCCCACAAGTCCAACTATTTCTCTTCTCCTACTATATGAAGTTTATGAATCTTTAGGGGTATTTTGTGAACTCTTGTATATGACATTACTATTATGCATCCTATGATGGTTTATTTTTATGCATTATCATGAAGTAGAGTATCATGTAGAATTTATGAATTTATGTGAGTGTTCAGGAAGTCTTAACTATGTTTTACTTGATAAGATGTATTTCATATTCCCATGTCCATATTTTGGAAGATGATGTATATTATTGCAATGAGTTCACTAAGAATGGTTCAAACTAACTATTTATCACTATATGACTTGAAGTAAGATTTCTAAATAATGGGGGTTTTAGTATAATATTGGTGGGTTGGTTTGAATAACATTAAAATGAGTTGGTTTTACTCCTCTCTTGTCTTAGACTCTTCAAATGCATGATTTTAACTACATGTACATATATCCACCATGTTTGACTAAATTTACTTGATAAGGATTTTCATGAAGATTTCATGAACTATTTGCATGACATGACTATGAAGAAACCTATGATGATATTATGATGAGTATTATATTATTTTATCTGTGTATAACATTATGAGATAACAAGTCATGGAAATATGTGATATAATATGAGGATTTAATGACACCCTAACTATACTTTGCTATGATAAAGTGGGTTATTTTGGATGATTTGAAAAAGGGTTTTTTCTACTCTCCTCATGTCTAAGATTTTGTCCTTGCATGGTTTTGAGCACAAATGCATATTCACTATGTTTTACTAAATCATGAACTAAGCTTCTTATGTTAACGAAGGCTTTATAGAAAGATATGTGATTTACGAATGATACAAATTGTGAAGGGCTATTATGTATGCTATGAATTATGAAATGTTGTGAAAGCTATGAAAAGTTATGAGCCCTATCTTTGATATGATGAAGCCTTGATTTTTATGAGCTACTCTATCAACTATGAAGGTACTAAAATGCTTTGCATATTAGGATAATAAGAATAATTTGAGTATTCCTTGGGATTGTGATCTAGCACTGAGTGAACCTTGGTAAATAACCATTGTCCCATAACTATGTTGCCACCATAGGTTTGATCTAGCTAATGGATCCATATTGCTTAAGTTACATGATATACTGAAATGGGAGATGTTCCCGTAAGGTTAACAAAATACATATAATGAAATGGGGGATGTTCCCGTAAGGTTAAGAAAATACATATATCGAAATGGGAGATGTTCTCGTAAGTTTAATAAAATACATATACCAAAATGGGAGATGTTCCCGTAAGGTTAATAAAATGTGTATACCAAAATGGGAGATGTTCCCGTAAGTTTAATAAAATCCGTATATCGAAATAGGAGATATTCCTGTAGGGTTAACAAAATATGTATACCGAAATAGGAGATGTTCCCATAAGGTAACTATGAGGCACTTTCCAAAATGAGTGATGTTCCCGTAAGGTGAGTGTTTGGCTTACCCCGACAAGGCAGACCACCCTTTATACGGTGTGGGATGAACACCGGGATACCAAGTAGTAGCTCGCTTGGTCTTATTCGTTGGTTATGGTCTTTTATCATCTATGTATGATGTGTTTCTATGGTAAGGCAATCCTCATGCATGTTTTGAATAAGGCATAGAGCATTTACTTCATATTAAGCTTATATCCATTGATTATGATTGTTTAATTACGACTTATGTTCTTTGTTGCATTTGCATCCCACATACTTAGTACATTCAAACGTACTAATACATAATTCTTTCCTACATGATCTAACCATGCAGGAACCGGAGTTTTTTTCCAACCTCCTCCTCCATGCAGTTAATAGGTTCTATGAAGGTTTGCTATTGGTGAGTCCTCCACATTCGGGAACAACATACGTTTACTTTCATGCTTTTATTTGGACTATACTATTTTTGGATACTATCTTTAAGGGTGAGCCCGGGAGATGCCTTGGCCCCCACTCCATTCGTAGTTATAGGTATTGTTGGATATATGGATTATATGTTATGAGCTTGACTCTTATTATGTCTATGTATTGACAGAGTTTTCCATTAGTCCCTTATCTTCTTTGCGGTGAATGTTTGTTATGTTTACAAGATGGAAGTCCCAAGTCTCTAATGCCTCCATAGCGTGAGTCATACTTACCCGCCCCTTAGGCTTATTTGCTATGTGATTCACGTTTATCCTCTTCCCTACAACATCCCTATAGCATGAGTTCAAAGCCTTTCTTTCCTAAAAAATTATGTGTTACATAATTATTGCCCTTTTATGCTTCTGTGAAACTAAGAATGTGCTATGCATGCTTAAGAGACTTGTTTGGGATCCCTTCGGGTTCCCATTCCCTGTGTCACATCTAGGCCCTAGCCTTGGGGCATGACAGCTATCCCCAAGGTTCCTCTTCCTTTCTCTTGAACTATGTGCCAGCATAGGATATATATATGGTAATCCTTCCCAAAATGGAAGACCCGTAAGGTGGGGTTACAAATTTGATATGAATTGAAAATCTTATCTGAAATAGGAGACCCATAAGGAAGGTTACTTCTCCAAAATGGGAGGCCCATAAGGAGAAGTATCATTTACCTTTGGCAAGTAGACCACCTCTTTTCCGGTGTGGGGATAATATCAAGATTCCAAGTAATAGCTTTCTTGGTCATAAATGTCGGTTGAGGTCTCTTCCCCTCTTTATATGAGTATGAAGCATTTCATGCATCTTGGATTTCGTGGCATATTGTTATACTCCCTTCTTTGTTTATATATTTCTTTCTCTATTATGTGCCCTTGTCATCTAACATTGAATGCAGATTTGATAAGTCATGTGCTTTCATGCCCGCATACTTAGTATATTCAGATGTACTAACGCATACTTTTTCCTACACGATCTAACCATGTAAGGACCGGAGACTACCTTCATCCAGCATTGGACAATTAGATCAGATTTGAGACATTTGGTTGTGGTGACTCCTATCTTCTAAGTACAAGCCACCATTCCTCTACCTATGTTACTTTTATTATGTTATTTACTTTTAGGGTGAGCTCGGTATATGTCTTGGCCCCTATCCTATCTTATGACTAGAGGCATTGTTGGACATCTTGTAAACTATTGCAAGGATACATATTATGTGATGATATTAAGTGATTGTAATTATGGCTATCTATTGGATTTGGGTATTATGAATTGGTTATTTGTCATATGATATGGATTTATGTTATAATGTGGAAGATCCTAAGTCCTGCTTTGCCCCCATAGAGTGAATCATATTTAATCATCCCTTAGTCCTTATGTGCTATGTGTTATGTGAATCCATGTTAATCCCTATCCCAATGATATCCCCATAGCGTGAGTCCTACTTTCCCTTCCCTTAGAACTATTCTACTATTTTGATATGCTTATGGATCGATGATGTTAAAATGGATACTTTTTGAGGCTTGTTTGGGGACTTTCGGGTTTCCTTTCGCCATGTCACTCCTAGATCCTAGGTTCGGGTCATGACAGAGAAGTGTATTGGTGGCATCACATTAATAGACATAGCAAAGTGTGTGATGGGGTGTGCTAATTATCAACAAGTGAAGGTAGAACACAAAAAGACTCGGAGGTTTGACTCAAGACAATGAGATAACTACTTGGAAATAGGAAGAAGTAAACATGGATTTCATCACGGGTTTGCCAAACACTAGAAAACAATTTACCTCAATATGGGTGGTTGTGGATCTAATGACGAAAACAACACAATTTATATCGGTAAATACTTCTTATGGTGCTGAAGACTATGCTAAGAGTTACATCGAAGAATTGGAGAGGCTACATGGAGTACCATTGTCCATTATGTCGAATAGGAGTGCTCAATTTACTTCACATTTTTGGAATTCATTCAAGAAGGGACTTGATACAAAGGTAAATGTAAGTACTCAATTTCATCCTCAAACGGATGGAAAAGCCGAAAGGACAATACAAACATTGGAGGATATATTAAGGGCTTGTGTACTTGATTTTAAGGGAAGTTGGGATGATCACTTACCTCTTATTGAATTTTCTTATAGCAATGGGTTTCATTCAAGCATTGGTATGACTTTGTTTGAAGCATTATATGGTAGATGGTATAGGTCACCAGTGGGTTGGTTTGAGGTTGAAGAAATGTCCTTAATTGGACCAGATTTGATACTTGATGCTATGGAGAAGGTGAAAGTCATAAGGCATTTGTTTTAAAGCCGCCCAAAGTTGCCAAAAGTCATATGTCATTGTTAGAAGAAGATAACTAAAGTTTAATAAAGGTGAGTGGGTGTATTTGAAGGTTTCCCAGTAAAAGGAGTGATGCATTTTGCTAAGAACGGAAAATTGAGTTGTAGATATGTAGGACCTTGTATGATAATGAACAAAGTTGGAAAGGTAGCTTATGAGCTAGATTTGCCGATGAAGTTATCTATGGTTCATCGGTTGTTTCATGTATTAATGCTACGGAAATGCTTGGGTGATCCTATTTCTTTTGTTCCATTGAAGGATGTGTCTATTGAGGAAAACATGACTTATGAAGAAGTACCGGTTCGTGTGGTGTGGTACGGGCCATGTGTCCCAACGTATAAGCTCGCGAACTGAAATTTTTCTAAGTACGAAATTACCGTCTCGTAACCTTTTGGTGCAGAAATATTTCTAAGTGGCATCTCACGGTCCATGGCACGACCTGTGTAGCACCACATGGGCGGTGTGGTTGTCCGTATAGCACCCCTTAGTTTCGGAAACATTCTAAGTGCTAATGTTGCAAAATCTGTCTAAGTGCCGTCCTACGGCCACTGTTCACAGTCCGTGAAGAGCCACACGAACCGTGTAGACGCCTACGTAGCCTTGACGACCCACTTTTCCATCCATTTCATTAATGGGGCTTGTGTAATTACCATTCATTTTAATTATGTTTCTTGACCTTTTGCTTATCCTAGACCCCCTAAATCAGTTGATATACTTCCATTTAGTTCATTCTCCTTGAAAACACTCTTACTCAAAAAGATCACTCCCAAAATACTCCCTAAGTCCATCTCTCAAGGCTCAAGCTAGGTTCAATTGGGGGATTCAACTTCAAGCTAAATTCTTCTCAAATTCATCTTCCTAATCAAGGTTTGTGGGATTGATTCTTGGTCCCTTTCAACCAAGAAGACCCAAACTCTTTTAAATTGATTTTCATGAATTTTAGCTTACTTTAAATGTGAGCTTTCATTATTTGATCTTATTAAATCCAATTGATGTATGGGCTGTACTTTATCTATGATCTTAAATTACTTTAATCCCTATTATGATGATTTACATTGAAGTTATGAAGTTATGAATATGCATGTCCCCTTCAAAGCTTGATTTAAGCCTGGGTGTTTTATATTATGATTTAGATATTGATTTGATTATGAATTTACTCAATTTCATATTATAATGTTGATTATAGCTTAAATCTACATTACCCTTGCTATTTTCATATCATGCGTTGCATTTGCATTCATGAACATGGATCTATATGGGAAGTATGTAGTGGGTCAAGCCCAATTATGATTTATGAAATGATGTTGATAAGATATTGGTTATGACAAGAATGTGATCACATATATGTTAATGATTATGACTTTTGAGCATTTTGGGTGCTCACACCATTCCGTATTTGTAATCGAGCTAGTCCTATGCATGAATATTATAACAACAAGCTATGATTTGGCATTTGAGTCTAAATGTGCATTGATCGGATTTGAAATGTCTATTGCCTTTTGAAAGTATGTGTATATATGCTATATGTATTCTCGTGGGATGTTGACTTAGAACTAATGGATTGGGGGTGTCAGGGCTATCCCCAAGGGTCCTCTCCCTTTCCTCGAACTATGTTCCTAGCATATGTTATAAGAATCCTATCCGAAATGGGATATGTTCCCGTAAGGAAGGTTGCTTCATACGAAATGGGATATGTTCCCGTAAGGTGAAGTATTATGATATGATATGAAAAATCCTACTGAAATGGGATATGTTCCTGTAAGGGGGTTGCTTCATACGAAATGGGATATGTTCCTGTAAGGTGAAGTATGATTTGCTTTTGGCAAGTAGACCACCTCTGTACTGGTGAGGGAATTTCATCGGGATTCCAAGTACTAGCTCACTTGGTCTTACTCTTGTCGATTGAGGTCACATCCCCGCTACATATGAACATCATTGCATCCATGCATCACAAATTTCATGGCATATTGTATACTTCTTCCTTGTATATATAATTCTTTATATATTATGTGCCCTTGTCATTTAACATTAAAATGCAGGTTTGATAAGTCATATGCATTGCATCCCTGCATACTTAGTACATTTGAACGTATTAACGCATACTCTATGCCTACATGATTTTACCATGTAGAGGCCGAGCACTATGACTATCCACCATTTGTTGAGTAGCTCAAATTCCGAAAGTTGAACTTGTGATGAGTCCTAATTTCCAAGGACATGCCATCTTCCTCTATCTATGTTATCCTATGTCTACTTTCTTATTTGAGGGTGAGCCCCGGACATGTCTTGGCCCTCGTTCCATCTTATGACTAGATGCTTCGTTGGACATCTTGTAAACTGCCAGAGATTTTATATGTGTATATATATATATATATATATATATATATATATATATATATATATATATATATATATATATATGCGATGTATTAAGAGCCTATGTTATTGGTTTCCTTTTTGAAATGGCTATTATGGATCTATTACAGACATATGTTTTGTTTACATGTTTGGTGTGGAAATGTGGAAGGTCCTAAGTCCCGTTTACCCCCATAGCGTGAGTTCTTCTTACCCGCCCCTTAGTTCTTATATGCTATGTGCTATGTGAGTCAATGTAGACCCATTCCCCTCGATGTCCCCATAGCGCGAGTGCTATTTACCCATCCCTTTATATTATGTGGTTACTATTTGATTGCGCTTACGAACCAATGATGTGGATTTGGATACTTCAAGGCTTTTTTGGGGAATCTTTGGTTCCTATTCACCGTGTCACATCTAGACCCTAGTCTCGGGTCATGAAAAAAGATGGCATCTAAGTCCTACGTTTATAAATGGTCCTCAAAGTCCAATATGTCGTGTCAAGTAGAGTCCTATTCATGGGTGTGAAGTGCACCATGCCTATGAGTGGGAGCTTACGAAGATGTTCTTGGAATTTCCTCACTTCTTCGTGTCTTACGTCGTGCTATGGCTGGTATATTTGGTCTCCCTATCTTGATGGTGTCGTTGCTCCATTTCAGAAGATGCCTCGAGGAATACCCCACCTACCAAGGCCGGCTCCGGCTGATGATGATCAGAAACCTCAAAAGCCTATGGATGAACACATCTCAAATGGTGAATTCCGTACAACCTTTGCCATGCTTGCCTAGGTGGTGACATCTTAGACAAGGCAGGCTAATCTGCCACAGATTCCTACACCAGCTTCTAGGGTGAGGGATTCACCCGGATGAATCCTCCGGAGTTCCATGGATCAAAGGCTGATGAGGATGCTCAGGAGTTCATTGATGAGCTCACCAAGATATTGAACATTTTGGGTGTCCCTTCTAAGGAGAAGGCTAGATTGGCTGCCTACCAAATGAAATATGTGGCTTAGGTGTGGTACACCCAATGGTCTATGGAAAGTGTTTACGGTGGCGATGTCAATTGGGAAGAGTATAGACTTGCGTTCCTGGATCGCTTCTTTCCACTTGAGCTTAGGGAGGCCAAGATGACTGAATTTATCAACCTTAAGCAAGGAGGTATGAGTGTGAGGGACTACGCCCTCCAATTCACAAAGCTTTCCAAGTATGCTCCGTCACTTGTGGCTGACCCTCGTGCTAGGATGCACAAGTTCATTTCTGGTATCTCTAATCTGCTTGTAAAAGAATGTTGCACTGTTATGCTCATATAGGATATGGATATTTCTAGACTCATGGTGTATGTTGAACAGATCGGAGGGGAGAAACTCAAGGAGAGAAGGGTACACGATCCTAAGAGGGCCCATTTTGATGGTGGATTCTATGGTTCTCGGAGTGGTGGCTTTGGTCGCTTCCAACAGGGCAAAGGTTCTGGTGCTCGGGTCACTAGTGCTCGGATACCTCCTCCTAGGGCACCAGTTTGTGGTTGACAGGGGTATCTCTTGCGTAGCAAGTGTGGGAATCCCCACACAGGTGTTTGTTAGAAAGATTTGGGTGTTTGTATGGGTATGGTGATAAAAACCACAAGGTTGCTCATTGTCTTAAGAATGCCCGTAGAGGCCAAGGTTAGGTAACTCAAGGTGGTCAAGGCCAACAAAGAGCTCCCCAAGGCGTTTCCCCAATGAACAACAAGTTATATGCACTCCATGCCCGTCAGGATATTGAGGAAGCTCCGGATGTCGTGATTGGTATGTTAAAAGTCTATGATTTTGATGCTTATGTTTTGCTTGACTTGGGTGCAAATTTGTCTTTGTGACACCTCTATTGGCTGTTAAATTTGGTTTGAGTTCCAAGATTTTGAAGGATCCTTTCTCAGTTTATACTCCCGTGGGTGAATCTATTATTATGCATAGAGTCTATTGTGGTTATCCGATTTCTATGTTGCACAAAGTTTTCTCATGTGCCCTTGTGGAACTTGAGGTGTTTGATTTTGACATGATTCTTGGGATGGATTGGTTGCATCCATCATATGCCTCTATAGATTGTAGAACCCAGAAGGTCAAGTTCAAACCTCTCGGTGAGCCCGTTCTTGAATGGAAGGGTAGTGACTCCTCTATTAAAGGTCGGTTTATTTCCTACCTCAAGGCCCGAAAAATGATTTCCAAGGGCTATCATATTGTGAGGGTCAAGGATATGGAGTCCGAAGCACCTAATCTTGAGTCGGTTCTTGTGGTGACTAAGTTTTCGGATGTGTTGCCCGAAGACTCGACTGGTATTCCTCTTTAAAGGGAGGTAGACTTCAGCATAGATCTTCTTCCGGATACCCAGCCTATCTCTATTCCTCCTTATCGTATGGCACCAGTGGAGTTGAAAGAGTTAAAAGAGAAATTAAATGATTTGTTGGAGAAAGGCTTCATGTCACGCCTTAAGTCCCTTTAAGGCGGACTGGTACCCGTTGTCGACAAGGCTCGGGAGAACCAACATATAACTATGCACCTGCTATGAACATTTAATAGGTTCCCATATTCAATATGTTGTCAAAAGAAAGTAAACTATATTAACAAGCCAAAAGTAAATGCATAAGACTAGGCCGTTGGAGCCACTATGTATATAGTATGCCACTTGACCACACTTTAATTTACATAGTCTACAAAGCCTCTAGGTAAGGAGCAATATCCATATGGGTCGGGACAAGCCCCGCCTCATGACCAACTATACAATACAAAATACAAGTTCTGAAGACACAAGCCCCGAAGCAACCTGGAGCTTAGTAATAGCAGCTGGAAAGTCTTGTACTCTTACTGGGGAGATCTAGTAACTCCTGTACCTACAGCATGAAATGCAGGTCACCCATAAGGGACGTCAGTACGAGATAATGTACTGAATATGTAAGGCAGGAAATATTGTATATGAAATAAGAACTCAAATGATATCACACACTGATATGTAAGGATGAAGGACCATCTTTAGTCATACTGTGGAATCATGTACTTTATGTGTTTTTATTACTTTACCATTCTTTACTGTATAATCTGTGCACAATATATCATATAAATGACCAGCTGATCAGTGGTAAATCAATATCGGGATCGACCCATGCTAGGCTTTCCTTTCACCCATGGGATACCCCCCGTAATATGGGATCAACCCATGCTAGGTGATTCTTCCACCCCTGGGATACCACTCATTAATAAGCAACTTTGAGTTATCTTTTATTTACTTTCCAGGTGATTCTTTTGGTTGTCATAACCTTTAGAACTGTAGGAATATAGACAGGTGACATATAAACAACCATACAAGATAATACCACAATGAAAAGAGAGATACACAACTAATGAACCGTATAAGAGGTTAAATAACACATGGACTTTGTTTGGTAAATAGGAACTCATATATCTTTGGTATCCAAGTACGTATGCAAGTTTGACAATGGCTATGTATGGGAACATATGAACATGGTAATGAGTGGAGACACAATTATTAGTTATGTCGTAGTTGGTAAGTTCCCTCTATGTACCAAGGACAGACATAGATTTCATGCCAAGTAATAGGAAATCAAGTAGCCTTACATACCTCGCTGTACTATGTCGTTATTACCTCGGAGTAGTATCCTTTTCCTCCAAACACTTATCTACAATATAGTAGGTGATAAAACTAGTATTAGCAGCTAATAAACACATCTTGGTAATCCAATTTCACCCAAGAATAATATCTGGGCAGCAAGCTCGGAATTAGCAACCAAAGAGTATTCTTTCAACATTTCCACTCCTAATCATATTTTCTAATACACATTCCCATATACATGTCATATCCAGCTATTTATAGTTTCATAACAGCGTTACAACAGCTCATAATGTACAACAGACTACAAATCTACACAACACGAAAGTAGGCAACACAACATTACATCCTTTCGCTACATTTCGGCGTCAACAATTCCAAATCTGTTTCAACCTCAACCAAACTGTCCTCAACATATTTACACACAAATACAATCCTAAAACAGTACAAAAACAGTCCTCCAAGAGTATAGAAAACATGAGACAACCATTACCAATATTCAGTCCACAAATTCCTACTAAGAGCGCAATTTAGGTATCATATAAGAACTCATTTTCACGGAAGGTACAAATGGTGCAGCAGCCTTCTTACACCACTACAGAACCAAACCTTGTTAAAAACATATATATTACTTTATAATCCAGCCAACCAACAAGAGAAAAGCCTCTTAATTAACAAGAAAAGTGGACAACAATCTTTGGAACACATGCTGTCCCAAATTTCTGCACAAGTACAACCAGCATACTCTTCATGTGTTTCATGGAAAAATTACACCAAACCGTAGGTATTTTTACTTACCTTAGCCCTCAAAGATTATGTTCTCTTCAAGAACCCTAGAGGTGAGCCCTGGCTTCTTTACAAAGTGAAGAAAGAGCAAGGAGAAACTTTGAGACAAATCTGATTTTGGGCTTTAAGAAAATGACTAAAAGTTGCTGGATTTCACTCCCTTTTATAAGGCCACTTTTAGCCGACTTTCTTTTGGATTTCCATCCTTACTTTACTAAGGTTATGATGCAGCAACTTGTCCTTTTCACTTCGGCCTTATTGGTCTTCAATCGGATGGGCTTTGTTGCAAATATTTCTCACTTAAACCCACTTAATTTGGGCCCTATTTGTGAATTGGGTTGTGAATGTAATTTGACCCTTTTTCCTATTCATCTTGGGCTGAAAATGTTTTCCTTTTATGATTCTAAACCATGGGCCCAAATGACATCCTTAACTCAGGGTTTATTCTTTATAGGACTTGAACAAATTCGATGTTGGGCCTTGTCTCCATTTACCTAGCCTATTTAAGCTAAGCACGTAGGTGACTCACCTGTTAGCTTCCTAAGTCTCACAAGCACCTCACTTATTTCACTTCATTTAAGGTCACAATCTCCTTAACTTGACTTAAAAATTATATACACTCGATCATCTTAAGCGTTAGACGTACATATACCCCTTTAATCTAAAATTCACGCACTTTTAAAATGTAGGCAGATTTGACCCCGCCATATCATGTTTCATCTGTGTTGGACTAGTACATGTAAGATTTGGGGTGTTACACTTCATTTGGCATAGTATATCACCATGGGGGTGCTCCAGTGTTGTTTGTAAGAAAGAAGGATGGATCTCTTCGAATGTGTATTGATTATAGGCAACTGAATAAGGTGATCGTTAAGAATAAGTAACTGTTGCCCAAGATTGATGATTTGTTCGACATACTTCAAGGGGCTACTCATTTCTCAAAGATTGATCTTTGTTTCGGGTATCATCAGTTGAAGGTTAGGGAGTTTGACATTCCCAAGACAGCCGTACGGACAAGGTATGGGCACTTTAAGTTTGTGGTGATGTTGTTCGGCTTAACTAATATTCTGACCGTGTTCATGGATCTGATGAATCGGGTGTTTAAACCATTTCTTGACAGTTTTGTAGTGGTCTTAATTGACAATATTCTCATTTACTTCCGAAGTGAGTAGGAGCACAGGGATCATTTGAGAATGGTTCTACAAACCTTGAGAGAGAAGAAGTTGTAAGCCAAGTTTAGAAAATGTGATTTTTGGTTGGGTGAAGTGGCTTTCCTTGGTCATGTGGTGTCCAGTGACTGTATCAAGGTGGATCCGAAGAAGACCGAGGCCATGAGGAATTGGCCTAGACCGTTGAGTCCTTCAGATATTCGAAGTTTTCTAGGGTTGGCTAGATATTCTAGAAGATTTGTTGAAGGGTTCTCATCTATTGCATCTCCGATGATTAAATTGACCCAAAAGAAGGCTAAGTTTGTGTATTCAAATGACTGCGAATAGAGTTTCCGAACCTTGAAGGATCGGCTTACGTCGACTTCTGTCTTGACTTTACCAAACAACTTGGAGGGATTCATGGTGTATTGTGATGCCTTGCAGATTGGTTTGGGTTGTGTGCTTATGCAACATGGTAAGGTAATAGCGTATGCATCAAGGCAGTTGAAGGTGCATGAATGTAACTACCCAACATATGATCTTGAGTTGGTGGCGGTAGTCTTTGCCTTGAAGATTTGGACACTATTTTAATGGGGTTCATGTTGAAGTGTTCATCGATCACAAGAGTTTGCGATATGTAAACACTCAAAGGGATCTCAACTTGAGGCAAAGGAGATGGTTACAACTCCTAAATGATTATGACATGAGTGTTCAATATCATCCCGTCAAGGCTAATGTTGTAGCCAATGCTCTAAGTAGGCTGTCTATGGGAAGTGTGACGAATATTGAAGAGGAAAGGAAGGAGTTAGCAAGGGATGTTCACCAGTTTTCTAGGTTGGGTGTCAGGTTGTCCGGCTCCAATAAGGGTGGTATTCGTGTTCTTGATGGGTCTAATTCTTCCGTGGTGGTTTATGTGAAAGCTAAACAAGATTTGGATCCATCGTTAGTAGAATTGAAGAAGGTGGTTGCCAAGAAGGAGATTGAAGTGTTCTCCCAAGGGGGAGATGGTGTGCTTTAGTACCAAGACCAACATTGTGTTCTGGATATGGATGATCTTAGAAGGGTGATCATGAGTGAGGCTCATAACTCTCATTATTCTATTCACCCGGGGTTTACTAAAAAATATCGAGATTTTAAGAAAGTGTATTGGTGGCATGGTATGAATAAGAACATAGCTAATTTCGTATCCGAATGTCCAAGTTGTCAACAAGTGAAGGGAGAGCAGCAAAGGCCCGGTGGCTTGGCTCAAGATATTGAGATCCCCACTTGGAAGTGGGAGGATGTGAACATGGACTTTGTCGTTGGGTTACTCGGACCCGAGGGCAATTTGACTCCATTTGGGTCATCATTGACTAGAAGACCAAGTCAGCTCACTTCCTACTGGTCAAGACTACCTATAGCGCCGAGGAATATGCGAGGTTGTACATCCATGAATTGGTGAGACTGAATGGTGTGCTTAAATTTATCATATCAGATTGTGCCACCCAATTCACTTCCCACTTTTGGAGGTCATTTCTGAAGGGACTTGGAACTAAAATTAAGTTGAGCATCGCTTTTCATCCTCAAACTGATGGTCAAGCTGAGAGGACAATTTGAACCTTGGAGGAATGTTGAGGGCTTGTGCGTTGGAATTCAGGGGTACTTGGGATGATCACCTTCCACTCATTGACTTTGCCTATAATAATAGCTTCCATGCTAGCATTGGTATGGCACCGTTTGAGGCCTTAAATGGGAGAAGGTGTAGGTCACTGGAGGAGTGGTTTGAATTGGGGGAGATGGCACTAATTAGCCCGAATTTAGTGTTTGAGGCTATTACTAAGGTGAAGGTGATTAGTGAAAGGTTGAAGACGACACAGAGTCGCCAAATGTCCTATTCGGATGTTAGGAGGAGGGACCTTGAATTTCATGTTGGGGATTGGGTGTATGTGAAGGTTTTGCCTATGAAGGGTGTGATGCGTTTTGGTATGAAGGGCAAGCTAAGCCCCTGGTATGTTTGACCTTATGAGATTATGGAACGGATTGGGAACGTGGCTTATAGGTAGGAGTTGCCTCCAGACTTCAGTTCCATTCACCCTTTTTTCCATGTGTCTATGTTGAGGAAGTTAGTCGGTGATCCTAGCACCATTGTGCCTTTGGAAGTGATCGAGGTTGAGGAGAACCTATCTTATGAGGAAGTCCCGATAGAGATTTTGGATAGGCAAGTTAAGCGGCTTTGTAACAGGGATGTGGCTTCGGTGAAGGTGCTTTGGAGAAATCATCACGTGGAGAGTGCTACATGGGAGGCGAAATTGGATAGGATGAAGCAATATCCCCATCTTTTCCAATCTACTGAAGCCTAAGGTACTAGGTTAATCCTCTTCTAAATAGTCCTAATTCTTTCACTCTTGAGTCTCATGACATGACATGCACACATGTGCACAAAAATGATTTTTATGATGTTTGAATGATTTGAATTCATTTTGATATGGGTTTTAAAGGATTTATGATTTTCAAATGATGAACTACACATTGTTCCTTGTGTTTAGACGTTTCATGTTCCAAGTTAAGCTTTTCAAGCCTTGTCGTTGCACATTCAGGGATGAATGTTTGATGAGTCATGAAAATACGACTTTTACGACGCTTAAAACATAGAATTATTAGGTGTTTTCGAGCGGTGTTATTGGTTTAATAGGTATGTTTTGACATTGTGCAGGAAAATGACTAAGGCATGGGAAATGGCGGAATGTGCAAGGAACGGGTGAAAAACGAAGCCAAGTGTCGGACCACGGAAGGCCCACACGGGCCGTCTCACACCAGACGGTCCGTGTGACCGACCGTGGCACGACACGAGTCACACGGTCAGGCAACACGGCTCGTCTGACGCCAAACGGACCGTGTGACGGACCGTGTACTTGACGAAGCTCGGAAGACAACCCGTCGAAAATTAAAGAAATCGTGCAAGGAGATTCACACGGAGGAACCACACGGCCCATCTTACTCCACACGGATCGTGTAACGGGCCGTGTAACTGACGTAGCTCGAAGGGCCTTCGTTGAAAATATCAGAATTCGTGCAAGTGGATCGACACGGAAGAGCCACACGGCTCGTCTCACGCCACACGGGCCGTGTCACGAACCGTGTGGGCACAGTCAGTCGCCAGACGGTCCGTTCACACGGACCATCTCACCTCAGACGGTCCGTGTAACGGACCGTGCCCCGTGCCGAAATTATTTTCCTAAATTATATCGACTTAGTTTTACTTTGTATAAATAGGATGTTATTTTATTTTATTAAGGGACTTCGTTTTGACGACAGAAACTAGAGAGAACAAGGAGAAAAACATTAGTTTTGGCTTTTGTAATTCGTGAGAATCACGTTTGTGATTATTGTTCAAAGCTTGTAACACGGATTCTTGTTCTTCAATCGTAAGTCCATCTTTATGTTTTCTTCTACTCGTTGTGGGCAAATTATCAATAGGATGCTAGGCTAAACCCACAACTAGGGTTGTGGGAACCATGACGACCCAATTAAGATAACGCAAACTGGGGGTAATTCGTTCACATAAACAGCGCATGTATTGTTAAATTCTTCGTTTTAACTTCTCCTTAATGAGTCGACGCATTAGGGTAAGCCTGTATTCGTTACATGCCCGAAAAGGATGTAGTGATTGGGAAAAGAGTCTAACAACAGAGATTCAGGGTCATGAACCTAGTCTAAGTGCCTGAGACCGAAAAGTGAGGGTATTCTGAGATCAGAAACAACGATTAGCATTGCATACACTCGGAGACCGAGAGGAGAGGAGTGAGATATACCTAGAAAGGACCGAAAGGTGACCTAGGTATTAATTAAGTTGTAGATTTTGCATGCATCATTAGGAACGAATTCACAGATCCAGTTTAGTTGTCGTAATTGTATGTCATGAGGAACACAACCCTAGCCTCTCTCTATCTGTCTAAGAATCGGAACGTCCTTATTAATTACTTTACGAAATTAGTTGAACTAAATAACGCAACCCCCATTTATTTTATGTACGTTTATCTTGGGAATAGCATTTACAACTGAAAGCTGGTACAAATAGAATAATTCTTACGTGTTCCCTGTGGGATCGACCTCAACTCTGGTTGAGTTCTATATTTGACCAACGACCGCTTTCCTCTTCTATTTGGAGTGTAATTTGGGCGTATCAAATTTTGGCGCCGTTGCCGGGGATCGAACCCGGGTCACCCGCGTGACAGGCGGGAATACTTACCACTATACTACAACGACACCATCTATGCCTTGCAGGGCATGGGGACCAGACCGTTCGTGCCAAGAAAGTTGGACTTGGATTTGCAAAATAGGCCAACACCTCCGGCGAAACCCTCTATCGAGGAACCGCCTGTTCTGGAGCTCAAGGAGTTGCCGCAACACCTCAGGTATGCATTTTTAGGTACTAACAACACTCTTCCTGTGATTGTGGCTGCAGGTCTTCAGGAACATCAGGTGGAGGCATTGTTGGGGGTCCTACAGAAGTTCAAGCGCGCCATTGGATGGACCATTGCTGACATAATTGGCATCCCTCCAGGCATCTGCACTCATAAAATCAAGCTTGAGGATAACTGTATGCCTAGCATTGAGCATCAGCGAAGGCTTAACCCACCCATGCAGGAGGTGGTGAAGAAGGAGATCATTAAGTGGCTGGATGCTGGGGTGGTGTATCCAATCTCGGACAGCAAGTGGGTGAGCCCAGTGCAGTGCGTCCCCAAAAAGGGGGGCATGACAGTGGTCGTCAATGATAAGAACGAGCTCGTCCCACTGAGACCTGTCACCGGATGGCGAGTGTGCATGGACTACAGGAAGTTGAACAAATGGACTCTAAAGGACCACTTCCCCATGCCGTTCATGGATCAGATGCTAGACAGGCTAGCAGGGCGAGGATGGTATTGTTTCCTCGATGGATACTCGGGGTACAACCAGATCTCAATAGCCCCAGAAGATCAGGAGAAGACCACCTTCACGTGTCCGTATGGGACGTTTGCTTTCAGGAGGATGCCATTTGGGCTCTGCAATGCCCCAGCCACTTTTCAGCGCTGCATGATGTCCATCTTTTCAGACATGGTCGAAGACACCCTTGAGGTATTTATGGACGATTTTTCAGTAGTGGGTGATTCTTTTGATGATTGTTTGCAGAACCTATGCAAGGCACTGCAGCGCTGTGAAGCGGCCCAGTTGGTTCTAAATTGGGAGAAGTGTCATTTCATGGTCAAGGAGGGCATAGTCCTTGGTCATAAGGTGTCAGAAAAGGGGATAGAGGTGGACAAGGCAAAGATTGAGGTCATTGAGAAATTGCCGCCTCCTATCTCGGTCAAAGGGGTCCGGAGTTTCCTAGGGCATGCTGGATTCTATCGCCGGTTTATTAAAGACTTCTCTAAGATTGCACATCCATTGTGCAAACTGTTGGAGAAGGATGTCAAGTTCCACTTTGACGATGCGTGTCGACAAGCATTTGAGACCTTAAAACTGAAGCTCATCTCAGCGCCTGTCGTGGTTGCTCCTGACTGGGACGCTCCGTTTGAGGTTATGTGTGACGCAAGCGGAGTTGTTGTGGGTGTTGTGCTGGGGCAGAAGCGGAACAAAATTTTCCATCCTATCTACTATGCCAGTAAGACGCTGAATGAGGCTCAAAGGAATTACACTGTCACAGAGCAGGAGTTGCTAGCCGTGGTGTATGCCTTTGACAAGTTTCGAGCATATTTACTGGGCACGAGGGTGATCGTCCACACTGACCATGCCGCACTCCGGTACCTCATGGCCAAGAAGGACGCTAAGCCTCGCTTAATCAGATGGGTGCACTTGCTACAGGAGTTCGACTTCGAAGTCCAGGATCGTAAAGGCACGGAGAATCAAGTGGCCGACCATCTCTCCAGGTTAGAGGATGCAGCCCGGGCAAATGAGTGGGTGGACATCGATGACTCGTTTCCCGATGAGCAGGTATTAGCCGCTTCTGCGGACCTAGTCCCTTGGTATGCTGATTTTGTTAACTTCCTGGTGAGCGATATTATGCCGGAAGGCCTTAACCTTCACCAGAGAAAAAAGTTTTTTCATGATGTGCGCAGGTACTTTTGGGATGATCCATATCTATTCAGAACATGCGCAGATGGGGTCATCCGACGATGTGTCCCTGAGGCAGAAATGTTGAGCATCCTGGAAGCCTGCCACTCCTCTCCAGTGGGGGGGCATCATGGTGGTGCCAGAACTGCCAAGAAGATCCTGCAGTGTGGGTACTACTGGCCCACCATCTATAAAGATGCCCATGACTTGGTGCAGGGGTGCGACCAGTGTCAGCGCCAAGGGAACATTTCAAGGCGTCAAGAGTTGCCCATGACCCCCATTTTGGAGGTGGAACTGTTTGATGTGTGGGGCATCGACTTCATGGGCCCGTTCGTGAGCTCTTATGGGATGAAGTATATCTTGGTGGCTGTGGACTACGTCTCCAAATGGGTGGAGGCAATAGCGCTGCCTAACAACGAAAGTAAGAGTGTGGTACAGTTCCTGAGGCTAAACATCTTTGCAAGGTTTGGGACACCCCGAACTATCATTAGTGATGGGGGCTCCCACTTCTGCAACACGTCCTTTCGGGCTGTACTGGCGAAATATGGGGTACGCCAACACAAGGTGGCCACGCCCTATCATCCGCAGACAAGTGGACAGGTCGAAGTATCCAACAGGGAAATTAAGGAGATCCTGACCAAGTCTGTGAACGCCACAAGAACGGACTGGGCTAGGAAGTTAGATGATGCATTGTGGGCCTATAGGACAGCGTATAAGACACCCATTGGTATGTCTCCATATCAGCTAGTGTTCGGTAAAGCCTGTCATCTACCAATTGAGTTGGAGCACAAGGCACTGTGGGCCCTCAAGGCCCTGAATATGAATTGGAAGGAGGCAGCCAACATGAGGTTGGACCAGATGAATGAGCTGGATGAGTTTCGTCTACAGGCTTACGAGAGTGCTGCTCTGTACAAGAATAAGATGAAGTCTTACCATGATAAGCTCATTGCCCCACGTAGCTTTGATGTTGGTGATAGAGTGCTACTCTACAACTCCAGATTGAGGCTATTTCCAGGGAAGCTAAAATCAAGGTGGTCCGGCCCGTACAAGATCACACTAGTGCTGACTAATGGAGCAGTTGAGTTAGAGACGGATGAGGGGCACCGCTTCAAGGTTAATGGGCAGCGCGTGAAAAAGTACTTGGGCGCTGCAGAGGAATCCGCGGTGATAGAGGTTCTCCATCTTGACGAAGTCTGAGTAGTCAAGACCTTCACGTCGAGCCGTGACGTTAAACCAAGCGCTAAATGGGAGGCAACCCATCAAATCAAAAAAAAAAAAAAAGGTAAAGTGCACTGACTTCTGCTTTTTCTTGGCTTATATTTTGTCTCAGGGAAGGATGCACATGGTGACAAGGAAAGCCAATTAGGCGTACGAGCAAAGGAAGGACAAAATTCCCCAAAGGGGTGTCGCACGGCCCGTTTACACGGATCGTCTGATCCCAGACGGACCGTGTAACGGCCCGTTGGGGCGTCCCCCTCCAAGTAAGTGAAATTCCCCAAGGCAACTCACACGGCCAAATCACACGGTCCGTGTGAGCTTAAACGAACCGTCCGACAAGCCGTGTGGGAGCATGCAGCGTCAGACGCCACGCGTGTCACCACACGGCCCACAACACGGGCCGTCCCACTTGAAACGGTCCGTCTAACGGGACCGTTTGGGCGTGCACCTCGGGACCATGCGTCCGCCGCCCACGGAACGCGATACGAATCGTGCCACGTGGCACGACCCGTTTTCTCACACGTCTTGGGTCACGAGAATTTGGGTATTTATACCCTCTTTTCATATTTTGCCTTCCCCTCACAATCACTTTTTCTCTAAACAAACATCCCACACGCCTCACTCCTTTCCTCACAACACCACAACCTCCATCTCTTCTCACACGGTTTGTGCACTCTACTCACGATCCGTCACACCATCCTTAGGCAAATTTTTCAAGTCTCAAGACTACTTCCCTCATTCAAGTATGTTTCTTTGATGTAGTTTGCTTTTAAGTCTAGATTGGTTGTTCTTTAGTTTGTCCTTGACATTTTGTTTTTAGTTTTGTTCTTGTGAGTGAGTTTATGCATATACCTAGTGATTGTGACGTCTATAACTCTCTAGGGGCATGATTCCTTGAAGCTTTGTTAATGGGTAGTCGTAGCCACCATTGTTGCTTTCTTGCACTCTTGAAACATAGGGTATTTGTGATTTTTGGTTGGTTAAAAATTGGGTTTGTGATTGTAGAACGTAGTCTTGCTTAGTGTGAGTACCCGATCCGGCGTTTTTAAAGACTTATTGCACGTGTGAACTTCAAAATCCGTTATGGGGCTGGCTGGGGACGATGACCGTGTCACGGTACGTTACACGGACCGTGTGACATCACACGGGCCGTGTCACGCACCGTCCGTGTCGCATTCCCCGTTGTACGCAAAGGCACGCCACACGGTCCGTTCGCACGGACCGTCTGACCGTACACGGTCCGTGTGTCGGCCCGTCCCGTGTCCCTTGGACGCCTGCGACCCATTAGGCCTTCACACGGGCCTCTACACGGCCCGTGTCCCTTTACACGGCCCGTGCATGGCCCCCGTCCTATGCCCCCTTATTTTTTCAGACGTCATTGTATTTACTTTCCTCGAGTCTCATCGGCCTCTTTAGTGCGAAATTCCCTATGATAGACCGGGTGACGCCACTCTTAAGGGTTTTTGTCACTTCATTTCCACAGGGGAAGTCTGAGTACCCGGTAGTGTGTCGTCCCAAACACCCTGGCTTTACTAATATTTTATTTATTCTTTGTGTTGTTTGCAGGACTATTATGGCCCCACGTCTACGACCTCGCCCACGACAAGACGAGCAGGAGTCACGTCTCCGGGATTCGATCACCGAATCCTCTAGTCATACTCCGGGGAGTGACTCAGGCAATGACTCCGAAGGCGGGTCAGCTGTGCCTTCCCCACCCCCTCGCACTGCCCGTTCCCGTCCAGTGAGGCGCTACATCGCTTCAGATTCTGAGGAGGAAACTCCCGAAGCGGGGGTGGCAGGGGAAGCTGCGGTCCCAGAGCAGGAGGATGAGGCTGGCACTCCAGTCACCGCCGAGCACGATGTTGGAGGTGAGGAGGATATTTTGCTCCTCCGCGACAGTGATGATGAGGCCACCCAGCAGGCGGTTGCCCGGACTTCTGACCCGGAAACCGCCAAGTGGCTCCTGATCTTTTTACGGCGGAGATGGTCAGTCCCCGGGGCTAAGGAGATATACGTAAATGGCATCACCAAAGGTACTGGAGGCTATCAGGGGAGGCCAATTATCCCGAAAATGCGGGTCCTAGTGGACAAGTTGGACTCCATTCCGGAAATACGAAATACCTTTGAAGCATATCAGTTTGGATGGATGGCCAGCCCTCCTGGATACTATGGCCCAGATATGATCGCAGAATTTTACTCCAGCTATGCCGCCAGCCTTCTTGCATCCATAGAAGGCAACCTGCCCAGACGTGCGAAGACGCGGCTTGCTGCCAAATTATCTCATCGGGATTATGTCACCATCCGGGGGGCACAGGTTGACATTTTGGCAGAGACGATCAACCGCTTTTTATTTGGTCCAGACTACCGTGCTCCACCGGATGGGATCTTCATTTCTCACTATGTGAATGTCACTGATGAGGTTAGGATCTCGGACCCGTCTACCCGGACTAGGGAGTTACAGTGGATGGCGGAGCATATTGCACTTCAGGGAGTGGAGGCACCTTGGGTGACTAACCCCAAGATTCCTATTACAAAAGCCTCCCTTACATTTGTCGCCAAGTTTTGGTGGTCGGTGGTGCGAGCCCGACTTCGACCCACAGTAAACGACAACACGCTCCAACTCTCCCATGCTGTGTTGGTCGCGAGTTTGGTGGCCCGCCTTGGGATTAACGTGGGGCGCGTGATTGCTATGGAGATAAAGGATCGTGCCCTCTCCGAACGCGCAGGTATGTCCTTTCCATGCCTGATTCGGGCACTTTGCAGGCAGGCCCGTGTTCCCACCACGCACTTCTTGGACCGGAAGATAGCTCCGAAGGGTATCGTCAACATTGCAATGATTAAGGATATCGACAACCCATTGTACCACAATCGATCCCGGCGGCATGGGATTCTGACACAGCTCCCCCGGGCTCCCCCACAGCAGCCTTTGGCTTTTGAGGAGCCCCCCACAGCCCCTCAGACGGGTACAGCTACTGAGCAGCCCGGGGGCAGTGGCGCAGCACCTCAGACGCATCCGGGCTACACTTATGTCCCCTACGACCTCCTCGCCCGCATGGTTACAGAGCAGAGGCTGACGCGGGCGATTGTTGACCAGATGGTGGTCCGGGTGCCTCAGGTGGTGCAGACTCACGTGCAGTTGGCTGAGGATCGGCATCGCGCTGAACTACTTGGCCAGATCCAGAGTTTGCAGGAGCAGTTTAACCAGTGGGAGGCCTACCTTCGCCGTATGTTTGGCAGCATGACCGGTGATGAAGTGACTCAGATGATGCCGGAGATGCAGGTCATGAAGGACAAAATTGACGATTTGTATGCACGATACAACAGCACCGGGCCCGCTCCGGCTCCACCACCCGATTCGTTTGCATCATTGTTTAGTGCCCCGGTGGAGCCATGCCTGACTGAGGGCTGGGGGGTACCGATCATACCTCCTGCTGCCCAAGCACCCTTTCCAGCGGCGTCGGGTCATACGGACAAAGGTAAGCGTCGCAGTCAGCGCACTAGCCCACCTGAGGACCCACAGCGTGAGGAGGCACGGCAGCTGCGAAAAGCTTTGAGGGCTCAGAGGCGTGAGGCTGCTGCACGGGAAGAGCAGGCGCGCCTCACATATGAGGCTGCCCGGAGAGGAGCATCCGGAAGTACTAGGGTGCCAGCTGATGATGTTGCCTGCCCGGACCCGCCAGTTGGTTCGGGCCATGATGACCCCCCTGACGCCTAAGGCGTCCCAGGTATGTCGTGCTCCCATTTTTGCTTTGTTGGTTATTCTGGTGCTATGAGGACATTGCACTGCTTTTTGTTGAGGGTGGGGTATCTTATCTTTACCCTGAAGAGTTTTTCTTGCCATGTTTCTTTTCTCTGAAGGTGTATTATCTAGTAGAACTGGCATGTTTAGGTTTATTATGTTTGTTTTGTGTGGTAAAGACAAGTGGTTTATAAAAGTTTATAGTTCCTCACCAATTTGAAAAAATGAAAATCCACGGAACTTTTAGGTGTGTATCCCATATGGACTGATTCTGTGATCCTCTGAAAACACAATGTACATTGTTTAGTTGGCATATTAACGATTGAAGTCTGACTGTGTTGTGTAGTGCTGAATAGTGGGGGATATGTGCCATGTGTGTGGAAGTGTATTTGCTTGAATTTAACTGACACACTTGTAAACTAGAACTTGCCTGGTTGGTCCCCCTAAAACGATTGAATGAGTGGATCAGGAAAGGATCTTAGGCCATTGTTGTTAAGAAGTTACTAAGCCTAAAATGAATTAACCAAATGAAGTTTATCCCTTTGAACCAAATAATTGAGCCTTAACAGACCTTTTCTTTCTTATTACCAAATCCATGTTTCCAATCTATCTGTAGACCATACTTAGGCCCTGGTCGCTTTAAGGACATTGTGAACCTCAACCTAGGCCAAAGGCCTAAGTTGAGGGTGGCTTATATTGGCCCTGGTCCTTGAAAAGACATTGTGCACCTCAACTTGGGCTAAAATCCTAAGTTGAGGGTGGCTATTGTAAGAGAAGCAGAAGAACAGGGATGGAAAAGATCCAAGTGGTGAGAAGAAAAGTTGAAAAACAAAAGAAAGAATTTTTGGGGGCGTGAATAAAATTATAAAAAAAAAAAAAAAGTACACGCCCCTCTGTAGAGCAAAGTGGAAAAATAGGGAAAACAAAGATTTTGGGAAGCCGAAAGTAGTGGCTGAGTCTAAGCAGGGTCTTGGAACAAAACGCTAGTCACTTTGATCCTAAATATATCTCACCCAAGCCTGAGCCTACGTTACAAGCCTTAGAAAGTCCTAAAGTGATCCTGAAAAGGTCATTCAAGAGTTAAGGTGGTGAAAATAAAGGCAAGCATATGGTCTATACTCGTGTGTCGGTTGAAAATTCTTTCTGAGCGTGAGTGTTTATATTCCAGTCTCTGTGTGCTACATTATTTCAGGGTGTATGAGACTTCTTTGTAGTAAGGGCACTATCACTGCACTATTCGGGTACTATACATAACTGGCTTATCTTTATTCGAGAACTTAATAGGAGCCAACGAGATATAGTATCGTGTTTAGGTCGATCTAATCAGAATCTGTTGGAATACGCACACATTACAAGTATACGTGTGGAGCATGAGTTTAATGAACAAAGGGGTTGCTATTTATTTCTTTTTAATTACTTGTCTTTTGTGTGTCGTAATGTGTTTTTGGTCATCGCTTGAGGACAAGCAATGGTTCTAAGTTGAGGGTGTTGATGAGTCATGAAAATACGACTTTTACGACGCATAAAACATAGAATTATTGGGTGTCCTCGAGCGGTGTTATTGGTTTAATAGGTATGTTTTGACATTGTGCAGGAAAATGACCAAGGCATGGGAAATGGCGGAAAGTGCAAGGAACGGGTGAAAAACGAAGCCAAGTGTCGGACCAGGGAAGGCCCACACGGGCCGTCTCACGCCAGACGGTCCGTGTGACCGACCGTGGCACGACACGAGTCACACGGTCAGGCCACACGGCTCGTCTGACGCCAGACGGACCGTGTGACGGACCGTGTACTTGACGAAGCTCGGAAGACAACCCGTCGAAAATTAAAGAAATCGTGCAAGGAGATTCACACGGAGGAACCACACGGCCCGTCTTACTCCACACGGATCGTGTAACGGGCCGTGTAACTGACGTAGCTCGAAGGGCCTTCGTTGAAAATATCAGAATTCGTGCAAGTGGATCGACACGGAAGAGCCACACGGCTCGTCTCACGCCACACGGGCCGTGTCACGAACCGTGTGGGCACAGTCAGTCGCCAGACGGTCCGTTCACACGGACCATCTCACCTCAGACGGTCCGTGTAACGGACCGTGCCCCGTGCCGAAATTATTTTCCTAAATTATATCGACTTAGTTTTACTTTGTATAAATAGGATGTTATTTTATTTTATTAAGGGACTTCGTTTTGACGACAGAAACTAGAGAGAACAAGGAGAAAAACATTAGTTTTGGCTTTTGTAATTCGTGAGAATCACGTTTGTGATTATTGTTCAAAGCTTGTAACACGGATTCTTGTTCTTCAATCGTAAGTCCATCTTTATGTTTTCTTCTACTCGTTGTGGGCAAATTATCAATAGGATGCTAGGCTAAACCCACAACTAGGGTTGTGGGAACCATGACGACCCAATTAAGATAACGCAAACTAGGGGTAATTCGTTCACATAAACAGCGCATGTATTGTTAAATTCTTCGTTTTAACTTCTCCTTAATGAGTCAACGCATTAGGGTAAGCCTGTATTCGTTACATGCCCGAAAGGGATGTAGTGATTGGGAAAAGAGTCTAACAACAGAGATTCAGGGTCATGAACCTAGTCTAAGTGCCTGAGACCGAAAAGTGAGGGTATTCTGAGATCAGAAACAACGGTTAGCATTGCATACACTCGGAGACCGAGAGGAGAAGAGTGAGATATACCTAGAAAGGACCGAAAGGTGACCTAGGTATTAATTAAGTTGTAGATTTTGCATGCATCATTAGGAACGAATTCACAGATCCAGTTTAGTTGTCGTAATTGTATGTCATGAGGAACACAACCCTAGCCTCTCTCTATCTGTCTAAGAATCGGAACGTCCTTATTAATTACTTTACGAAATTAGTTAAACTAAATAACGCAACCCCCATTTATTTTATGTACGTTTATCTTGGGAATAGCATTTACAACTGAAAGCTGGTACTAATAGAATAATTCTTACGTGTTCCCTGTGGGATCGACCTCAACTCTGGTTGAGTTCTATATTTGACCAACGACCGCTTTACTCTTCTATTTGGAGTGTAATTTGGGCGTATCAATGTTCCCAAGGGGGAGATGATGTAAGGACCTAGATTTTTTGAACAACCTTTATCGGATCTCATAATGTTGGCCCAGGAGAACACTTTGACCAAGTGTCGCTCCATGGGAGGCTCACACGGCCAGTGTGAAGCCACACGGACCGTGTGGCCTTCAGTGGAGAGCTACTTGGCCATAATTTTGATTATAGGGTTTCGACAGAGAGTTTTGGGCTAAGTTTGGGCACACGGACACTCACACGGTCCGTGTGTTGTGGTACGGGCCGTGTGGCCCACCGTATAAGCTCACAACGTGAAAATATTTCTATGTATGAAATTACCATGTTGTAATTTTTTCGTGTAGAATTTTTTCTAAGTGGGATCTCATGGTCCTTGGCACGACCCATGTAGCGCCACACTGGTCGTGTGGTTCTCCGTATAGCACCCCTTAGCTTTGGAAAAATTCTAAGTGTTAACGTTGTGAAATCTTTCTAAGTGCCGTCCTGAGGTCACTGTTCATGGTCTGTGAAGAGCCACACTGACCGTGTAGAGGTCCATGTAGCTTTGACAACCCATTTTTCCATCCATTCCATTAATGGCATTTATGTAATTACGGTTCATTTTAATTACGTTTCATTACCTTTTTCTTGTCCTAGACCACCTAAATCAGCTGATATCCTTCCATTTTAATTCATTCTCCTTGAAAACACTCTCACTCAAAAAGATCACTCCCAAAATACTCTCTAAGTCCTTCTCTCAGGGCTCAATCTAGGTTTCAATTGGAAGATTCAACTTCAGGTTAAATTCTTCTAAAATTCATCTTCCTAATCAAGGTATGTGGAATTGATTCTTGGTCCCTTTCAACCAAGAAGACCCAAACTCTTTTAAATTGATTTTCATGAATTTTAGCTTACTTTAAATATGGGTTTTCATTATTTGATCTTATTAAATCCAATTGATGTATGGGCTGTACTTTATCTATGATCTTAAATTACTTTAATCCCTGTTATGATGATTTACATTGAAGTTGTGAAGTTATGAACATGCATGTCCCTTTTAAAGCTTTATTTATGCATGGATGATTTATATTATGATATATATATATATATATATATATATATATATATATATATATATATATATATATATATATATATATATATATATATAGACTTAATTATGGATTTACTCAATTTCATATTATAATGTTGATTTTAGCGTGAATCTACATTACCTTTGCTATTTTCACATCATGCATTGCATTTGCATTCATGAACATGCATCTGTATGGGAAGTATGGAGTGGGTTAAGTCCAATTATGATTTATGAAATGATTTTGAGAAGATATTGGTTTTGACAAGAATGTGATCACATATATGTCAATGATTATGGCTTTTGAACATTTTGGGTGCTCGCACTATTCTGTATTTGTAATCGAGCTAGCCCTATGCATAAATATTATAACTACAAGCTATGATTTGACATTTGAGCCTAAATGTCCATTCATCAGATTTAAAATGACTATTGCCTTTTGAAAGTATGTATATATATGCTATATGTAGTCTCGTGGGATGTTGACTTAGCACCGATGGATTGGGGGCGTGAAGGCTATCCCTAAGGGTCCTCTCCCTTTCCTCGAACTCTGTGCCTAGCATATGCTGTGAGAATCCTATCCGAAATGGGATATATGTTCCCGTAAGGTGAAGTATTATTATATGATATGAAAAATCCTTTCCGATATGGGATATGTTCCCGTAAGGGGGTTGCTTCATACGAAAAAGGATATGTTCCCATAAGGTGAAGGATGGTTTACCTTTGGCAAGCAGACTACCTCTGTACCGGCGAGGGAATTTCATCGGGATTCCAAGTACTAGCTCACCTTGTCTTACTCTTGTCGGTTGAGGTCACATCCCCGCTAAGTATAAACTTCATTGCATCCATGCATCACAAATTTCATGGCATATTGTATACTTCTTCCTCGGATATATAATTCTTTCTATACTATGTGCGCTTGTAATCTAACATTGAAATGCAGGTTTGATAAGTCATATGCACTGCATGCTTACATACTTAGTACATTCAAACATACTAACGCATAGTCTATGCCTACATGATTTTACCGTGTAGGGGCCGAGCACTATGACTATCCACCATTTGACGAGTAGCTCAAATTACGAAGGTTGAACTTGTGGTGAGTCCTATCATCCAAGGACAAACTACCTTCCTCTATCTATGTTATCCAATCTCTACTTTCTTATTTGAGGGTGAGCCCGGGACTGTCTTGGCCCCTGTTCCATCTTATGACTAGAGGCATTGTTGGACATCTTGTAGACTCCTGTAGAATATATATATATATATATATATATATATATATATATATACACACACACACACACACACAATGCGATGTATTCGGAGCTTATGTTATTGGTTCCTTTTCTTTGAAATGGCTATTCTGGATCTTTTACGGACATATGTTATGTTTGCATGTCTGGTTTGGAAATGTGGAAGGTCCTATGTCCTGTTTTCCCCCATAGTATGAATCCTACATACCCACCACTTAGTTCTTATATGCTATGTGCTATGTGAATCCATGTAAATCTCTTTCTCCTCGATGCCCCCATAGCGTGAGTCCTACTTACCCAACTCTTAGTATTATGTAGTTACTATTTGATTGCACTTCCGAACTGATGATGTGGATTTAGATACTTCGACGCTTGTTTGTGGACTCTATAGTTCCTATTCGCCGTGTCACATCTAGACCCTAGTCTCGGGTCATGACACTTCAGGCTATAATGGACACTCCTATAAGGTTACTTAATTCATAGGGCTCATGGAGGACTTCGGGACAAGCATGAAACTTATTAGTAAGGAATGGGGTTACATATGACAAATTCGCTCCTTGATCTAAAAGTGCATATGAATCATAATAAAAAATTATTAACATATACGTAACAACATCCGGAGGATCTTCAACCTCTTGGCGACCATGAATAACATAATCTGGTTGGTCCTTTGTGCACCTTGAGCTTACCCACCTTGTCCTGGGCCTTGTGCCACCGCTTCTACAATCTCTAGCATGATCTCTGGGCTTCCCATATTTGCAGCAAGCATTGGAACCAGCTAGATATTCCCCCTTATGGAGTCTTCCACACTTGGGGTGACTAAGGCTTTGGAGCTTAGGAGCAACCCCCTTGTCCTTTGTAGTCAGGGGAGTTGGAGTGTTGGTGGATCCTTGACAACCTTGAAACTTGTGACCGTTGCTCTTTTTGTGAGAGTAGCTCTCACCATCAACTACAGCCCTCTTGGACTCCCTTGCCCTCTCTCAAAGCTTCTCCTCGTCAATTTACTCTACATAAGTGATCAGGCGAGAGATGTCCATCTCCTTAACTAACATCGCTATCTTGCATTCCTTGCAGACCAACTTAGAGACACCAGAGATGAACTTGCTCATGCGAGCCCTCAGATCCACAACCATAAAGGGAGCATACCTTGGTAGCTTGGTGAATTTGAGGGGTAGTCCCTCAAACTCATATCCCTTGTTTAAGGTTGATAAACTCTTGGACCTTTTCCTCCATTAGTTCAATTCAGAAGAACCAGTCCAAGAAAGCACACTTGAAATTTTTCCAACCAATAGGACTTGCTTCTTAGCCCCTCTCATCCGCCCATTGTTCATACCAAATCTTGGCAACCCCTTTGACTTGGTAGGCTACCAATTCGGCTTTCTCCTGCGTCGAAATTCCTATCACTGCAACTACCCGATAATCTTCTTTAATAAAATCGTTCGGGTGCTTCTCCATTTTAGAACCATGAAACTTCGGAGGGTTCATCCTCATGAAGTCACACGCTCTAGTGGCCAGAGTAGGCACTTAGGGAGGAATGACTATCTCCCGGTTGTCTTGACTGATCAATGATTGTGCCAACAAGGTAAAGGCAGCTTCAAACTCTGCATAAGATACTCTATCATCTTGTTGGAATGGAGGAATTTGTTGTTTGAGAGTGCCTCATCGATGGGGAGCTCTTCATGGCGGGATGATCTAAAAGAAAGCAAAAGGCCATCGTTAGTTAACAAAAGACATGACATGAATAAAAAAGAATGAAAGACTTTCCTAAACCTTCTCATAACCTCTCGCTCAAGATAGTGGCATGCTTCATAACCTTGAATGAGATTCTACTCAATGGGGTATGCATGGACATCCAAGGAACAATTTAAAAGCTCGTGCTTTGATACAAAGTTTGTAAAGACCCGACCTAGGATTCTTGAAATCACATGACAAATTCGATACTTGAAGGCACCTCACCCAAGCCATCTTAAGCATATCAAGAATTTATAGGCAAAAACACTTAGAACATTTTTTAAAAACATGGGGATAGGGGACATGTGCCTCTTAAAGTAATGAACCAACATTCAAAAGCCACATGATAGCTAACATACTTTGTCTATAAGCACACCAACTAATACATAGGTGGACGAAACGGGTACGGTTGGTTTCAATCAACAGAAAAGACTCCATCATTATGCAGCATAGAATGTAAATGCCTCAAAGGGCCATAAGGTAGAAAGGAAAAACTAGTAGAGTCCTGAACTAAGGGCTCACCACAAATAAATGTGCTAGTGTTGAATGCTGAATACTAGCCACGAGCTAGTGGAGGAGTGCTCGTCCCTACATGGTTAAATCGGGCGAGAAAAATATGCATTAGTACGTGGGAATATACTAAGTATGTGAGATGCAATGAATGTATGAAATTGTAATGCGATTATTCATAAATAAACATATAAGTACGTATGAGATAAAAGATACATAAAGTGATCTTAAGTATGCACAAGGAATGTAGCTCAATCTAAATAAGTGTTAATGCATGAGAAATCACATGTAATGGAAATATATCGTAGGATCATAAATTATGGGAGAAGAACTTAACTGACATATAAGACCGTGTGAGCTAAGACATGGAATCCAACATAACCCCCTATGTTAGCATGGGGAGACCACTTTTCGGTAGAACTACATTGATTTTACATGTATCTTAATAAGACAACACAAATGGACTATGTGGATCCACTAGCCTACCCTACAAGGGCTCCTATGGTGGCACATAGTTAGTAACATTGAGATTTAGCTCTAACGGGTCATGCCTCAACTAATGGAATGAATCCCAATCTCAAGTCCAATCGATGCTAAGTCATCCCATGGAATCTTTAAAATATAAATTAAAATTGTAAGTAGCAAGCATATAGCTTGAACTTGGAAACCAACAAGTGAGAATTGTCCTTTCATCTTGGGGACCTTTCTTAAGCATCTTTTAAGGAAATAATCAACATGCTTATATCTTTGACAAATCATTACTTTAAAACATAACTTAAATGCCCTTGTCATCATCATTAATCATGGAAAGGTTTACTTGAAAAATAGGTCGGCTAGGCTTTTAAAATGGAATAATCATAAATCACATAAAACATGAGGAAATTCCTCTTTGAAGGACCAATGAAAATGCCCACACTTCATCATTATCAAAACTAATCATTGGGGTCATCATCAATAGCTCAAAACATGCATATACTTAGCAAAATATCATAGGATATCATGAATATCATTTAATATCACAAAAGCATCATGAAATCACCATAAACATGCATAATATCTTAAAGGAACTTAATGAAAAGGTAAAATACTTAAAGGTAACTTTATGGATAGAAAAGTACCCATAAATCAATTCATATGCCTTAGAACTCTTAGGAGAACATATTTGTTGTTGGAAGAGAAAACCCCTTGGAAACCCTAATCTCCTTAGCTTGTTCTTGAGAGAGTAATTGCCTTAGAGAAAATCTTAGAGTTGAGAGAATGAACGAAAGAATAGGGTATTAGGGTTTTCATAAGGTCCCTTTTGCCTTAAAAAATAATAGGGTTTTGGAATAAGAATTATGGAATTGGCGAAACTGCCGCTCATTAAAACTATTATATTGATCCTGCGAAAGCCCATTTATGGGCTGTAGATGAAACCACGGGCTGTACGTCCTGTCCGTCTGGTATTTTCTTCTAAAATCCTTGAAATTGATTTTGCAGGACTAAATACCATGAAACTATTTACAAGTTGTCCTTTGTCTATCACTCATGGTTAGACTCATAGAATTCTTCCACACTTATCCATTTTTATCATTCATCCAGGAAGGGATTCTATGCAACATGCATAATTTTACTAGCCATGCTAGTAACATGGATCACCTTCTTAAAAACTCCAATTTCCTTCAAGTCAAGGTCTTCCATGTATGAACATATTCACAGTCCGTGAACTTTTCTATGAGCCATCAAAGGGGTCTGTAGGTTACCCTACACTTTGAAAATTCCCCCCTCCTGATGTTTTACGTTTAAGTACCAACCTATGGTGCGTACTCCTACTATGGGCCATAAGTAGACCTCGTATAATGACTCCTGGTCATTTTCAGGCCAAATATTTCGCACTAACAAGCCCCTAAACTAGGGTTTTGTTGACCCAAGACTTAGGAAAAATTCTAAGGATCTTCCTTGCTTGCTAGGATGAAAATGGGTTCACCCAAACATCTTTCATTGATAATGGATGAGAACCTGGTATAAAATCATGAATGGACTCACCATCCTTCATGATAAAATTCTCATATTGAGAAGTGAGCATATCAACTTTAGACTCCTTCGATTGCTCAGTACCTTCATGAGCCGTACACAACAATACCAAATCTCCTTGGCTGACTCATAAGTAGAGATCCGATTGTACTCATCAGCCGTCATAGCAAAGACTAACAACTTCTTTGGCTTGTAATTCTTGTCTATCATCTTCCTATCCATATTAATATCTAGTTTTAGGGACTACCCAAGTGATTGCTCCATGTTTCACCTCCAGGGTAGGAACATGAGGACTATCAAGCACATTGTCTCATAGTTCACTATCTTCGGCCATGGAAAAATCATGCATGCGAGTCCTTTCACAAACTATAAAATTGTCCATTAAAGCAAGGAGATCTGGTAAATTACTGACCCTCTTCTAGATTCAGTGGAACTACTATTTTATTTAGGATTCCCTCTAGGTGTTAACCTATTAGAGAGTCCTTAATCTAATACAAATTAATAGAACATACACATCCACTGAGTGTATGAGGACCAAGACCCTCGTCTTAACAACAACAAAAGAAAAAGCTAAAATAGTAAAGAAATAAGGTAAAAGTTCACAAGCTATTTTAAGTGGAAACCCCCTTGCTCAAGGGAGGAGAAAACCACGACTAGCACTCACAGCTTTAGATTATTAACTCTTGCAATCAAGGAGTTTAAATCTAAATTCCTTTGCCCTCACTGTGATATTTCTACTACAGGTACTAGCAAATTAAATAGCTATTTTGCTACCCACTGAATTGACCTACTCTAGCCAACTTAGACTTCAAGACTCACCATACATAACTCTAGCAATAAAGAGCAAAAGGTTGTTTAACATCACATCCCTTTATAGATTAGGAATTGATTCACAAGAAAAGGTCAACAAAATGCCTTTTGGGTTGATAATTACGGGCTTGCTGCCCGAGTATTTTTTTGGGTGACATTGGACTACTAAAACATGTTTATTAGCTATTAATACTATTTTTTATCACCCACCCTATTGAGAATAAACATTTGGGAGAAATGAAGGTTACTTTGAGGTAAAGATGAGGTGGTACAACGAGGTGTGTAAGGCTACTCGATTTTCTATTATTTGGCATGAAGTCTATATCCTTCTTTGGCACATAAATGCGCTTACAAACTCCGAAATAACTAATAACCTTGTCTCCACTCTTTAGCATGTTGGTGTGTTCCAATGTGTCACGACCCGAGGCTAGGCCCTAGATGTGACACGGCGAATAGGAACCCGAGGGTCCCCAAACAAGCCTCAAGTATCTATAACCACATCGTCAGTTCAAGAATGACATTTAAATAGTAACACATAGTTCTAAGGGACGGGGAAAAATAGGACTCACGCTATGGGGGAAAACGGGGGATTGGGACTTTCCACACTAATACCTATAAACATATAATCAAAGTAAGAGATTTACATAAATAAATTCATAGGGGTACATACGCCAAATATTTCACATAGCATAAAGACTTTAAGGAGTCTACATGATGTCCAACAAATACCTCTAGTGAAAACGGAATAGGGGCTGGGATAAGTTCTGGGCTCACCCTCAAATAAGAAAGAACATTCTGAAATAACATAAAGGAAAGGAAGTTGGCTCATCCTTAGAGGATGGGACTAACCATAGTATACTTCTGGATCCGACTATTCGTCAAACAGTTTGTAATAGAAGTGCTCGACCCCTACATGGTAAAATCATGTAGCATAGAGTTTGCGTTAGTACGTTTGAATGTACTAAGTATGCAGGCATGCAATGCATATGACTTACCAAACCTATATTTCAATGTTAGATGACAAGGGCACATAATATAGAAAGAATCATATAACCAAGGGAAGTGTATACAAGATGCTATGAAATTTATGATGCACGAAATGCAACAATGCTCATATGTAGTGGGGATGAACTATAACCGACAAATCAAACCCATGCGAGCTGTTACATGAATTAGTCCAATAAAGACCTCCCATCGGTAGGAGAAGATTACTTGCCAAAGGTAATCGGCACCATACCTTACAGAACACACCATTTAGGTGGAAAGTCACCTTTCTTACGAAACTCACCATTTCGGAAGGAATTTCCATAATCATACATAACATATCATAATCATATATGAATAACCATAACATACGACCCAATCATTTTCGTAATGGTTAACGTTCTTATATTGGCACATTGTTCAAGGAAAGGGAGAGGGCCCTTGGGGATAGACCTAATGCCTCCAATCCATCGGTGCTAAGTCAATAACATCCCACATGAATACTTATACATATAGGTGCTTTCAAGAGATACAATGCTCATTTCAAACCGTTCAATGCACATTTAGACTCAAATGCCAAATCATAAATCATAATCATGATGCTCATGCAAGGAATAGTTCATGCACATATACAAGATGGTGCAAGCACCCGAGATGCTCAAAGAGCCATAATCATAAGACATGTATGTGATCACATTCTTGTCGTAACCTTTACCAAAATCATTTCATAAAATATAATTGGGCTTAACCCATTTCATAATTTCCATATAAACCAATGTCCATGAATGTCTGATGTGAGAATAATATGGGTAACATAGATTAAAGTTAAAATCACTATCATAATACGAAATTGAGTAAATCCATGATTAAAACCACATGTAAATCGTAATATAGATCACCCATGCATAAATCAACTTTAAAGGGGACATGCATGTTCATAACTTCATAACTCAATGTAAATCCTCATAATAGGGCTTAAAATAACTTAAAATCATGAATAATGTACAACCCATACATCAATTGAATTAAATAAAATCAAATAATTAAAACCCACATTTAAAATAAACTAAAATTCATGAAATCAATTGAAAGAAATTTTGGGTCTTCTTGGTTTAAAAGGACCAAGAATCAATCCCACATACCTTTGTTGAGGAGCTGAATTTGAGGAAGGACTTAGCTTAAATTGGACTTCAATTAACCCCTAGCCTTGAACCTTGAGACAGAAGAGTAGAGAGGAGTTAGGAGGTAATCTTATGAGGGGTAGAAGTTTTTAGGAGAATAAATTTAGAGGGGAAGGGTATCGACTGAATTAGGGGTTTAGGATAGGTAAAAGGTCATAATTCATAATTATAATAAACAAAAATTACATAAATGCCATTAATGAAACGAGCAGAATTGGAACCGTTAGGTCCACACGGTCCACTAGACGATCCATGAGACGTCACACGGACCGTGAACAGTGACCATGAAGCACCACTTAGAAATTTCACAGAGGGAATTCTTTTGAAACTAAGGGGTACCACATGGACGGCTACACGGTCCGTGTGACTCTAAACGGGTCGTGACATTGACCATGTGATAGTACTTGAGATAATTCCGCACGACAAAGTTACGAGACGATACTTTGATACTTAGAAAAATTTTACGTAGTGAGTTACACGGAGGGCCACATAGCTCGTGACACATCTCACAGACTCTCTGAGTGGCCATGTGCTCTCACTTGGTCCAAAATCTCCTCCATGTTAAAGTTGACCTTGCTATGAACTGGACCAAGTGTCCCTCCACGGGAGGCCACATGGTCCGTGTGGCTTTACACGACCCGTCTAGGCCTTCCGTTGAGCGATGCCTGGCAGTTCACTCGGGACAATACCTAGGGATTTTGTAACGCAACTCGAAAAATCCAGGTCCTCACATCATCTCCCCATTGGGAACATTCGTCCCCGAATTTGCAAGAACAAGGCTTGAAAAGCTTGACTTAGAGCATGAAACACCCAACATATGGTACAATGTATCATTGATTATTTGAAAAATAATAAAGCGTTTAAATACCTATCAAAATCCTATTCAAGTCACTCAAACATTATAAAAATCTTTTTTTTTTCGTGCATATGTATGAATGTCATGTCATGAGATTCAAGAGGGCAAGAAATGGAACCATTAGAAAAGAGAGAATCCTAGTATCTTAGGCTTGAGTAGATTTGAATAGGGAGAATCCAAGTACCTTAGGCTTGAGAAGAATCCATGTCCAGCCCCGCCTCCGAAGTAGCACTCTCCATATGTTGATTTCTCCTAAGCACCTTCACTGAAGCCACGTCCTTGTTACGAAGCCGCTTTACTTGCCTATCCAAGATCTCCACTGGAGTTTCCTCATAAGACAAGTTTTCTTCAACCTCAATTCCTTCCAAGGGCACAGTGGTGCGAGGATCACTAATTAGCTTTCTCAACATAGCCACATGAAAGACTGGTGAATGGAACTCAAATCCAGAGGCAACGCCAACCTATAAGCCACACCTCCAACTCGCTCAACAATCTCATAAGGGAAAACATAACGGGGACTTAGCTTGCCCTTCTTACCAAAATTCATCACACCCTTCGTAGGTGAATACTTCACATATACCCTATCGCCGATATGAAACTCAAGATCCCTCCTTCTAACATCCAAATAAGACTTTTGATGACTTTGGGCCATTTTCAACCGTTCCCTAATTACTTTCACCTTTTCAATGGCCTCCATTACTAGATCGGGACAAACTAGTGCCATCTCTCCCAACTCAAACCACCTATACCTTCTCCCATATAAAGCCTCAAACAGCACCATACCAATGCTGGCATGGAAGCTATTATTGTAAGCAAACTTAATGAGTGGAAGGTGGTCATCCCAGTTGCCCTTTAACTCCAAAACACAAGCCCTCAACATATCCTCCAAGGTTTGAATAGTCCTCTCAGCTTGCCCATCAGTTTGAGGATGAAAAGCGGTGCTCAACTTAATCTTAGTTCCAAGTCCCTTCTGAAATGACCTCCAAAAGTGGGAAGTGAATTGGGTACCACGATCCGATATAATGGACCTAGGCACACTATGCAACCTTACCAACTCTTGGATATAAAACCTTGCGTAATCCTCGGCGCCGAAAGTAGTCTTGACCGGTAGGAAATGAGCCAACTTTGTCATTCGATCAACGACAACCTAAATGGAATTAAATTGCCTTCGGGTCCGAGCCTAACCAACCACAAAATCCATGTTCACATCTTCCCATTTCCATGTGGAAATCTCAATGTCTTGGGCCAAGCCGCCGGGGTTTTGGTGCTCTACCATCACTTGTTGACAACTTTGGGATTAAGATACGAATTTAGCGATATCCTTCTTCATACCATGGCACCAATACATTTCTTTCAAATCCCTATACATTTTGGTAGACCCCGGGTGAATAAAATAATGAGAGTTGTGAGCCTCACTCATAATCACCCTTTTAAGATCATCTACGTATGAAACACAAAGCCGATCTTGGTACCGGAGCACACCATCCCCTCCCCCTCCGGGAGAACACTTCGATCTCCTTTCCGATAACCAAATTCTTCAATTCAAGTAATGATGGGTCTAAATCTTGCTTAGCTTTTACATCACTTACCACGAAAGATTCTACCCCACTTTGAATACAGACACCACCATTGCTCGAATCGGCCAACCTGATGCCCAACATAGCTAACCGGTGAACATCCCTTTCTAACTCCATCTTTTCTTCCTTAACATGCGCCACACTTCCCATAGATAGCCTTCTAAGAGCATCGGCCACAACATTGGCCTTGCCGAGATGATACAGAACACTCATGTCATAATCCTTTAAAAGCTCCAACTATCTCCTTTGCCTTAAATTGAGATCCCTCTGAGTGAACACATATTGCAAACTCTTGTGATCGGTAAACATATCAACATGAACCCTATCCAAATAATGTCTCCAAATCTTCAAGTCAAAAACTACCGCCTCCAATTCAAGGTCGGGCGTTAGGTAATTACGTTCATGCACCTTTAACTACCTTGATACATACGTTATTACCTTACCATGTTGCATAAGCACACAACCTAAGTCAATCTGCGAGGCATCACAATACACCACGAATCCCTCCAACCGTATGGTAAAGTCAAGACAGGAGCTGATGTAAGCCAATCCTTTAAAGTCTGGAAACTTTGCTCGCATTCGTCCAACCACACAAACTTAGACTTCTTTTGGGTCAACTTAGTCAATGGAGATACAATAGATGAGAACCCTTCAACAAACCTTCTATAATGCCCGGCCAACCCAAGGAAACTGTGAATATCTAAAGGAGTCAATGGTCTAGGACAATTCTTCACGACCTCGGTCTTCTTTGGATCCACTTTGATACCATCACCGGACACCACATGACCAAGGAAAGCCACTTCGCCAAACCAAAATTCACATTTGCTAAATTTGGCATACAATTTCTTCTCTCTCAAAGTTTAGCGGACCATTCTCAAGATATCCCTGTGCTCCTGCTCACTTCGGGAGTAAATGAGATTATTGTCAATGAAGACCACAACAAAATTGTCAAGGAATGGCTTAAAACCCTGATTTATTAGATCCATAAACACGGCCGGAGCATTGGTCAGGCAAAACGACATCACCACAAACTCAAAGTGCCTATACCTTATCCGAAAATATTTTTTGGGAATGTCACACTCCCTAACCTTCAACTAATGATACCTGGAATGAAGATCAAAATTTGAGAAATGAGTAGTCCCATGAAGCTGGTCAAACAAGTCGTCAATCCTTGGCAACAGGTACTTATTCTTAATGGTCACCTTGTTCAGTTGCCTGTAATCAATACACATCCGAAGATATTTGTCCTTCTTTCTTACAAACAACACTGGAGCACCCCACAATGATATATTAGGCCGAATGAAACCTTTCTCCAATAAAACTTTTAACTATTTCTATAATTCTTTCAAATCTATTGGCGCCATACGATAAGGAGGAATAGAGATAGGATGAGTATCTGGAAGAAGGTCTATGCCAAAGTCTACCTCTCTTTAAGGAGGAATGCGTGGTAAGTCTTCGGGGAACACATCCGAAAACTCATTCACCACAGGGACCGACTCAAGAGTAGGCACTTCGGACTCCATCCTTTACCCTCACAAAATGATAAATGCACCCCTTAGAAATCATTCTCTACGCCTGGAGGTATGAAATAAACCGACCTTTAACAGAGGAGTCACCACCCTTCCATTCAAGAACGGGCTCATTGGGAGGTTGGAACTTGACCTTCTGGGTTCTACAATCTATAGAGACATATGATGCATGCAACCTATCTATCCCAAGAATCACGTCAAAGTCGAACATCTCAAGTTCTACAAGATCACGCAAAAAAATTTTTTGCAACACAGAAACAGGGCAACCATGATAGACTCCATGTGCAACAACAGATCCACCCATGGGAGTAAAAACTAAGAAAGGGTCCCTGAAAACCTTGGGACTCAAATCAAATTTAACAGCCAACAGAGGAGTCACAAGGGACAAATTTGCACCCAGGTCATGCAAAATATAAGCATCAAAATCAAAGACTTTTAACATACCAGTCACGACGTCCGGAGCTTCCTCAACATCCTGGCAGGCGTGGAGTGTGTAGAACCAATTGTTCCTTGGGGAAACACTTTGAGGAGCTCTTTGTTGGCCTTGCCCGCCTTGGGCCACCTTACCTTGGCCTCTACGGGCATTCCTAGGACAATCCACAACCTTGTAATTTTTATCACCACACACGAAACAAACTCCCAAATCCCTCCAACAAAAGCCCGTGTGGGGCTTCCCACACTTGTCACACAGAGGATACTCCTGTCCACCCCCAACCGGTGACTCGGGAGGAGGTGCCAGAGAATCAGCAACCCAAGCACTAGAACCTTGGCCCTGTTGGTAGCGACCAAAACCACCACTTTGAGAACTAGAGAATCCACCATCGAAACGGGTCCTCTTGGGATTGTGAACCCTTCTCCCCTTGAGTTCCCCCTTTGATTTGTTCAGCATACACCATGAGTCTGCCAATATCCATATCCCGTATGAGCATAGCAATACGACATTCCTTTACAAGAAAATCAACCCAAAACAAACTTGTACATCCTTGCACGGGTGTCAGCCACAAGCGACGGAGCATACTTGAAGAGCTTTGTGAACTTGAGGGCATAGTTCCTCACACTCATACCTCCTTGCTTGAGATTGATAAACTCATTTATTTTGGCCTCCCTAAACTCAAGTAGGAAGAAGCGATTAAGGAAAGAAAATCTGAACTCTTCCCAATTGACATCACAACCGCAAACTCTCTCCATAGACCATTGCCTATGCCACACCTGAGCCATATCTATCAGTTGGTAGGCAGCCAATTCAGCCTTCTCTTCAGAAGTGACACCCATGATGTTCAGTATCTTGGTAAGTTCATTTAATGAACACTTGAGCATCCTCATTAGCCTTTGACCCATGGAACCTCGGAGGATTCATCTAGGTGAAATCCCTCACCCTAGAAGCAGGTGTAGGATCCCGTGGTAAGTTAGCCTGCCTTGTTTGAGAAGTCACCACCTGAGGGAGCATGGCAAAGGTTGTGCGGAACTCCCCTTTTGAGATGGGTTCATCCATAGGCTCGTGGGGAGCCTGATCCTCATTAGCCGGAGCCAGCCTTGGTGGGAGGGGTCTTCCTCAAGGCATCTTCTGAACTGGATCAATGACACCATCAAGATAAAGGAACAAAGTATACTAGCTATGACATGACATAAGACATGAAGAAGTGAGGCAATTCCTAGAACGACTTCGTAGCCTCCCATTTATAGGCATGGTGCACTTCACACCCATGAATAGGACTCTACTTAACGCGACATGTTGGACTCCAAGGACCATTTATAAACCTAGGGCTTTGATACCATCTTTTGTCACGATGTGACATGGCGAATGGGAACCAGAGGGTCCCCAAACAAGCCTCAAGTATCTATAACCACATCGTTGGTTCAAGAAAAACATTCAAATAGTGACACATAGTTCTAAGGGATGGGGAAAATATGACTCACGCTATGGGGGTAAAATAGGGGATTGGGACTTTCCACACTAATACCCATAAACACATAATCAAAGTACGAGATTTCCATAAATCAATTCATACGGGTACGTAAACCAAATATTTTACATAGCATAAAGACTTTAAGGAGTCTACATGATGTCCAAAAAATGCCTCTAGTCAAAACGGAACGGGGGCTGGGACAAGTTCCGGGATCACCCTTAAAAAAGAAAGAACATTCTGAAATAACATAAAGGAAAGGTAGTTGGCTCGTCCATGGAGAATGGGACTCACCAAAGTATACTTCTGGATCAGACTATTCGTCAAACAATTGGTAATCAAAGTGCTCAGCCCCTACATGGTAAAATCATGTTGGCATATAGTATGCGTTAGTACGTTTGAATGTACTAAGTACGCGAGCATGCAATGCATATGACTTACCAAACTTGCATTTCAATGTTAGATGACAAGGGCACATAATATAGAAAGAATCATATAACCAATGGAAGTGTATGCAAGATGCTATGAAATTTATGATGCATGAAATATAACAATGCTCATATATAGTGCGGATTGACTATAACCGACAAATCAAACCCATGCGAGCTATTACATGAATTAGTTCGATAAAGACCTTCCATTGGTAGGAGAAGATTACTTGCCAAAGATAATCGACATCATAATTTACGGAACACACCATTTCGGTGGATGGTCACCTTCCTTACGAAACTCACCATTTAGGAAGGATTTTCAATAATCATACATAACATATCATAATAAAAAATGAATAATCATTCCTTATGATCCGGTCATTTCGGTAATGGTTAACGTTCCTATGTTGGCACATAGTTCAAGGAAAGGGAGAGGGCCCTTGGGATAGCCCTAAAACCCCCAATCCATCGGTGCTAAGTCAATAATATCCCACATGAATACTTATACATATACGTGCTTTCAAGAGATACAATGCTCATTTCAAACCGTCCAATGCACATTTAGGCTCAAATTCCAAATCATAAATCATAATTATAATGCTCATGCGAGAAATAACTCATGCACATATACAAGATGGTGCAAGCACCCGAGATGCTCAAAGATCCATAATCATAAGACATGTATGTTATCACATTCTTTTCATAACAAATTCCTTACAAAAATCATTTCATAAGACATAATTGGGCTTAATCCACTTCATAATTTCAATATAAACCAATGTCCATGAATGCCAATGCAATGCATGATGTGAGAATAGCATGGGTAATATAGATTCAAGTTAAAATCAATATCATAATATGAAATTGAGTAAATCCATGATAAAAACCACATGTAAATCGTAATATAGATCACCCATGCATAAATCAACTTTAAAGGGGACATGGATGTTCATAACTTCACAACTCGATGTAAATCATCATAATAGGGCTTAAAATAACTTAAAATCATGAATAATGTACATCCAATACATCAATTGAATTTAATAAAGAAAACCCACATTTAAAGTAAACTAAAATTCATGAAATCAGTTGAAAGGAATTTTGGGTCTTTTTGGTTGAAAGGGACCAAGAATCAATCCCACATATCTTTGTTTAGGAGCTGAATTTGAGGAAAGAATTAGCTTGAATTGGACTTCAATTAAACCCTAGCCTTGGACCTTGAGAGGGAAGAGTAGAGAGGAATCGAGAGGTGATCTTATGAAGGATAGAAGGTTTTAGGAGAATGAATTAAGAGGGGAGGGGTATCAGTTGAATTAGGGGTTTAGGATAGGTAAATAATCGTAATTCATAATTAAAATACACTAAAATTACATAAATGCCATTAATGAAATAAGGAGAATTGGAGCCGTCAGGTCAACACGGTCCGTGAGACGTCACACGGGCCGTGAACAGTGACCGTGAACCACCACTTTGAAATTTCACAGAGGGAATTTATTCGAAACAAAGGGGTACCACACGGACGGCTACATGGTCCATTTGACTCCACACCGGTCGTGACATTGATCGTGTGATAGTACTTGAGATAATTTTTCACGACAAAGTTACGAGATGGTACTTCCATACTTAGAAAAATTTTATGTAGTGAGTTACACGGAGGGCCACACGACCCTTGACACATCACGTAGACCATGTGACTGGCCGTGTGCCCTCACTTGGTCCAAAATCTCCTCCGTCTCAATGTTGCCCCTGCCGTGAACTAGAACAAATGTCCCTCCATGGGAGGCCCCATGGTCTGTGTGCCTTCACACGGCCCGTGTGGGCCTTCTGTTGAGCGATGCCTGGCAATTTGCTCTGAACAATACCAAGGGATTTTGTAAAGCTACTCGAAAAATTTGGGTCCTCACACAATGTATAGTCATTGTCATGTCTGTATATATAGTTTAGATACCAAGATACATGAGTTCTCTTTTTTTAGCTAAATAAAGTCCATGTGTTATTGCATCTCCTATGTGTTTCATTAGTTGTCTAACCTACTCTTTTCATTGTGGTATTGTCTTACATGCTTATTTACATGTCACTTGTTATATATATAGTCTTCCAGCTCAAGATGTCAAGACCACCAAAAGAATCATCTAAAGAGTAAATGAAAGATGTAAGTGAAATTGCTTATTGATGGGTAGTATCCATGGGCTAGAAGAATCACCTAGCATGTGTCGATCTCATATTATAAGAGCTATCCCAGGGGTGAAAGGAAAGCTACCATGGGTCGATCCCTGTATTGATTTACCACTGATCAACTGGTCATTTGTGTTACATACTGTGCACATTTGTAAAGTAAAATAAGGTAAAGTAATGAAAAGGACATAAAGTACATGATTCCACAATATCACTAAAGGTGGTCTCTTATCCTAACACCCGCGCATGATTTCATTTGAGATCTTATTTCATATATAGGACTTTTTTCCTTACATATTTAGTACATTATCTCTTACTGTCGTCCCTCATGGGGAACCTGCATTTGATGTTGCATGTACTGGAGCTAGTAGATCTCCCAGTAGGAGTACAGGACATCCAGCTGCTATTACTGAGCTCGGGTTGCTTCGGGGCTTTGTGTGTCTAGAGCTAATATTTTTGTATTGTATAGTAGTTAGTCATTAGATGAGCCTGTCCTGACCCTTATCAGATAATGTTTCTCATCTAGAGGCTTTGTAGAATATGTAAAGTAAAGTGCAGTCATGTCTTGTATTTTTGACATTGTGGCTCCAGTAACCAAGTCATATTTATTTCCTTTTGGATTGTTATTATTGTCTACTTTTCTTGAAGCATGTTGAGCATGGAAACCCCGTGTAATGTTCATAGATACTGCATGATTACAAGTTGGTTCGCTTGAGCCTTGTGAGCAATGGGTTCCGGTCCACCTTAATAGGACTTTGGGCATGACAAAAGTGGTATCAGAGTGGGTCATCCTAGAAAGTCTACAAAGCCATTTCTTTGTCGAGTCTTTCTTATGAATGTCTTGTGTGTCATATTTATAAACAAGAGGCTATGTGGCATTAGGAGTTGCCACTTTCCTTTCATTCTTTAGATCATGCCATAGAGCCAAATGTTGTAGGTGGATCATATCTGACCCCTAAATCATTTTGTACAGTAAGTATGCCAAAAACAAGGAAGAGCAACGGCAAAGGGAAGGAAGTGGAAGTGGTAGTTGGTGGCACCAGTCGGATTAGACAACGAAATGAGGCTCAAGATAAGTCTCTATCACAAACATCTCTAACTCTTCCATCTTCTTATGAACCAAGCAGTAGAGAAATTTCCCCAACCTACCAATACTAACATGTAGGATATGAGAAATGTAGTCCAACTATTGACTTGTATAGTTGCCGGCCATGGTCAAAGATAAGAAGGCCCAGTTACAAGTGCAGATAGTGCAAATAAGGCATCTAGTACAAGGATACGTGATTTTCTTACTTTAAACCCTCCATCATTTACCAAATTGGATCCTAATGAAGATATAAAGATTTTATTGATCAAATCCAACACACTTTGGATGTTATGCATGTAAGTGGTACAGAAGCTATTGAGCTAGCAACATATAGATTAAAGAGTGTGGCTATATTGTGGTATGAAGCTTGGAAGTAATCTAAGGGTATCGATGCACCTCCAACTACTTGGAAAGAGTTCAATAAGGTATTTCTTGATCATTACTTGCCATTAGAGATCTGGGAGGTCGATGCAGACCAGTTTCTGAAACTCTACCAAGGAAATATGAGCATGAGGGAGTATAATCTTCAATTTGACTTCCGAGCTAGGTATGCTCCTAATGTTGTTGCTATTATGGAGGATAGAGTTCATAGATATGTGGATAGATTGGAATCATATTTGGTCAGAGATTGTACCAATGCTTCTTTGATCAATGACATGGACGTAGAAAGGATGCAAGATTTAACACAAATACTAGAGGATCAAAGGTAAAAAAATAGCACAAAAGTTAGAAAAGAGGAAGTCCAAGAGCACCAGATCTATAGGGTAATTTACACCATCCCGTAGTAAGTTTTGGCCTCAGTTTTGCCTCGGCCATCAGCCTCCTACTCTACAACTAGTCCTCCACTATAACTTCAAGGGTCTAGATGTAATCAGTTTGCCCAAGAGAGTGAAGGCGAAGCTTCAAGGACAACGAGGTATTTAGAAAGCCAAAAAATGCCTCCTAGGAAACCTTGAAAATAATGTGGGAGGAGTTATTTACGTACATGTCACGTTTGGACAGATGCTTATTATTCGTGTGGTGTATCAGGGCATATAATGAGAAATTACCTGAGGAGACGCATAGGTGATATAATACAACCTACTAGATCAGTTGTTGGATCATCATCATCAGTGCCTCCATTAGGTAGAGCTCAGCAAGTTCCTACAGGTCATGGTAGAGGTTTTTGAGGGGCAACTAGCTCTAGCGGAGTCCAAAATCGCACATATGTTCTAGGGAGTCAATAGAACTTTTAAGCTTCACCTGACGTAGTTACATGTACATTGTCCATCTTTTCACATAATGTACATGCACTATCATATATCACTCTACTGGTTTTTGGGAATCTTAAAAGAACACCTAAACTACTGAACAAACTATTGGAAGTGTCTACACTGAACGGGGAGTCTATTATAGCCAGAAGGGTTTATTACAGTTACTTAGTAACTGATTGTGATTGTGACACATTAGTTGACCTTATTGAGCTACAAATGGTGGAATTTGATGTTATAATAGGTATGTATTGGCTAGCTTCATGCTATGCCACCATGGATTGTCAAACCAAGAAAGTGTACTTTCACTTTCCAAATGAGGCATTCCTCGAGTGGAAAGCCAATATTGGAGCACCAAAGGGTAAGTTTATTCCCTATTTTAAGGCAAGGAAGATGATGTCATAAGGATATATATATCTTATCTAGTTAGAGTGAGGAATATGGAGGCAGAATCACCAACTCTTCAATCTATTCTAATAGTGTGAATATATTGATGTGTTTCCTGAAGAATTTCCAAGTTTACCTCAAGAGCGAGAAGTAAATTTTGGTATCAATTTAATTCCAGGCACACAACCTATTTCTATCCCTCCATATAGAATAGCCACGAAAGAATTACGTGAATTAAATGAGAAATTAAAAGACTAGCTGGAAGAGGATTTTATAAGGCCTAGTGTATCTCTTTGGGGTGCACCAGTGTTATTTGTACGTAAAAAGGATGACACACTGAGAATGTGTATCAACTACCTATAATTGAATAGGGTAACAATTAAGAACAAATATCCTCTCCCCAGGATTGATGATTTATCTGATCAACTACAGGGTGCCAAATAATTTCCAAAAATTCATTTGAAATTAGGCTATCACCATGTGAGTGTGAAGGAGGAAGATATACCCAAGATAGCTTTCAGGACATACTATGGTCATTTTAAATTCTTGTTATGTCATTTGGGTTGATAAATGCACCAGCAGTATTTTATGGATTTGATGAATAGGGTGTTCAAGCCATTCTTGGAGGTGTTCATGATAGTATTTATAAATGATATTTTTGTGTATTCAGTATTAGAAGGACCATGGAAATCACCTACAACAAGTATTACAAGTTCTTTGTGATCGACAGTTGTATGCTAAATTTTCCAAATGTGAATTTTTGTTAAAATCAGTGTCATTTTTAGGTCATATTGAATCCGATGAAGGTATAAAGGCTGAATCACAAAAGATAGAGGTCGTGAATGGTTGGTCAAGGCCAATAACACCCAAAGAAGTTTGAAGCTTCCTAGGTTTAGAAGGTTATTATAAAAGGTTCATTGAAGGGTTTTCTTCTCTTTCTACACATCTAACTAGGTTGACACACAAGACATCCAAGTTCCAGTGGAATGATTCATGTGAAAGGAGCATCGAAGAGTTGAAAGCAGGCTAGCTTCTACGCCTGTACTACTACTTCCAGAAGGCACAGAGAGATATGGAATGTATTGTGATACTTCAGAAACTGGCTTAGGGTGCGTATTAATGAAACATGATAGGGTAATTACTTATGCCTCGAGACAAGTATGACATCATGAGAAAAACTACCCAACACATGATCTTTACCTAGCAGTAGTTGTATTTGCTTTAAAAATATGGTGCTACTATTTTTATGGGGTTCACGTTTACATGTATACTGATCATAAGAGCTTGAAGTACATCTTTAAGCAAAAAGACCTAAATTTGAGGTAGCGGGGGTGGTTAGAGCTAATAAAGGATTACGATGTCGATACACTATTCCATCCATGGAAGGCAAATGTTGTAGCTGAAACTCTAAGTTGTAGTACAATTATAAGTACTAGTGATCAGACTGTGGTAAAGAAAGAGATAACTAAGGATCTACGTTAACTAGCTAGTTTGGGAGTTTGCCTTCTTAAAACTCCAATGAAAGGGATTGTTGTTGTCACGCCCTAAAGAGAGAAGAGGCGCGACTGGCACCCGCTACCGTTATTGGCGGGGTAAGCCACTAAACATGCTAGTTAACTAAACTAGGGACCAGAAGAAAACCGGGCAGCATAATGTTTAGAAAAACACTAAGCCAGGACTGTTTAGGTCATGACCTGGTCAATAACAAATCACATACATCAAGATAAGTAAATAAGAACGATAAAGTACTAGCTAGCCGACAAGGCTGCCACTACAGAGGTACAGGCACACACCATATATACAGGCTAATCTTATGACTGGAGACTGATAAACACAAAAGGACCAACCCACAATAACATGTCCACAATAGCCTCTAAGAGAACCACTAACACTGTCAGGACAGGCCCCAACTATACCCAACTGTACTACAAAAGTAAGCATCCTGTGAAAGCTCCAGGAAAAGGTGGAGCTTACCAACTCACAAATGAACGGAGCTCCTAGTGGAGGGGTAAATCAGAATCCTTACCTGAACCTGCACGTACGAAATAAAATGCAGCGTCCCCAGGCAAAGGGACGTCAATACGAACAAACATGTACTGGTATGTAAGGCAGAAAGTAAAATCATAGATAACCGTAGTAAAAAGGTTAATAGAAATACCACCTGTAACCAAAACTCAAGTAGCCGTAATGGCCAATAAGCAACCTCCTAGTGATAAAAAGTTGCATGGTATGCTCGAATACCGCATGTCGTGAATACATATATAGAGATGCAAATACATGACATACCCAACCAAATGCTAGCAATGGTGGTCCTTTCCAGTAGCTAACTGGCATCATATCTGCTAACCTGTGGCCATCTGTACCATATACATATATATATTTAGGCAAATAGGCCCCATACCTTCGATTATCGCTCGAAGTCCATGCATAACATGCAATGTATGATATGAATGTTGAATGCACATAGTAGACCATAGCTAGAACTTAGCCAATCTTGGCTCATTGGTACATTTATTCTCATAGCATCATAATCATTATGATTTAGCCAATCTTGGCTCATTGATACACTTATTCTCATAACATCATAGTCATAGTCATAACAAATACACATGACTCGTGGGAGCTTATATGTCTTCTTTAACACGTTTGGGAACTTATCCAAACATTTAGAGTGAAGCCATAACTTTGATAATGTTCATAAAGGTTCTTTACGTAATGCTTATACTTTGTCCCATGTAAATTAGTAAAAGAAAGTATTTAAATAGGATCAAGTGCCTTAGTCGTTTGAATAGGAGCATTTCACTTGAGAATATTGGAAACTAACGCGTTACTTGTTAAATGCTTCGATTATAATTGTTATTTATGGAAGAAGGACTGAATATGAATACTATATTCCCTTCGCATCCTACATTTATTTTAATGGCACTACACCCAAAAAAGAGAAACACCTCGAACATATGAATAGGTAGCCAATGATATATAAATATTGAATCAGATTAAGCGAACGAATGGAATTCTAATCTAATACATCATGAAAATAACTAGGCTGTAATCCCAAGTGCCTTTCACAGAAGGTCTTTCTAGAAACAGAATAGTAAGATATTGCATTTGACGTTTTGGAAAACTTCCCGGATTTCATGCTAAAAGGAGGGACGGAGCTTAGCCTTAACATACCTCTCCAACGGACGTCCAATTGCCAAAAGTTTCTTCACAAATGTTGTTCCTTACATCATAAGCTTTGCAACGACTATATATACGCAGCTTAAAGACACCTATAAACAATAAAAAATTTAGCATTAATGACCAGATTTGGCAAGGAGCATTTACACGAGGAAATGTCCGTAAAACTTCGTAAAAGTGACCATAAAGGAGCCCCAAAATTATTACCTGAACACACCAGCTGCAAACTAAAAATAACCAGCAAGAACACCATTTTTTTACACTCCAAAAATAGCCTCAAACTCAGCTAATAATAGGGGAAAACAATTGCAAAGCGTAAGACACGCATTTCTTGGTACACAAACAAATTTTAACAGTAAAAATGCGAAACACTTACTCAAATCCCTTTGGCACCTTGAGGGAACTCTTCCTTCAGCTTACAAGCTGTTTGGGGACGAAATGGCACTGGTTTGAGCTTTAAAAAGCTCAAATTAGCAGACATTAAGTTGGGTCAACCCGACCTGACCCATGACTCAGTTTTCAGCTCGGGCAGTCTCAGTAAAACGGCCATACCTCTTTATTCTGAGGTCGGTTTGATGCGAAGTTTTGTGCATTACAAGCTAGACTCATAGATCGTCAATTTGATAGGTCATGAACCTTCTAAATCCTTATAGTTTGGGAGATATGGCCTGATACATATGACCCAAATTTAAGAAGGATTTCTCAAAGAAACTTACGGTAACTTTGGCCAACCTTTATCTCACAAATTTCTTGATTCCAAAACTTAATGTATAACCTTTGTGCTATTGAAATAAACTTTAAAAATCCATTATTAGCAAATTATATAGTTTTAGTCCCATCTGAAATGTGAAACCTAATTTAAACCTTCCAAAAAGGGCTAGGTGCCACTCAGGCCATTTCTTTAACCCCGAATGTATATTTAGGGGATTCCTTTGACTTGAAACATTGAGTCCTTGATATTAACTCTTATTGTCAGCCTTACTATCCCTAGGTGCTGGCAAAAGTCACATGTACCTTATATAACGCCACACTATTTATATAGTGGAAGACGAGAAACACGGGGTCTCACAGTTGTGCATAATGCAGTAGAGTCTTCATTGGTAATTGAGGTGAAAGAGAAGAAGTTCAATGTTCTTGTGTTACGATTACTTAAGAAGAAGGTAAGTCAAGCAACAAAGAAGGGATTTGAGCTTACACAATATGGAGTACTTTATTTCTAAAATAGATTACGTGTGCGTGATGTTAATGGACTAAGGAGGATAATGGAAGAAGCCCATCATTCAAGATATTCCATCCATCCAAGATCTACTAAGATGTATCATGACTTGAAGTGAATATTTTAGTAGGGAGACATAAAAAAGGACCTTGCGAAATTTGTGGCTCAATGTCCAAATTGTCAACAAGTCAAAGTAGAGCACCAAAAGCAAGAAGGTTATATGCAATCTATTGAGCTTCCAACTTGGAAGTGGAATATGATCAATATGGATTTTGTTACTAGGTTTCCTCCCTCATATCTTATGTTTGACTACATATGGGTAATAGTTGATAGACTCAAAAGGTCAACACACTTCTGCATGTTAAAAGTGATTATACAGGCGAAGAGTGTGCAATATACATCAAAGAGATAGTCAGGCTATATGTGATCCCAATCTCCATTATATCTAATTAGAGAACTCAATTCACCAAAATCTTTTGAAAATCTTTCCAAATGAGTTTAGTAACACAAGTTAATTTAAGTACAAGTTTCCATCCCCATATGCACGGTCAATCAGAGCGCACCATTGAAACACTGGAAGATATGTTGCGAGCTTGTGCATTAAACTTTTTTTATTTTAATGACCCTTGGGTGGGTTAGGGGCAGAGCAACACCCTCGGGCCTTACCATTAATATGAATAAAACAAAAGTAAATAGACAAGGGAGACTCTCCCCTTACAAAGTAAAGAAAAGGAACCTAGTCTACACTAGAACTAAAATGTACAATCAAGAAAACCTCCAATGTAGACCTAAGAGTCTCATGAAGAGATAGAGCTTCAAGGAGGTTCTTTAATTCTTTTGCTTTTCTTTCTTCTTAAATTTGCCATGCCAAGTTTCCATTTTTTACTGAGCCTTCACCTCCCTGGGAAGCTATTGGTTTTTGAAGAAACTCTGAGGCAAAAAAAAACCTGTGACTATATTTTGATAGAGCATCTGTTGTGCAGTTAGCCTCCCTGTATGTCTGGATGCATTAAAAAGATTGAAGTTGCCTGATGAGGTTCTAAATTTTGTCCATCAGTTTCTTAATAGACCACATGGTATGAATGGATTCCTTGATCTAATTGACCAAGAGCTCTAAGTCAACTTCCAAAATCATATTAGTGTAGCGAAGATGAAGACACCAGTTAATACCAAAGATAGCAACCTCTATTTCTGCTTGATTATTAGTATCTATTCCCATAAGAGAAGAAAAAGCAAATATCAGGTTCATAAGATTGTTTCTATAGATGCCAGCAATACCAATACTTCACGGAGTATTAATAGCACTTATATTAGTGTTGAGTTTAATTCTATTAGCAGTAGGTTTTTGCCACAACACTAAGACAGTCTTAGTCTCATGGTAGCATTTTTCCATCATCAGAATAATGTTCTTCCAAGAGTGAGGTCATTAGATATAGGGATAGGCATTGGATAGTACCATAAAAATTTCCTTGTAAACAACATATTTTACTTTTGAAATATTAGGCTTTCTACCCCATATTTAAAAGCACACCTATTTTCCCTTGGTTCCAACAGATAAAGATTGGAGCCTTGTAAAACCAACTTGTGAGCATTATTCTTGCATTTGGATATCAACCATCTCATAACTAAGTTTTTGAGGGGTGTATAGTCCTTAGAAATGCCAATAGAATCAGCAAAGTATCCCTAAATACTCATAGCAAAGTAGACACAAACAAAGACATGATCGATAGTATCTTGGCCAAGATTGTGACATCAAACAAAATCAGAAGGATTCTTTCCAAAACAAATGAGTGTCTCATTAGTTTGTAACTTCCATATGAGGGTTCTCCACGATTAAAAGTAACATTTAAAAGGCATGAATTTTTTCTAGGTGTAAGAAACGATGAGAGTAATATTTCTCTTTTCTCTAATCGCTTGCCAGGCAGAAGAGCAGCTAAAGGTACCATTCCCTGAAGGCTTCCTGAAAGCTTGATAAGCAGATGTTGCATCATATTAGAACTAGTAATTAAGGATGAGAGGAACCAATTGAGCAGGAGCCACATGAATGATCTTGTTTATATTCCATTGGCTATCTGTTATAAAACTAGCCACCTTGACATTATTTGGCCTAGTAAGATCAGTCCTGTAATTCGCTAGAGGACCTATTCCTAGCCAATCATCCCACCAGAATAAGCTACCATACCTAATTTTCCATTGAATGTAAGGTTCAATTTTTTACTTTGTTCCTCATCAAAGGCTTCCAAGTGAGAGATCATTCATTGTCCCATATTTTGGAGATAGGATTAGACCTTTTGCAATATTTAGCATGTAATGAATCCACCGAAAAAGTTTTCTTAACTCTGAGTATTCACCATTGTTTATACTGAAAGGATGTCGCCACCTCTCTTAACTGCATAACCTCTATTCTCCTTTCTTCGTATGGAAAGCTAAGATTCGTCTAGGAAGTCAAGTGGTGCTTTTTCTTATCATTTTGCCATCCCCAAAAGAAGTCGAAAAATAAAGACTAAACTTGTTTAAGGTTAGCTTTAGGAGGAGAAACAACAGAGAGTAAGTGAATGAGTTGTGATTATAAAACATGCTTCACCGAAACAACCCTTCCACCATAACTTAGAGTCCTTGTTTGCCAACTAATAATTCAGGCTGTCCCTTTAGACACCAAGTTAGAGTAATAGTTAATTCTTTGCCTATCATTGTCGATAGGATACCCCAAATAGGTCACGGGACCATGCTTTTGGATAAAACTAGTCATTTTTAATCCTTTTCACAGTAAGGTGAAAAGCATTAGGAGGTACCATAAAATGACTCTTGCTTTTGTTAATGAATTGACATGAGAACTTCTCATAGATTGTAAGAGTTTTCATAATGTGGTTAAGAGATTCTTTCCTTCCATGTGTGAAAATTACTACATCATCAGCAAAACTCAAATGATTGATCTGCGGGCCATTTGTCTCCATGAAGAAACAATGATATCTTGGATTCAGATTAAGGTTATTCATTAATCTAGATAGAACCTCAACACCTAAATAAAGATAGTAGGGTATAAAGGGTCCCCTTTCTTAAGCCCCCTACAGGAAGGAAAGAAGCCATGTCTGGAACCATTGACAATCACAAAGTACCAATTGTTGGGCATGAATCCCCAAATCATATCAAGGAATTTCTCATTGAACCCAATCCTTCTTAAAATTAGGCAGGTTTAAGACCAAGAAACTCTATCATAACCTTTAGCCATGTCAAGTTTAATCACAACATTGCAACAAAGATTGGGTTTCTTAATTTGATGGTTGCTTTCCGGAGCAAGCACGATATTTACATAAATGCTCCTATTCTTGACAAAATCAGACTAATTTTGAGAAATTAGACAAGGGGGAATAGGAGTTAATCTAAGCCCAAGAAGTTTAGAAATAATCTTGTTGGTGAAATTACTCAGGCAGATATGTTTGAATTTAGACAGCTTATTGGGGTGCTTTACTTTGGGAAGTGACAACAAACAAGCATGAGAAATGTCTGGGGCATTTGCAAGCCATTGAAGAATGCATGGATAACAACCAGGAGATCCTAACTGATGATATCCTAACAAGTTTGGAAGAACATTCTATTCATGCCATCAGGACTTGCAACAAAATTAGGATTCATAAGGAAAATAACCTGCTTCAAATCGTCCATAGTAGGTACCTTTTGGAGATCCCTATTTTGTTCAATAGACACCATCCTAGGAATGCATTGTAAGGCTTTTTCAGGTATAACCTTTGTATCTCCATTGAACATATTTTGAAAATGCTCACGGGAAGCCTATGCAATCTCAACATCTCCTTGAACACATGATCCATCCCCCTTTTGGATTTTGTGAATGTGAAGCATCCTCTTTCTCCCTCTGGTTAAAACATGGAAGTACTTAGAGTTGGCGTCACCATCCTTAAACCAGTGCAGTTGAGTTTTCTGAGTAAGAATAGATTTCTCCATTTTAGAAAATCTAATATATTCTGCATTAAGAGCAAGGAGAGTAATCCTATTTTCCTCAATGTTAGAGTTTATTAGATCTTCTTCAGCAATCTTGATCTTTACCTCAAACTCCTTGACGTTGGCAAAAACATCACTAAGTTGGGACTTGGACCAACTGCTAAGAGTAGCTACTAGCCTTTTAATTTTGTAATGGAGCACAAACATAGGATTTCCATTCACATGCCTATTCCACCAGAATCTAACAATGTCAATAAAAGACTATTATTCCATCCACCAACTTCGAAATTTAAAATATTTGATAGGGTTAGTGTCTTTCTCCATCATCTCTATGAGTAAAGGACTATGATAAGAACCAATGGTGGGTAGAAGTGTAATAGATGAATGAGGCATAATTTCAATCCACTTATTGGAAACCATTGCTCTATCTAGTTTCTTCCATATTCTGGCATGAATACCTCTCAGGTTGGACCAGCTAAATTTGTGACTATTTAACCCAAGGACTAACAAACTACAAGCCTCAATAAACTAATGAATTCAAAACTTTTTCTAATGTCATATGGTACACCACCTAGCTTTTCTTTAAGGGATGTGATAGCTTTAAAGTCTTCTATAGTGCACCAGGGAACATCAGTATTAGCATACTGAAGGAGGCTGTCCTAAAGGAGTCTTCTGAGATTGCCTTTGCATTTTTCATATACATAGGACATAATGAAAGGATGAGGACACATGACATGTGTAATCTCAAAATAATGTGCTGATCTTCATTCTTTAGAATTTTACAATCCACATCCTTATTCCAAAACAACCAGATTTTACCATTAGGATTATGTAAATCATGATCCATATTAAGCTGAGTTCTAGAAGTATTAATCTGAGAATTATCAGAATAAGGTTCAAGGAAGGCCATGATAGAGATTTGATGAATACTTTTGAGTTGGTTAAGTCTTTCAATGACTCCTCGAATATTGATACCCAAACATTCCAAGTAATGGTGGATATCATTGAGAACATTTAGAATGAAAGGCTCTAGTGATGGATTTGCTAATAGGAGCAGAGTAGGTAGAACTAGCCTATTGGGTAGTAAATCGTTGCTTGTGAATTCCCCTTGGAGATAGTCCTTGAGCATTGGTAACTTGGTTAAGCTCTTCTTCCAATCCTATGTCATTTGATGGGCTGAAAGCTTTAATAAGTTGTTCACTAACTTCATCATCCTCCTCTTGATGATTCACAACTTCTTGATTTTTCTCCAACTCATCCTCAGAAAAAAGTACACAATATTCATCCATGTCAGTAGGTAAATTGGCATTGGTATTGATGTTGCAAGTGTAGGTAGGCTTCTCAGAAGGTTTCCTAAACCTCAGTAAAAGAACGTTGTTGAGCCTCTAGAAGACTAGTATCCTTGTCTACCTTCTAATTTGTTATCCTTTTTTAATAGCACCCCTCCTCTTTTTGCTCAATTTATTTCTTTTTGTTGTAGAACCAGTATCACTAGTGCTTGTTATAGCCTCCATGTCCTTAGCCATAAAATCCAAACTCTGATTTCGCTTACTATCAATATCATTGGCCTAAGTATCACTGAGCTACCAATGAACAGGTTGGTAAGGGGTAGCAGAGGCTCTAAGGTCAAATCAAGGGACAGTTAGAGGGTTCCAATGCAGAACATGAGACAGATTCCCACCCCCTTTTGGATCTCCTTCCTTCAAGTTGGTGAGGCTCTCCTCCACACCATCCTTACCTCCAGAGATGACAACAATATCAATGGGATTATGGAAGGGGATTTTACATCAAAATCAACATAAATGGAGCATGAAGAGTTAAGGGGAGGGGGTCTTGTAATGCAAGATCCTCATCAAATTTGGGAGAAAGAGAGATAATACCTGCACGTGTAGTTTCAATCTTTTCAGTTTCATCAATAAGGCTTGTCACCATGCCTTCTATATTACTGACCTTGCCCAATTAATTTCTATCATGAATATTTCTGTTTACCTTTGATTTAGCTTTGTTCCTTTTCTTTTTTTGAGTTTCCTATCCTTACTCTTCTTGCAGTTTAGCTTTACAATTTTTGATCTCCTTCTTCCTTTTTTGTTGAGCATCTATAATAGACTGCTCAAGATAGATCTCTTGATTTATTGTATACTCTTTCCTCTGACTTTTAGCTTGCTTGGTACCATTTTATGCTTTTTTGTCATCTTGATTTCCTCACCCTTTCTCTTGATAGCACAAGAATTTTCTGAGTGCCTTGATGCTTACAATACTGACAGTATTCAGGAATATCCTCATCTCGAATGGCTTGCAATTTTGATGTGCTGAAAAGATACAAGACTTTTGATGCTTAAAACTTGGAATTTTGTATGTTCTCAATGTGATGTTAGTTGGTTTTATGTGTTTTTGTTTTATATTTGCCGGATTCCAGGGTCGGCCTTGATTCTTTGGAAGAAATATAAATTTTGCTGATTATTGATGCAACACAAGACCATTTACAAGCCATAGGTCATTCTACGGGTCGTAGAGCGGTTTCGTGGACAATTCCAGTAAGGGGATGACCTTTTAAAGTTAGTTTTACAAATATACAGATGAGTCATGGAATGATTTATAAGTAGTGGAACATGGTTCATACCCTGAGGATCAGAGATTACAACTTTCTAAAGATTCATCAGATGAAACCCCCTACGGGTCATAAACCACATTACAAGTCGTAGAGGGTGCATTGTAGACTTGAAGTCCAGAATTCTATAAATTTGTATGAGACCCCGATTACAGGATATGGAATGCAATACGACCCGTAAATAATTCGTGATGCGTGCTGACCCAGCTATCCTATTTTGTTTACAACATGTATTTTAAATATTATAAATAGGTTTTTTAGGTTATTATTCAGAAGTTTTCCCACAGTACACAAGGAAACTAATTAATTAGAGAGAGAAAATAGATAGATTACATTAGAGAGTATTGAGAACACTTGTACTTGGATTTAATCTTTAATCTTGTGATTCTCTTTGAAGTTGGATTTGCTTGTTCTTAATTCAATTGTATAAGTTCTCTATTATGTTTTCCCACTTCATAAGTCTTGCACCTATGCAAAGTATGAGTAGCTAAATCCACATTTAGGGTTGTGGGAACCATGAAGAACTAACAAGGTAAAACAAGATAATTCATAATTCTTGAAAAGAGTGCATGCATGTATGAATTAACTCTCTTTGTTTTACATGTTTGATAGTGTTAGATAACATTAGAATACGCCTAGTGTTACTGATTGGACCAAAGTAGTAATGAATAGGAAAAGAGATTAATTAATAGGATTTAATTGATGCGTTCTTGTCTAATCAACACAACTGGGCCAAGGGGAGGTTGTAATGGGACGAATAGGTAAGGGTTAGTAATGCACTCTATGGAGATGAGCCAAGTCACATAGTGAAATTCACCTCTCACCTTTGACCTATGGGCTTGGTGAACTTAACTTACCGTCTTGCATGCAACACACTAGAAGAGAATTAGGTTATCCGGTGATACTAAGTTAGGGAATCATGGGGAACACAATGCCCTAGTTTTTCTCCATATTGATTTCACCTTGGCATTAGTTAGTTTTATTTCTCCATTGAGTATTGCAAACACCCCCTCCGTTGGGGAAGTAAATCGGTTAACTACTCAAATTCTAGTCATTGAGTTCTCTTGAGTCTATGTATTCCCTTGGGTTTGACCCTAACTTTGGTTAGGTTATATTTCTTGATAAAGATCGTTTTATCCTCAAAAAAGAGGTGTAACTTGGGGGACATCAAGATTTTTGCACTTTTTCCGAGGAATACGACTAGACTTAGTTAATTCATAGAACTTAGGTGTTAATCCTTATTTCTAACATTTTAAAGTTTTGTTGTTTTTGTTCCTTTTGCAGGGTGTAAGTGTAATGTATGCCTAATACACGAAGTCGAGGAACACCCTTGACTCCATTTGACGCAGAGATCTATAGAACGTTGAGAAGAAAAGCCTAAGATAATGTCAATAATGTGGCCAATGAAGCTATGAACAGGAATGAGAATGAAAATGTTGATCATGAGAACCCACCTCCTCTTGAGGACATTTCTCCACAACCACAGGACATTAATGCCAATGCAGATCAGTGGAACCAATGAAGGCTAAATATTACGGCTTTGGAGGTGACTGGAGCTACTGTGTTGCCACCTCAACTAGCAGACACAAAGTTCATAGTCTCGAGTGGTTGCATCAAATGCTACAAAATAGTGCAATATTTGCAATCCTACCATCAGAGTATCCTCATAGACATCTACACAATGTTGCATTTTTCTTCAAGAGTGTGATGAGAACAGAAAATCAATCTATGGATGCTGTGGGACTTCGTTTCTTCCCGTTGTCTCTTATTGGCAATGTATCATTATCGCTATCTGAGCTCTGGCAGATTTGGACCACTAATTGGGAAGAATTGTAGAAGGCCATTTCGGAGAGGTACTTCCCTAGATCAAAGAAGCTCAGGTTGAAGGACCAGATCAACAACTTTGAGCAACTTCTTGGTGATTCAATCAACACTACTTGGGAGTGGTTCACTAAATACATAAGGTGTGTCCTAAACCGCAAGATAGTTGATGATAACTTGGTGGAGATCTTCTACCGTGCCCTTGATGAGAACAGTCAGGCTTATGTTGACACTATCATGGGGTTCATGTTCTTATATCAGTCATTCGCAAGGATAGTAGAACAGATAGAGAGAGTGGTCAAGACTAATCATGCATGGGGGAAGAGAGATAGAGTATCTACCAAAGGTTCGTGCACTGTTAGTGTTGGTCCGGAGCAAGCAAAGATCAACGACGAAATTATGCAAGAGATTTCTCGAATACGCACAAGTATGGAGGTGATGATGAAGCAGAACCAGGAGCGAGTCAATGCAGTGGTTCATCAACCTCCACGTGCACCCATGTATGATGATCCTTATTATGAGGAGGACACACGTTTTGTTGCTGATCAAACGGGGGTTTCTGGGCTAACACCCAAGGGTCCAACAAGGACTATTGACACTAAGGTCAAGAATACCAAGGTCAGAACTTCAACAGAGATGGAGCTTTCAGGGACAACCGTGGGGAACACTATGATCAAAACAGGGGTCTAGAGAGAGATACAGATTGGGGTCGTAGAGATGGCTTCAGAAATGGTCCTTATGTGCCACCACATAACCACAATGCAAATGCAAGTGGCTAGAGGATTGAGGAAATGTTTGATCGTCTATTGAAGAAAGACGAGACAATGGATGAGACTCTGAGGGGTATGAAATCTGAGATTTCAAGCATTAATCAGAAAATTGAGTCTCATTTTGTGGCTATTAAACAACTGGAACAATAGTTTCGTCAAGTGTCAGCTCAAGTAAACCTGCATCGAAGGGGTACACATCCTAGCAACACAATTCATAATCCTAAGAATGAAGGGCAATGTATAGCGGTTACTACTCATGGTGGCAAGAGCATCATTGATCCTCCCATGCTAGTTGATAAGGATGATATTCGAGAGGAGACAGTTGCATCCAAGGATGCAGACATAAGAGATGGTCATGGCAAGGATGGGGTGAGTTAATCTACTAAAGCACCACGAAAGTTGAAGCCCATTCCTAGTCCTCCTTCTTCCTTCTCTCAAAAAATAAATAAGAGGAAGGAGGAAGGCATGTTTAAGCAATTTCTCTCCATGCTAAAGCAACTCTCCATCAACATCCCTCTCATTGAGGCATTGGAGAAGATGCCAGGGTATGCGAAGTACATGAAGGACCTAGTTATTCAAAATCACATTATGAGTCAGGAGCTCTCCCAATAGCTTCATCATTGTAGTGCTATTGCTAGAAGGTCATTGGTTCAGAAGCGAGAAGATCTTGGTGCTTTCACCATACCCTGCACCATTAGCGATGTGGAGTTCGCAAGGGTACTATGTTATATAGGTGCCAGAACTAATTTGATGGCCCTTGCGATCTTCAAGAAGCTAGGATTGGGAATTTCTATTCCAACCGACATGCGGTAGTTGATGGTTGATTGCATGGTGAAGAAGCCTATGGGGATACTATATGATGTGCTGGACAAAGTTAAAAAGTTCATATTCCCCACATACTTTGTGATCCTAGAAGTTGATTTCGACGTCCCAATCATCCTAGGAAGACCACTTCTAGCCACTGGACGAGCACTATAGGATATGGAAGTTGGTCAACTCAGGTTTAGATTGAATGACAATGAAGTTGTTTTCCATATCTGCTAGACCATGAAGCTGCCAGATGATTTGAAGAATGAAATTTGGGCAATTGGTGAAGTTTGAGTAACTAATTTTTCCATGCCGTGCCGCAACAATAAATCAATCCCTACTTGGGAGGCAACCCAAGGTCTTTGATGTAATAATGTATTTGTAGTTTTTTTTTCATTTTTGGACTCATAGGCAGTTTATTTTCTTATATTTTATTGTAATTTCGAACACTAGACTGGCTGCATATAGGGTAACAGTGTGTTCTATAAAGAATAAACAGGTACATGGCTAAGTCAGCCATATTCTTTTGGCTAAAAAGAGAATCAAGACGAGTCTCTACAACTGGTTCTATGGGTCATAAAACAATTTACAACCCATACACCATCTCATAGAGATTTCCAGTGAGCAAAACGTTGTGCACACCAGCCCACATGCCAACTTTATGATCCATAGATACAACTAAAGGTCATGAATGGGACTCGTAGACCCCAAGTAAGTTTTCTGAAATTCTTTCAAATGTTTGGGTTCTACAAATAACTCTATGAGTCGTACATCATTATATGGCTCGTTGACTAGTCTATGAAACCCAATCCTGAATTTTAGGGTTTGGATGTTCTACGAAACTACAGTTTATGAGCTGTAAAATACTCTACAACCTGTAATTAGGGTGTCGTAGAGTCCGAACCCATTTGATTTCAATTGACCCCGCCAAGCTATAAATAATGGGGTCAAATTATTTTGACTCCATTTCAAACCTAATTTATAAATCTACCAGGATAACCCCATCCCCGAGAAATAATGACCACCGACGGCGACCGTACCCTCATTTTCCAGCAAGATTTTTTGTGACGTAAGATTTTAGTTCTTCTTCTACTCTTTCCTCTTCTACAAGTTAGTTACACAGCTTGGTGACTTTTTAGTTGGTTAAAAATCTTTAATTTGTTGATGTTTGTATGACTAAAGTGGAAATTATGTCGGGAATCATAGTTTAGACACAAAACCCATGTGTGAAATTTGAATTATGGTTGCCCATGTTTGAATACTTGTCTAAGTCTGGAATTAGGTATCTTTGTCTTGATAGTATGATTTGAATAATATGTTTGGCGCTTATTAAATCACCCACCATATGGGATAAATTGATGTTTGCGTGTAATTTGGTGGGTGATGACGTAGGTGCATCACTTTGTTGTGCAATTGTTCATACGTGGTCAGAAGGGTTGGGGAAACATGCTTAACAATTTTTTATGGGGTAAACATGTTGAATTACATGTTGGGGTCTTGGTTGTGGTTTGAAAATCATGTGGGTGTGTGAATTCTTGCTTCGATGTGTTTGAATAAAATTGAAAACGTTGTATGGGGTCCATGGTGATGGACTTAAAATCTTAGGTAACTGAATTTCTTCTCTACGAGTGGCTTTTATGATCCGTGGAATATTCCACGAGTCGTAATTGTCCCTCGTACAAGTTCAATCATAGGGGACCTTCTACGAGTCGTAGAACAGTTTATGGGTCGTAGACAAGTCTTATAGATCCCTACCTGGAATAAGTTCAGACAATGGAACTTTCTATGACTCCTCAGAAATTTTACGAGTCGTACCTGGTCTCATAGACTTTTCCAATGTCTAAAAATTACTGTGACCACTATTTCACGAGAGCTCTCTACGTCTCATAGTATCCACTACGGCCTGTAAAGATTCTTTCATAGGCCCTTCTACAACTCAGTCTGAAATATTTTTACATTTTGCTTTTTGATTTGTGGGGCTAACCAAGGTGAATAAACGTTCATATTTCAGGTATTGTGGCCCCAAAAGCTAGACGTGATGTGATAAGGGCCCTAAAGAGGATGTCAGAGATTAATCTTCGAGAAATGAGTAGACTTCAGCCTTGAGTGGATCATTAGAGCAGTGGGCATCGACCCGTACCCAGAGGCTGCTAGACCTCAGACTAGAGAAGCCACCAGAGTTGGATAGACTAAGGCTCATATCATTCGTACTCCCGAGTCTGATGAGGGAGACAACACCGAGAGTGATTCTATTAGGATAAGTCAATCTAGAGAGCAGTCCATCTCCGAGTTAAGTTCTAGAGATGCCTCAGAGACGGAGTCCTCTGTATTGCCTCGTTCATCACCACCTAACGCTCTTACTAGTCAATGGTGCATTGAGGGCATGCAAACTATTTATGCCAAGGCTGTGTAGTAGACAGAGTGGGGTAAGCCAACATACTCCATCTATGATGAGCCCCGAGTCATCAAAGATAGACTCGACAATATCCCCGATCTCCAGGACACGATGATCAGATACGGGCTACAGTGGCTTACTAGATCACTTGGATGATACTCCCTAACCATGATGAGAGACCTCTATGCTTCATATGCATCTATGGTTCACAGGACCCTTCCCAAGGGGAAGAAGCACCTTGCTTAGACCAGGCTGATTGAGAGGAGAGTGAGGAGTTAGGAGGTGGATATATCGGATACCACCTTTTGGCGAATGTTATTTAGGCTAGATTTCCCTGCCTCCACATCCACCGCAGGGTTTGACTACAAGGTGGGGTATACGAGGGACCCACTATTGATGAGGGATCTAGAGTGCAAAACAAGTTTAATAAGATGGTTGGTTGGTTATATTGTTAAGCAAGGTACGAAACCTGGATGGGTCGCCACACACTTAGAGCCTATTGTCAAGGTTTCGCTCAGTTTCCTCGCCAAGGTTTGGTGGGTAGTTGTTAGATAACTTATCTGCCCTACTCTTGTTGATAACACTTTGATGCCAGAGTGTGCAGTACTGGTCGCCAACATCTTGGCTGGTTATAGGATTGATTGGGCCCGCCTTATCGCCGAGTAGATTCAAGAGGCCACCCTGAAGAGTTCTACCTCCATCTCTTTCCCTTTCTTGATATACAGGCTCTGTCTAGAGTCAAGGATAGAGAGCTTACATCAGCTAGACTTACTAATCAAGGGCTAGCGTACCTTGGATCCCAGCCTGATCAAGGCTAAAAAGAACCTGGTGGCACTCCAACTAGGACAATACCAACTTGCTCCTATGCCTGAGAAGTTTGCCCCAGTCCAACCACCTATGATTCCTATGACTACCACTGCTACTACTGCTACCACAGAGGATAGGCCCTCGCAGCCTGAGGTAGATGAGGAGAGGGGGCCCACTACTTCTATCCCTTCAACACAGGCCTCGTCATTAGAGGCTACTCCTGGGGGCATGGTTTACGTGTTTGCCATATCGATATAGGCCATGGCCCAGAGGCTATCTTATACTGAGTCATGACTCAGCTTGTTCAGCAGATTAGGCCATGGATCCGCTAGGCAATTGAAGACTCAGAGGGTCACATGCAGGAATTCACGGTTGCTACTGTTCAGAACCATTTATCTATTGTGGATGCCCGCATTGGGGCCTTTGAGGCGAGGATATAATAGAGCTTGAGCACGACTAGGGCATCAGACTTGATGACCCTTCAGGAGGAGATCGAGCGACTCCGGTCTGAGATGATAGCAACAATGGCAGCACCAATAACACTACTAAAGACTACACCCCAGTGTGTTGGTAGATCTTTTTTCTCCTGATGAGCCTATCCATCCTTTTCACAAGAAGAGGCCCCACCTGGATGATGATCCTGATGCCTTACTATTTCATGCAGGGCTTATTGAGCAAGAGGATCTCGAGCTTGCCTTGAGGGAGTTGAGATAAGAGGAGGAGAGATGACAGGCTCGAGAGCTTGAGACTTTGAGGGGAGTTGGCCCCTTAGGACAGAGTACTACTATTGAGGAGACCACCACATAGGTCGAGGGTGGTTAGACTCATCCACACACCGGCGCTTAGGTGCCCAGGTATGAATTTTGACCCCCTTTTGTTTTTCCTTGATTACGTGCATTGGGGACAATTCACATCATTTTCGATGGGGTGTGGGTAGTTAGGGGCCTTAGTGATGTCTGAGTAGCTTGGGTCCATAGCTACCCCAATTTTTTATCATGGGGTTTTCTTGCCTATGTTTTTTTCCCCATGGATATTTACTTTCTATTGAACCAACATTTTTAGGATGTTTAAGTAATATAGGTAGCATATAGTACTAAAACCTGTGGAATATAACATGTTTTTGTGTTTTGTTTGTAAAATGATACCCACAAAAAAGTTTGATTAGTAGTTTAGCTAGTAACCATGCAAGTTTAGGTGTATTGACAATATTTGTTCTGATAAGTGAGGAGAAATTAAGATAAAAGTATGATCTGAGAGTCTTTTGTTAATAATATAGTCAGTGTCATGTGAGTGTGAGATTCAAATTGCTAAATTCATGTGTTGTGTGCTAATTGAGAACTTGCCCTGTTACTCTAAGTTAGGCTGTAGATTAATCAGATTAGGAAAGGATCTTAGGACATTGTTCTTGAAAGTCTACTTAGCCTAAAATGACCAACCAAAATTGCAAGACATCCCTTGTTCTTAATGTTTGAGCTTAACATGTATCTATTATTTGCAAAGACCTGATTAACCTAGACTTGTTAGTTGTAAAATCCTTAAATTGGCCCTAGTCCTTCCTTGAACATTGTGCACCTTGACTGAGGACAAAAGCCTATGTTGAGGGTCGCTACCAAAAGTAGCCCTGGTTCGAATGATGGATATTGCGCACCTCAACTCGAGCCAAAAGCCTAAGTTGAAAGTGGCTGATGTAAGGATGAAACAAAAAAATGAAGGGGAGAGTTAGCGATGTAGAGAAAAAGGAAAAATCATGTACTGGGCACAAGAAAAATATGTGATCCCTTAGTTATGAGTTAAAAAGAAAAATGAATTTCAATATGAGAAAGGGAGCATGAGATGAAAATAATAGTCGGTAGGGAAAAAGTGTAGGAGAAGGCAGTGTCAAGGAGGGCCGTTAGTAAATATGTTCCCAAAGTACCATACCAATGCCCCCTAAGCCTATGTTACAAGCCTAGAAAGTCCTAAAGTTATCCTAGTAGTTGAAGGTCTTAGTCATGAGTATCGGGGCAAGCCTATAGTATTAGGCATGACGCATGAATATCTTTTGTGAGAATGAGTGATTTTGTATAATACCAAGGTTATATATGAAAACATCATTGAGTGACAAATATGGGACTTCTTTCTATGAGGACACTTGCATTGCATTGTTAACATTAGACTTATTCAGTGACTTTGGATTATTGATAGTACCTCACTTGTCATAGTTGTGTGTCTCATGCACTAGTCTGTACTAGTTTGCTAGATAGCTATCTGATCTTATTTTGAAAGGGTGGCATGGGTATCTAAGATTGAGATTGATGTGTTGTATGCCATTGTGTAGAGGTTTGTGTGCTATTTTATTACCTATTTAGATTGAGACCATCGCTTGAGGACAAACAACAATTTTATGTTAAGGGTGTTGATGTGCTGTTAAAATACAACACTTTTGATGCTTAAAACGCTAAATTTTATGTGTTCTCAATGCGATGTTAGTTGGATTTATGTGTTTTGTGTTATATTTGCAGGATTCTAGGGTTGACCTTGAGGTTTTGAAGAAATACAAAAGTTGCAATTTTTCTATGCAGCACGAGACCTTTTACGGTTCGTAGGTCATTCTACGGGTAGTAAAGTGGTTTCATGGACAATTCCAGAGAGGGGCTGATTTTCTGAAGTTGGTTCCATGAACATGTAGACGATTCATGGAATGATTTACGAGTCGCTGAACATAGTTTGTACCTTGAGGATTAGAGATTGGGACTTTTTAAAAATTCATCAGATGAACCCCCCTACGGGTCGTAGAGGGTGTGTCGTGGACTTGAAGTCTAGGATTCCAACAACTTTTGTACGAGTCCCCAACTACAGGCTCTGGAATGCAATACTCCCCATAAACCAGTTCGTGAGGGGTGCCGACCTCGCAACCCTATTTTGTTTAGGATATGTATTTAAAATATCATAAATAGGTTTTTAGGTTATTTGTTTCAGAAGTTTTCGCATAGTACACATAGATTCTTAGTAGTTAGGGAGAGCAAATAGGGAGATTACGTTTGAGAGTATTGAGAACACTTGTACTTTGATTTCATCTTTGATCTTGTGATTCTCTTTGAAGTTGGATTTTCTTGTTCTTAATTCAATTGCATAAGTGTTCTATTATGTTGTTCCAATTAATAAGTCTTATATTTATGCAAAGTATGAGTAACTTAATCTACAACTAGGGTTATGGAAACCATGAAGTACTAACAAGGTAAAACAAGATAATTCATAATTCTTTAAAAGTGTGCATGCATGTATAAATTAACTCTCTTCATTTTGCATGTTTTCTAGTAGTGGCCAACATTAGAACACTGCTAGTATTACTGACTAGACCAAGGTAGTAATGATTTAGAAAAGATATTAATTAACATGATTCGATAGATGTGTTCTCGTCTAAATAACCAAACTGGGCCAATAGGAGGTTGTAATGGGACTAATAGGTAAGGGTTAGTAATGTACACTATGGAGATGGGCCAAGTCACATAGTGAAATTCGCCTCTTACCTTTGACCAAAGGGCTTGGTGAACATAACTTACCTCCCTGCATGCTACATACTAGAACAGAATTAGATTATCAGGTGATACTAAGTTAGGGAATCATGCGGAACATAGTACCCTAGTTTCTCTCTATATTGATTTCGCCCTTGTATTAGTTAGTTTTATTTCTCCATTGATTATTGCGGAACCCCCCTCCCCCCTCTTTGGGAAGTAAGTTGGTTAACTACTCAAATTGCAGTCATTAGGTTCTTTTGAGTCTACGTATTCCCTTGGGTTCGATCTTAACCTTTGTTAGGTTCTATTTCTTGACAACAACTGCTTTATCCTCAAAAGGGAGGTGTAACTTGGGCAATATCACATTTGCCTTTATATAAATAATCCTCATCAAGGCCTAACCAAACATGTTGAGGTCTTTCCTTAGTGATGTCAATCTCCATCCTGATTTTGGCTACACTTCCCCTAGTCTTTTGAATAGAGGCTGAATCCAGGTATAGGACTTTTCCAATAAGGGATAGAAGAATTAAAAGAATCTCACTATAATAACAATGCTAAGCAAGCTCATGCAATGTTACCCATATAGGCATGATGGGAATCTCTTCATCAGCTTTAAAGATAGGAGTCCACATTTGGAGTCTCATGCGTGGACCCTTAATATGCATCCTTTGCTTGGTCCATACATTGATATAGTCAGTTTCATTATCTAAATCAATGTATATATGCCTATATTTGAAGTGAGCAATCTTCACACCTCTAATAAGATTAGTTTCATTAATGAAAATTTTACTGACCATCTCCATCATAGGCATACTATAGTTGAATTCACCTATTAAGGTATGTCTACACCTAGCTACAAGTGTATGCATATAATCATCCTTCGTAAAAATGACAATAGGGTAACCTTGTTTGGTAATGATCTTGGGGTAGGGGGAGATATTTATAGGGACTTGGTTCTTGGCTTGGTTAGACCTGAGCCTAGATGAAAAGGTCTGGATCATAGTAGAAGGTGTAAGATCATGTATGAGGTCATTTTTGGAGTTTATAATCAGGATAGGTTGCTTGACTGTAGTGGAGATCCTGGCTAGTTGTTGAGTGTCTTTCTGTTTTATATGTTGGTAGGTGTCAAAACTGGAAGAGATTTTGATTGGTACGGGGATTTTGGTAGTTGGGTTCTTCTTAGGACCACTTTTTTCCCACTTGTTGTGGGGGAATTAGCCTTGTTAATTTCCTTAGACTGCATTATAGGGGTTGGTTTACCAGTATCTTGATCATTAGCATTAGGTTGCACCTAATTAATAATACAAGTATCCAAGTTAGAAGATTTTGGTACAGAATACTTACCTGTGATTGAGTAAGTATCTTTTGTATTACCTTCTTCATTAGCATTTTGCCACTCTATTGATTTGATTGGTGTTATTAGTTTTGTCATTAGAATCAGAGTTTCTGGTAGGACTTGCATGATCCCTTTTAGTTCCCTTCGGAGTACTATTACCATGTGTTTGAATTTTGATTGTATCAGGCTCCTCAATAATAACATTAGCCTACGGTTCTCTTGTCTTTTGGTCGCTGGAGGGAGGTTCACTCCCTTTCTTCGAAATTTCAATTCAAGTGTAACAAACCTCCTTCATTATCTCACCTGATGATTGTTAATGTCAATCAGGTGATTTTTGTGAAGGAGATGATTTTCCCAATATATCCAAGTTAAGTGGTGTAAATTTTGTTCCAAAATCAGCAAAGTCTTGAATCTTTCCAGCTTTGGCTATGCAAAGGAATTTTTTCATGACCATTAGCTCCTCTTCCGATAGGTGCACATCAAATGGTTCTGAGCATCGCTCCATAACTATTGTAGAGTTTCCATCCTTTCTTATTACGTTGTCGCTTATCCTTTGACTACCATTCATTTCCTTTGTCGAAGTTGCGACATTATTCACCTGCAGATTCGAGCAATCGATAGGTGAATTCGGACATAATAATTGACGATTAAAGTTTCCCCCATTGTCACTTTGTAGGTTTATCAGTTGCGATGGCCTAGATCGACCGTCTAGTAGTACCTCCGCCATGCTTCCTATAGTAGGCTGCACTAGCCGTTAATAAATAGCCATTATAGAGAGAGAAAAGTTAGAGAGAATAGAGAGCCCTCTCCCTCTATAATATAATAGTAATAATAGTAGTGGTGGTTTTGTTTTGTACATTAGGCTTCAAGGGTGGTTGGGTGGATCATTTACCACTTACTGAATTTTCCTATAATAATAGCTACCATTCAAACATCAAAATGGCACCTTATGAAGCTTTATATGGAAGGAAATGTTGGTCGCTAATCGGGTGGTTTGAAATGGATGAAACCACCTTGGTTGGGCTAGAACTAGTCCAACAATCCATGAAAAAAGTTAAGGTAGTACAACAACGGCTAGAAGCAGCCCAAAGTTGTCACAAATCATATGCAGATGCTAGGAGGATAGGGCTAGAATACATAGTAGGAGATTGGGTATTCTTGAAGGTGTTGCCAATGAAGGGGGTTACGAGGTTTTGTAAGAAAGGAAAAACAGGGCCCACATTACATAGGGCCATATAAAAGTATTAAAAGGTTTGATAGGTTACATATGAAATAAAGCTGCCCGAAGAGCTTTCAATGGTTCATCAAGCTTTTCATGTCTAAATGTTTCGAAAATTCATAGGTCTCCCATCTCGTATCACTCATATTAATAGATGTGAAGGTTACTGAAGATATCACCTACGAAAAGATACTTATTGCTATTCTAGATCATCATGTTAAGAAGAAAAGAAATAAAGAAATAACTTTAATAAAGGAACATTAGAGGAACCACCAAGTAGAACAGATAACGTGGAAAGCTGAGGAAGCGATAAAATCTAAGTACCCTCATCTATTTGAAGCTAAGGAGAAAGTCCAAAATGCAGAATTGGAGCATTAATAAGTACATATGTTTGAATGCTTATTATCTTGTCAGAAGTTTGAACTTATTTAAGCTATCCAATTATGCTAACATTCGGAGAAAAATATTCCGGGGGCGGGGGAGGGGGGGAGAATGTAACATCCCACATCTTACATGTACAAGTTCTATGTATATAGGACATGATTGTAACACTCCACATATTATGTGTACCAGTCCTTTGTATATTAGACATGATTTGTCTTGGTCAAATGAGTTTTAGAACTGCTTAAATTTCATATTAGAGGGCAATATGTATGTCCGGCGCTTAAGATGATTGAGTGTATATAAGTTTAAGTTAAATTAAGGAGATCACGACCTTAAACGAAGTAAAAGAAGTATGGTATTTGTGGGACTTTAAGAAGCTAGCAGGTGAATCACCTATGTGGTTAACATAAATAAGCTAGGTAGATGGGAAGATTAATTTATACATGATTGAACTCACGTAAGGCCGAAAAGTTAAGTAAAAAGAAAAGGAAATGGAGACAAGGCCCAACAACCAATTTATCCAAGTCCAATAATGAATAGAGCCCAAGCTAAGGGTGTAATTGTAGCCCATGCTTTAGCATTATAAAGGGGAAATATTGGCATCCAAAATGTATAGATAAAGGGCCCAAGTATATCTACAACACACTTGAATTTGGGCTCAAACCAAGTGAAAGGAAAAAGGAAACATGGCAGCCAAGGACCACCAAATTGAAACCCATTAAAGGCCAAATGAAAGGGATAAGTGGGTTCATCACCACCTTGATAAAATGTGGCTCCAAATCACGCAAAATCCGGCCAAAATGGGTCCATTTAAAAAGAGTTAAAACCATCTCTTTAAGGTCACTTAATGTTGGAAAACAATTACCTTGTCTAAGCTTCTCTCCTTGCTCTCTCTTGACTTTGCAAAGCAGCCAATGCAGACCTTTAGGGTTCTTGAAGAGGATTCTATAAAGTAAGTAAGAGATATAAATAAAATTGCTTATTGATGGGTGGTATCCTAGGGGTGGAAGAATCACCTAGCAAGGGTCAATCTCGATATTTATTTACCATTAATCAGCTAGTCATTAGTATTATATATCGTGCACAGATATAAAGTAAAACAAGGTAAAATAACGAAAAGGACATAAAGTATATGATTCCACGATATGACCAAAGGTGGTCTTTTATCCTTACACTGGTGCATGTTTTCATTTGATTTCTTATTTCACGTATGGTTTGACTTAGGTTCAGTAGATTTGTTGGGTGTGGATTTACTTAAGATGCCATGGATCGGGTTCGTTTGATTCATGGTAAGTGTTGACAACTCAGAGCCGCTAGAAGAGCTATGCTGACTAGAGAGTTAGACCTCTTGAGTTCTTTGTTGGCGACAGTGTTTGGTTGAAGGTTTCACCCATGAAGGATGTGATGAGATTCAAGAAGAGGGGAAAGCTTAGTCCTAGATTCAATTGCCCATTTGAGATTGTAAGGAGAGTTGGTGAGGTGACCTATAAGTTGGCCTTACAACCGAGATTATCAGCGGCCCATCCTTTTTTTTCATGTTTCTACACTCCACCGGAACATTCCAGATGAGTTCCATGTGATCTTATAATTTAGTTGAGTTGTGTCCAGACTTGTCATTTGAGGAGGAGCCGATAGCTATTTGGGATGGACAGTTTCGGAGGTTGACGTATACGGATATACCTTTAGTGAAGGTTCAGTAGTGACACCATCCTGTTGAGGAAGCTACTTGGGAGTTGGGGTCATATATGTGGGCCAGATATCCTCACCTTTTTTAATCTAGGTACTTTCTTTTCCTTTATGTTCAAGAACGAACATTCTTTTTAGAGGTGAATGATGTGATGACCTGGTTGGTCATTTTTGAACCTATCTCAGAAAATTACTTTTTTGCCCTTTTATAAGTTATTTTAGACCTATATTTTGAACTATCTATATTGTTGGAACTGAAATCCCGAGTTTTAAAAGTTGAAAATATGGGTTTTGGCATTTTTGAAAGCTTAAGTTTTTTAAAAAGTGAGTTTTTGTACCATTTCAAGTTTTTGAAGTCGGATCAAAAATTCGTCAATCACATTAGCTCCGAAATGTCGAAACCGGTCTTGGAAAAGTTATAGTCTAATTTCAAACTAATGAAGTTTTTAGTCCTAAAGTTGCATTTTTAATCGATTCTGGAGCCAAAGTTTGACTTTAGTCAATATTTTGAGTATGGAAGCTCGGATCAAAATTCTAACCGTTTCAGTAGTTCTGAATGGTGAAACTAATGCTAGAATTGGTCTTGTCGAGGGCAGTTTTGGTATTTTGAGTTTTAAAATAGTTTATTTGACTTACATTGGAAAATTTGTCGTCGAGACCTCCAAATCAAATTCTGACTATTTCATTGAGTCTGGTTCGCCTTTTCTAGTATGGATACATGTTTGGTTTGTGAAATTTTGAGTTCAGATTAATTTCGAGCAAGCCGTATCGAGGTTTGTTGTTGGTTGAGTTTTGCTGGTGCATTGTTTTCTTGCGAAATTATCTTCCTTCTCTGCATTCGTGGGAGAGCACCCACATTCATGGAGGCTTATGTTTCGGTCCTCTCCCTGTTCGTGGGAAACACTCCGCGTTCGCAGAGTACTAATAGTCCCATTCCAGTTCTTCTCTATGTTCGCAGGTTCACAGCCTCGTTGTTGGAGCTTTAGCAGAAATTTTCCTTCGTATTTGCAGGCCCCACCCTGCGTTCATGGAGTGTATTTACCTGAACAGTTTTTAAAACTTGAGAAAACACCACTCTTACCCATTTTTTCAAATTTCAAGCTTTTGGCACGATTATGGAAAAGTCTTTTTGGACATTTCCTTTAGGTAAGTGTTTCTAACTTCATTTTGACTAATTTTCATGACTTTCATATTGATTTTGTATTGAATTTCATAATTTTGAGTGTCCAAAATTGGGGATTTTTGGTCTATGATTTTGAAACTTTAAATGGTGATTTCTCATCTGATTTGAACTCGATTTTAGTGGGATTTTCACCCATGGACTCCATTTTCGTGTAGAACTTGATTTTAAAGTCAATTTCTAGATTCGAAAACTTCACATTTCAGCCCTAATTTTGACCATTTTGCTCCTAATCCTAATTCATACCAATATGGGTATAAAAAATCATCCATTGATGTGTAGTATCTATTTTTGATAGTGACTGATCGATTTTGGAGATCGTTTGGAGGTTTGAGTTGATGGAAAGCTTGTCCGAGTGTGGTTTTGATATTGAGATAGGTTCACTAAACTTTTGGGATTGGATTCGGGTTATTGAGTATGCTCTTGTGATAATTGTAAGATGTAGATTGATTCATGAGAATTCGGATTGTTGTAATTGAATTGTGATGAAAATGTGATACCTAATATGCCAAGATTTGAGTAACTTGCTGATTCTATTGATAAACTGAAATGAAATCTTGAGAATTGAGTTATGTTTAGTATTTATAATATGGGGCTTGTAATGTCATTTGGGAGAGTTATATGGTAAATTGATGATAATTGTGGTATCATTGAGATATATGAGCATGTTTTGGGACTTGAAGAGTCCAATTTCATTGATATTCTAATTATTGACGATAGGGTGAGGAAATGAGACTTGTGGACGACTTTATGGTACTAGTTAATGCACTTGACATTGCCTTGTGATGTTGTGGCTATTTCGCATATCATTATCATGTTAGATTCCATATGTATACTTGTATTGTGGCATTGGCATGTATATACCTCATAGTACATCTGTATTACAAAGATACTAAGATATTTGAGACAATCTGATGACTTGAGATCTATTTGCCAGCGCCACAGTCCACTAAGGCATACTACTATTGATATACATCTTGATATTGTGATTTGGCATGCATTGCATCGGCCTTGACAGATGTATAACCTGATATCTCCTTTCCGGCGCCAGAGTTTGCCGAGGTATCATTGGCGCCAGAGTCCATCATGATACTGAAGACCTATACTACCGGCAGTAGAGTCCATCGAGGAGTCATCGGCACCTGCGACCATTGTGACACTTAAGAGATTTTCTATATGGTATGACGAGACCCTCATGGCATTCTACCTGGTAGCTTCAGCTTGATAGATGTATACATTGACACCAGAGTCTATCGTGATTCCACCTCATGCATAATATTCATACACCACGTATGCATTGCATCATCAATTATCATTGTTGGTATGTTCTATTATTGTATATATTTATATTATGCACTAACCCTTTCCTTCCTAGGGGTAGTAGTCTTTACTATCGCAGACTTATTCGATGTCGCTTACCCAGTCGGTTGAACCTACTAGGTACACTTCGATGTACTCAACCCTACTTTGTTTCCTCCTGCAGATCGAGCACAGGGGCCCGTACAAGGTAGTTTAATTCACTCTAGCAGAGCTTACTCCATTTATCCAGATCTTAGTGGTGAGGCTTGGACTTCGTGTTGCGGTGGATCTTTGAGATTTCCTTTATTATTGTTTTTCATTTAAGAATTTGTATTAAACATTATCAAACATCATTGTATTTTCATTTGAGACAGTTATATTTACTCTTGCGTACTACTTTATATGCTCTTGTACTCATGACCCCAGGTTTTGAGATTCGAATTAAGTCTTGTGGTTTTTTTGTACTTGATTTTACTTTCTTTTTGTCATGATCTGATTTTGGGTCATGATAAGTTACATGCATTCATACTCATGATATCATGTTTTAATGGAATTTTATGCATAAGTTTGAGATTTTATGAAAATGATGTTTTTGTCACATTGATGCATTTATGTTAGGGCTGAAAGTATCATATCATTCCTCTCAAGCGTAGCTTTATAACATTCAAGGATGAATGTTCCCAAGGGGGAGATATTATAACACCTCTCAGCGTAGCTGAAAAAGATCGTATGATGTATTTCTTGAATATCTTAAAATCCATGGCTTATTTTGCAAATCTGACTTTGTATTCTTGTTTAGGAGGCAAATTGTGTGGGAAAGGGGTCACCTTCGATTTTTAGGACACCCATATCGAAAGATAATTTTTCTAATGAAATTGCACAAACTAGTATAGTGCGTGACAAGTCCACATCGCCCCCTGGTCCTTCTTAGTTCAAATTTTTCCGAGTTTCATTTCTTGCCGGGGTTGGGACCTATCTCGACACCTATATATATATATATATATATATATATATACATATATATATATATATATAAATGCACGAAAACTTATTTTTAGAATTAATCCTCTCTCTAAATACTGTCAAATCCTCTCAAACTTCTATCTAAAAATCCTCCATCAAAGCTCTTCAATTTCTTGAAGAGCAAAGATCAAGTCATCTCCATTGAAGACGAAACTTTAAAAAAGGATTCCCAAAGTTTTCAAGTCACCCTCTTTAAGTTTCAAGGTCTAAAAGGTGTGTGGATTTCTCCATCCATGGGTTCTTCCATATATGGATTTCCAAACCTAATTTTCTAAATCGTCCAAGTTTTAATGGTGATTTCTTATGGTCTCTTCCTAATTACCCTATTAAGTATGAATTATGTTGAGATTACTCATCTATTGCATAAAACTGCATAAATTGATTTCAAGGGTTTACTCCTATGATCTATCTTATAAAAATTCAAGTTATGAAAGTTAAGATACTATGATGTTATCATGAAATTAACAATTTTATAAGATAAATTGCATGATTCTATGTCTAAAGTTCAAAGATGATACGTATGATTGTTATGGGTTGTTTTAAGGATGATTCAAATTGATGAATTTCACTACTTTTATGCATAGTTCTCTTGAGTTACATACTTTAAAGTTGCATGCATGATCCCACCTAATTATCATATCAAAGTTTTCTAATGGTGAATGATTTTCAATTATGAGGATGAACTAAGACACTAATGTTTATGAATAATGATAAGGTTGACCTAAGACCCTAATGATTATGAATGATGATGATGGTTAAAGGATAGTTCTCACTAAAGATGGATCCCATGTTGGATCATATGTTTAGATGAGCTACTCTATATATGTACGATTATGTTATGCTTTTTAATTTTATGAATGATTATGATTATGCATATGTTTCCAAATGTATTACGTGGGAATGATTTAGCACCGAATGGGGCATTGATATGGGATTCAACTAGAGAGTCCCAGTAGCAACCCTTTGCCTCACAAACTATGTGACACCATAGAAGCCCTTGTAGGTTAGGCTAGTGGATTTATATAAGTCATCTTTATAATTTATGATACATTTTCTATGAGGATGGAGTTATACCTGGCAAGAAGGCTTCTCGGGCCAATATAGGGTGAAATGTTAGATTCTAAATAGTAGCTCCCTTGGTCTTATATGTTGGTTATGGTCTACCTCCCACATATGTATGTGATGATAGGATGTTATGTCTCGTGGATTATCCTTCAAAATATTCTTATTCATGTCATATTGAGCTTATATTTTATTGCATGTGATTATGCATCTTGTTATGAAGCTAATTATCTATTTTTCTGTTGCATCCCACATACTAGTATTGTCACGACCCGGACCTAGGGTCTAGGAGTGACATGGTGAGTGGGAACCCAAAGGTCCCCAAACAAGCCTCATAGTATCAATTCACACATCATCGGTTCAAAAGCACATACGAAATAGTAAATGCATAATTCTAAGGGACGAGAAAGTAGGACTCACGCTATGGTGATATTATAGGGATAGGGATAAACACAGAATCATATAACACATAGTACATAAGAACTAAGGGGCAGGTAAGTATGACTCACTCTATGTGGGCAATACAAGACTTAGGATCTTACACATTTCCACATCATAACATGAATCCATATCATAATACTCATAACCAATCCATAATAACCATATCAAATAAGTAGCTACAAACATAATCCCCGAATACAACATATAGCATATATCTATACAAGAGTATACAAGATGTCCAACAATGCCTTTAGTCATAAGATAGGACGTTAGCCAAGACATGTCCCAGGCTCACCCTCTAGTAATAACATAAATGAAAGCAACATAGTTAGAGGAATAGTGGCTTGTCCTTGGAAGATAGAACTCACCACAACAAATGTCTCGAATCCAATTTAAACGTCAAACAGTGGATGAAGGTAATCTCTAGTTCCTAAATAATTACATCATGTAGGCAAAAAGTATGCATTAGTACATTTGAATGTACCAAGTATGCGGGCATGCAATGCATATGAACTCATTAAACCTGCATTCAATGTTAGATGACAAGCTCACATATATAGAAAAAATCATATGACAAGAAGGATAGTATATCAATATGCCACGAAATGCATGATGCATGAATGTGAAAATACTTTATATATATAACCAGGATGGGACCTTAACTGACATAAGAGAAAGTGATCCATAACTTGGAACTCCGTCATCTTCCCCACAAAGGATAAAGAGGTAATCTACTTGCCAAAGGTATATCCATTAACATTCATCATTCATCCTTAAAGGGGCATAAACATAAACTGATGTTAGGCACATATTTCAAGAGAAAGGAGTATGGACCCTTGTGGATATCCCACCCTGCCTCCAAAATCATCGATGCTAAGTCATCATCCCACAAGAATACACATAGGTATATGTGCTTGTAAAAGAGGCATAAGTCTTTTCAAATCATTTCAATGTATACTTAGGATTAAGGCCATATCACATTTCATAATCATGCATACTTAGGGTTAAAATCCAAACATACTTCATAAACATGCATACTTGGGCTAAAATGCCAAATCATACTACATGTCATACTTTCATGCATAGGAATAGCTCCATTCAGTACATAGATACGAGAAAGGAGTAAGGACCCTTGGGGATAGCCCTCCCTGCCTCCAACCTCAATTCTATGCTCCTTCATACATATACATTTGGCATAAAGCACCCATCATTTTCTCAAAGAGCCATATCATAGACATTTATGAGATCACATTCTTGTCACACCCATACTTTCATTGAAAACAGCATCATCATAATTGGGACTTAGCCCACACCATAAGCTTAATAAAAACCATAGTTCGTTTACGGATATGCCATGAATTAGATGAGAATATCATGGGTAATAGAGATTCAACCTTAAATCAACAATAAAATATGAAATTCAAGTAAATCCATAAGTAAAACTCATATTCAAATCACAATTTAGATTACCTATGCCTAAATCAAACTTTAAAGGGGATATGCACATTCAAATCTTCATAACTTCAATGCAATTCATCATGTTAGGGCATAATCACTTTTAAATCAACAATAAAACATAGCTCATATATGAATTGAATCAAATAAACAATAATCTTCAAAACCTATAATTATAGTAAGCTAAATTTCACAAAAATTTAAGTAAAAGAGTTTGGGTCTTCATGGTTGAAAAGGACCATGAATCAATTTCACATCCTAAGTTTGCCAAGAAGAAACAAGAAGAATTTGATGAAGAATATAACTGTTCCCTGATTCCCAAGCTAAGCCTTCACTAGAGGAGTTTGAATGAGACAAGAAGAGTATAGGTTATTTGAATGCCTTATGATAGCATAGGAAGCCACAAAAGTCCCTTAGGAGAAGCCATAATTATGAAACCGCCATTAATGAAACAGATAGAAAAATGTTGCCGAGGGTCCTGTGGGAGAGTCACACGGACCGTATACCCGTGCGTGATCCAACACTTAGAAAAACTCCATTGTCGAAGGTCTGAGATGGTAATTCCATACTTAGAAAAACTGTACACCAACACCTATACAGAAGACTTTATAGCCCGTATAGAGGTCACACAGACTGTGTGGCCTCCCGTGACACCTCACTTAGAAAGATTCTTTATTGACAAAGTTCTGAGATGGTGACTCTATACTATGAAAATTTTCACTCTAACATCCATACGGAGGGCCTCATAGACTGTGAAGGGTTATACGGTTCGTGAGAGGTTCATGTGGTCCAAGCCTTAGCCAAAATGTGGTTTCAAGGCCAAGGACACTTCACACAAGCCTCCACACGGTTCATAAGCTGACACATGGACCATGTGGGGATTATGTGGTGTGTGCCTTGTTCTTAAAATCCAAGTTAAGGCCAACTCTTGGTACACCAGGCCAAGGGTCACCCCAAGGCCCCTCCGCACAGTCCGTGGTGAGTCAAACGACCCGTAGAGGTGCCAATAAGTTGTTACCTTGTTCAAAAAAATTTGGAACCAAATTCCAAGCATCATAAGGTAATACCAAGTCTGGGTCCTTACATCATCTCCCCTTTGGAAACATTCATCCTTAAATATGCTAGAACAAGACTTAAAAGGCTTGACTTAGAACATGAAACATCCAAAGGGTAAAATGCATATTTTCATCACTTAAAAATCATAAAGTCATTAAAACTCATAACAAAGAATCTTTAAATAATTAAAAACATCTTTAAATCATTTTCGTGCACGTGTATGCATGTCATGCCATGAAACACAAGATTTAAAGAATTAGGACCACTTGGAATAGGAAGAACCTAATACCTTAGGCTTGCATAGATTGGAAAAGATGGGGATATTGTTTCATCATGTCCAACTCTAATGTCGCCCAAGTTACACCTCGTTTTTAGAGGATAAAGCAGTCACTGTCAAGAAATAGAACCTTGCCAAGTTTAGGGTCGAACCCGGAGTGAATACGTAGACTAGAGAAAAATTCACCACCATTCAAATCGAGTAGTTAATCAACTCAATTTCTTCAAAGGGGTGATTTTGCGAAAATCAATGAGAAAAATAAACTAACTAACTATCACGAGAGAAATATTAATAAAGGAAAGCAACTAGGCAATTGTGATTCCCATGATTCCCCAACTCACTATCACTGGATAACCTAATTCTTGTCTAGTTTATAGCATGCAGGATGGTAATTTAAGTTCACCAAGCCCTTTGGTCAAAGGTGAGAGGTGAATTTAACTATGCGACTTAGCTTATCTCTATAGTGCACATTACTAACCATTACATATAAGTCCTAGTACAACCTCCCCTTGCCTAGTTTGGTTGATTAGACGAGAACACATCAATTGAATCTTGTTAATTAATGTCTTTTCCTATGCAGTACTACCTTGGTCCAGTCAGTAACACTAGGAGGGTTCTAATGTTAGCCACCATCAGAAAACATGAAAAACAAAGAGAGTTAATTAGTACATGTACATACACCTTTCAAGAATCGTGAATCATCCAGTTTTACTTTGTTAGTTCTTCATGGCTCCCATAACCCTAGTTGTGGATTTAGCTACTCATGCTTTGTGTGGATAAAGAAATTATCAATTTAAAGACATCATTAAACACTTGCACAACTGAATTAAGAACAAGCAAATCCAATGTCAATGAAAATCACAATCTTGAATATTGAATTAAACCACAAGTGTATTCAAAGACACTCTCACATTTTTCTCTCTAAGAATATTGAGTTCTCTGAACACAAACCTAAAAGTAACCTAAACCTTTGTAAACTAGTGAGAACTTATGAAAAATAACCTGAAAGACCTATTTATAATAATTAAAATCCAAATCCTAAACAATTTTGGAGAACTAGTTGGCACACTCTACGACAGCACTTGACGGCTCGTATTGAAGTTCACAGCCTGTAATCCGGGTCTCGTACATTGTTGTTGGAAAACTAAACTTCTCCTTTATGACACTGCTTTACGACTCGTAAGGTGGTATATGACCCCTATAGGGGGTTTTGTCTAATAACTTCCCTGCAAGTCCACCTCTCTAATCCTCAAGGCACGAAAGGTATTCTACAACTCGTAAACTGCTCCTCGTCTGCATGTTCATAGACTTCAACTTCAGCAAATAGCCCCTCACTGGAAATCCTCTCAAAACCTATCTACGACTCGTAAAATGATCTACGACCCATAGACTGACTCATATAACAACAAAAACCAGCAACTACTGCAATTTTTCCGGAAATCATGGCCAACCTGTAATCCTACAAATCTAAACACACAAAAACACTTAAAACCCACAAATATCGCATTGAGTACTCACAAAATCCTAAGTTTTAAGCATCAAAAGTGTTGTATTTTGGTAGCACATCAACACCCTAAATTTAAAATTGTTGTTTGTCCTCAAGCGACGGACTCAATCTATATAGACAATACAGTCACACACAGACCTCAACTCAATAGCATACATCACTTGCATCTCAGACTCAGACACCCACACACACTCTTCAAAATGGAATTAGATAGAAATTTAGCAAACCAAAGTAAAACTATTGCATGTGACAACAGAACTATGATATGCAAGGTATTATCAACAATCCACAATCATTGAACAAGTCTAATGCTAATAATGCAATGCAAGTGCTCTCACAGAAAGAAGTCCATATCGGATACTCAATGATATTTTTATGTTTTAGCATCGGGACTGTGCAAATTCACTTACTCTCACAACAGATATTCATGCATAATGACTAATACCATAGGCTTATCCCTATACTCACGACTCAGACCTTCAACTAATTGGACTAGGATCACTCTAGAACTTTCTAGGCTTGTAATGTAGGCTCAGGGGGCTTTGGTATGATATTTTGGAAAAATGGTGACTAAAGGCCCTTCTTGAAACTCCATTTTCCTACACTTTCCCCCTACAAACTATGTTACTTTCACCTCTCCCTTTTTCCTCTTTTAAGCTTTTCTGGGTGCTTTCTTTTCATTTTTCAGCTTTTGCCTTGTTTTTACACTTCATTTTGCTTTTTAGATCTCAATTAAGGCATCTTTCATTTTTCTTGCACCCAGCACCTAATTTTTCTCCTTTTTCTTTGTATTCCTAACTCACCTCCCTTATTTTTGTGCTTTACCCTTACACTAGCCACCCTCAACTTAGGCTTTTGGCTTGTGTTGAGGTGCACACTATCCATCCTCAGAACCAGGGCCACTTTTGGTAGCCATCCTCAACTCAAGATTTTTGCCTCAATCAAGGTACACAATGTTCAAGGAAGGACCAGGGCCAAATTTAAGATGTTTCACTAGATAAAGATGGGTTAATCAGGTGTCTTGAAAGAATAGGTACATGTTAGGCTCAAACATTAAGAACAAGCAATATATCATCGATTTGGTTTGTTATGTTTAGGTTAAAGTGGACTATTTAAGAACAATGGCCTAAGATCCTTTCCTAATCCAAATAATCTACAATCTAACTTGGAGTAACCTAGCAAGTTCTGAATTAGCACAAAATACATGAATTTATCAAATAAAGCTCACACTCACATGGCACTGTGTATATTATCGATGAACGACTCTCAGATCATGCTTCTTATCTAAATTTACCCTTACTTATTAGACAGATATTGTCAAACACCTAAACATGCATGGTTATTATCTAACTACTAGACAAAATTTTTGTAGGGTTCCATTTTTTTCAATCAAAACACAAAAACATGTTATATGCCACAAGTATTGGTACTATATGTTACACATATCATCTAAACATCCTAAACATGTCGGTTCAGTAGAAATTAAATATCCACAGGGAAAAAGAATATAGGCAAGAAAACCCCGGGATCAAAAAATGGAGTAGTTATGGACCATAAGCTACTCAGACATCACTGAAGCCCATAACCCACCCCATCGAAAAAGATGTGCATTGTCCCTAATGCAAAAAATTAAAACAAAATAGAACATAAGGGGTGGAAAGTACATGCATGGGCGCCTAAGCACTAAGGTTCCTTGGGTTACCTCCCAAGCAGCACCTGAGTTATTATTGCGGCACGATGTAGACGACTTGAGTAATCAGACTTCCTCAAGATCCTATTCTTCATCCGTCTTTATCTCTTCCACATTTCCAAGATAAAGCTAAAGCCTTTGACCATTTACTTTGAAGGTTCCTCCATTTTGTCTCTCCAATTCAATGGCCCCATGATCGAAGACATGAGCTACTAAAAAGGGTCCCAGCCATCTAGATTTTAGATTCCTGGGGAATAACTTTAGCCTTGAATTGTAGAGAAGCACCAAGTCCCCTGGTGCAAATTGTCGGTTCTCTGTGCGACGGTCATGTTGCAGCTTCATTCTTTATTTGTACAAGGCTGAGCTCTCATATGCCTTTAGCCGAAACTCATCAAGCTCATTAAAAGGGCTCAGCCTAGAGTTTGCTGCATCAGTCCAATCCGAATTCAACATATTATAGTGCCCACATGGCTTTATTCTCAAGTTCTACTGGCAAGTGACATTCTTTTCCGAAGACAAGTTGGTAGGGAGACATGCCTATAGGGGTTTTAAATTATGTTCGGTATGCCCATAATGTGTCATCTAGCTTCCGCGGGCGATTTGTCTGATTTGCATTCACAGTCTTGGATAGGATCTATTTGATTTCCCTATTGGACACCTCCACCTACCCGCTTGTCTTAGGATGATAAGGCTTCTCCACCCAATACTTCATACTTTTCAAGAAGAGGTTTAAAAAGTCTATTGCAGAAGTGAGAACCTCCATAACGGATAATCACCCTAGGGGTGCTAAACCTTTAGAAGATGTTCTTTTTTAGGAATGTTGTGATACTTTTGCCCTAACTGTTGGGTAGAGCCATGGCCTCCACCCATGCTGATATATAATCCATAACAACTTGGATGTACTTGAGTCCATATGAGCTAGCAAATGGTCCCATGAAATCTGTCGCCCATACATTAAATAACTCAATAACCATAATGTGGTTTAGAGGGACCTCATGCTTGTGGGAAACCCCACCTTCTGTTTAGCACCTGTCACAAGCTTTGGTATAGTCGTGGGAGTCTTGATGGATGGTGGGCCAAAAATATCCACATTGTAAGATCTTGTGAGCTGTCCAAATTCCACTATAATGCCCTCCTACCAATGACGAATGACATGCCTTGGGTATGCCCATCATTTCAACCTCAGGAACACAATGACGAATAATCCTATCACCACATACATGGAACAAGTATGGATCATCCCAAAAGAACTTCCTGACATCAGAGATAAACTTCCGATGCTGATGTGTGTTTAGGTCGGGTGGCACGATATCACTTACTAGATAGTTTGCCTAATCTGCAAACCATGGTATCAGATCATGAGATGTAGCCAACACTCTCTCTTCAGGAAAAGAATCATTGATCTCCAGCCTTGCATCAAATTTTATCATTGCATCATCTTTCAATCTAGAGAGGTGATCTGCAACCTGGTTCTCTGTCCCTTTTCTATCAATGACGTCAAAGTTAAAATCTTGCAAGAGAAGAACCCATCTCATCAACCTTGGTTTTGTATCTTTCTTAGCCATCAAATATTGAAGTGTAGAGTGGTCTGTATGCACCACCACTTTGCCCCTAATGGGTATGATTTGAACTTTTCAAATGCAAAGACCAATACAAGTAGCTCATGTTCGGTGATAGTGTACTTCTTAGCCACGTTTAGGGATTTGCTGGCATAGTATATAGGATGCAATATCTTCTCCTTGCATTGTCCCAATACTACACCTAGCACAACCCTACTTGCATCACACATGATTTCGAAGAGCTTGGACCAGTCTAGCCTACAATGATGGGCCAAACACGAACTTAGCATCTTTCTCCAGCAATTTTCACAATGGGTGTGAAATTTTAGAGAAATCTTTTATGAACCTTCGATAGAATCATGCATGCCCCAAGTAACTCCTCACACCATTTACTGAGATCAGTGGGGGAAGCTTCTCGATCACCTCCACCTTAGCTCTATCAAACTCAATTCCTTTGCTGGAAATCTTTTGCCCCAACACAATTCCCTTTTTCACCATGAAGTGACACTTTTCCCAATTCAGTACCAGATGACTCTCCTCGCATCTTTGTAAAACTGCATATGGGTGTTTCAAGCATTCCTCAAATGAGTCTCCAACCACACTAAAGTCATCCTTAAAGACTTCAATAGTGTCTTCCACCATGTTTGAGAAGACAGAAATCATGTATATCTGGAATGTTGTTGGGGCGTTAGATAAATCGAATGGCATCCTTTTAAATGTAAAAGTGCCATAGGGTCTTGTAAATGTCGTCTTTTCTTGATCCTCTGGTACTATGGTGATCTGATTGTAGCCTATATACCCATCAAGAAAGTAGTACTACCCTTTTCCAGCTAGTCGATCCAACTTCTGGTCCATGAATAGCATAGGGAAGTGATCTTTTTCTATCAAAGCATTGAGTTTTCTATAATCCATGCGTACCATCCATCCTGTAACTGGCCGCATCGGGATCAACTCATTGTTGGCATTTGTACTATTGTGATACCTCCTTTCTTTGGAACACACTACACTGGACTTACCCATTCACAATGGGCAATCGAGTAGATTACTCCTGTATCCAACCATTTGATGATCTCTTTGCAGACAACCTCTTGCAAAGAGAGGTTGAGACACCTTTGGTGCTCAATGCTCGGCTCCTAGTTTTTTACCAATAGGATTTTGTGTGTACATACCCTAGGACGGATACCAATGATATCTACAATCGTCTATCTCATGGACTTCTTAAATTGTTTAAGCACCCTTACAAGGGCGCTCACCTGCTCCTCATTCAAGTCAACTATCACTGGCAAAGTGTTGCTAGTACCAAAAATACATACCACAGATGTGCTGAAAGGGCCTTAAATTCTAACACTGGTGAGTCTTCTATGGAGGGCTTTGTGGGTGGTGACTCTCAATTCTGCAAGTCTAGCTCTAGCTTAGTTTAGCACCTAGGACCATAAGATGCCCCTAGAGCATTCACCATCTCCTCAGAGTCTGGTATACCATCACTGTCAAAATTAATCAGCACTACCTCCAACATGTCAACACCCAATCTTTCTTCAAGAGGTACCTCTGGTCCAGCCTCATCAATGGCCTCAATAACAGAAATCACTCTCACATCCTTGTCTTTCCTTACTTGCAAACACACATTGAACACGACCTTAGCTTTCCAAGATCTAAACTTGAGTTGGCCCTTCTCTATATCCACCAAGGTGCGGATGGTGGCTAAGAAGGGCCTTCCATGATAATAGGGACTTCAAAATTGACCTCACAATCAAGGATCACAAAGTCTGCGGGGAAGACAAGCCTCTCAACTTTAACCAACACATCATATAGTATCCCCATAGGGTTCTTTACAGTCTGATCCATCATCAGCAACGCCATATTAGTAAGAGTAGGGCCCCCAATCCAAGCATATTGAAGACCACAAGGGGCATCAGATTGATACTGGCACCTAAATCACATAGTGCCCTCTGGAACTCCATATCTCCAATGGGGCAGGGTATGGTGAAAGCACCTGGATCTTCTCTTTTCTGAACCAAGGACTTCGTAGTGACAACACTGCAATGTTGATGCTCTTGAGAAAGCTCCTGACTCATAGTGCATTTCTTGGTGACCAAGTCCTTCTTGTATTTCGCATACCCTGGCATCTTCTCCAATGCCTCTATGAGGAGGATGTTGATAGAAAGTTGCTTTAGCATGGAGAGGAAGTTGCTTAAATTAGCCTTCCTCCCCCCTCTTTTTGAGTCTCTGAGGGAACGGAGGAGGAGGCCTAGGGATAGGTTTCAACCTCTATGGCGCTTCAGCTGCTTCACTCACCCCATCCTTGTGACGACCATCTCCTTCATCTGCATCCTTAGCTGTAAATATCTCCTCACAAACATCTTCTTCTTCGGCTGGCATAGGAGGATCAATGGTGCCCTTGCCACCACGAGTAGTAACCTCCATACACTCCCCATCATTCTTACGATTTTGCACTGTATTACTAGGAAATATACCCTTTTGAAGCTGATTCAACTGAGTCGACACTTGATCGAACTGTTGTTCCAGCTGTTTGATGGTCACAGAGTGAGACTCTATCTTTTGATTGATACTAGAGATCTCTGTTTTCATGGCCCTTAGGGTCTCATCCTGTGTCTCAACCTTCTTCAACAAGCAAATAAACATCTCAATTCTGGAATCGCCTGCACCTGCTTCACGGTTGTGTGGTGGCATATAAGGACCATTCCTAAAGCCTTCTCTGCAACCCCAATCTGCATCTGAACCCTTGTTTGTATCAAAGTAACAACCGAGGTTGTCTCTGTAAGCTCTACCAAAATTTCGACCTTGGTTTTCTAGGCCTTGGTTCCAATATCCCTAATTGAACCCATGAGCGTTTGTCAAGAAACCCCTCGTCTGATCATTAACAGAGCATGTATCCTCCTCAAAGTATGGCTCCTCGTACATGGGTGCACGTCGAGGTTGATGAACCACTACATTTACTCTATCTTGGTTATGCTTCATTATCACCTCCATACCTGCGCGAATCTGAGCAAGTTGTTGCATGATCTTCTCATTGATTTTGGCTTGCTCTGGACCTACACTGACTGCACATGAACTCTTCATGGAAGTTCTATCCCTCTGCCCCATGCACGATTCGTCTTGACCACTCTTTCTATGCATTCAGCAATCCTTGCAAATGGTTGATCTAGGAATATGCCCCCCATGATAGTGTCAACACAGGCTTGACTGTTCTCATCAAGAGAACGATAGAAGATCTGCACCAAGGCGTCATCAACTATCTTGTGGTCAAGGATGCTTCTCAGACATTTCGTAAACCGCTCCCAAGTAGTTCTTATGGAATCACCAGGAAGTTGCTCGAAGTTGTTGATCTGGTCCTTTAACTTGAGCTTCTTCGATCTAGGGAAGTACCTCCCCAAAAAGTCCTTCTGTAAGTCTGAACAGCTAGCAATTGAACTTTGGGGGAGCTCAGATAGCCATAATGCAGGATTGCCCATGAGAGATAATGGGAAGACACAAAGCCCCATAGACACCATAGACAGATTTTGTGTTCCCATCACACTCTTACAAATAAATGCCACATTGTGTAAGTGGCTATGTGGATCCTCTGATGGTAAACCCACAAATATCCCACGGTTCTGTACATCTGAAATAACCCACTGAGAGTGTGAACTTTGTGTTTGCCGGTAGTGGTGGCAATACAATAGTACCAGTTGAATCACAATAGTACTAGTAAGCATTGGCGTTGAAGTCCTGAGGCTGTGGAATCTTCTCCAAAGGAGGTGGGTTCTCATTTCCCTCATCATCATTATTGTTTCGATTCAGAGCTGTATTAGCCATGTTGTTGGCATTATCTTGGGCCATCCTTCTTATCGTTCTGTTGATCTCTGGATCAAATGGATTTAAGGGACTGCCTTGACTTTGAGTGTTAGGCTTACACTACTCGTACACCCTACAAATAAACAAAAACAACAAATAAAATTAAAATAAAGGGAACTAAGGATTAACACTCAAAATACTAATGAATTTACAAAGTCTAACTGTATTCCCCGGCAACGGTGCCGAAATGTTGTTGTCTCCTAAGTTACACCTCCTTTTTAGAGGATTAAGCGGTTTCTATCAAGAAATAGAACCTAACCAAGATTAGGGTCGAACCCATAAGTAATACATAGACTCAAGACAAATTCACCATCATGCAATCCGAGTAGTTAATCAACTTATTTCCCCCAATTGGTGGTTTTGCAAAAATTAATGAGAAAAATTAAATAACTAATTATCCCTAGAGAAAGATCAATAAAGGAGAGAAACTAGGGTATTGTTTTCCCCAAGATTCCACAACTCAATATCACCGGATAACCTAATACTTGTCTAGTGTATGCCATGCAAGATGGTAATTTAAGTTCACTAAGCTTTTTGGTCAAAGATGAGAGGCAAATTTCACAATGTGACTTGGTCCATCTTCATAGTGTGCATTACTAACCATTACCTATAAGTCCCAGTACAACCTCTCTTAGGCCTAGTTTGGTTGATTAGACGAGAACACATCAATCGAATCCTCTTAATTAATCTCTTTTCCTATTCATTACTACCTTAGTCCAGTCAGTGTCACTAGGCAGGTTCTAATGTTGGCCACCATAAAAAAAATAGGCAAAACGAAAAGAGTTAATTAATACATGACATATACCTTCAGAAAATCGTGAGTTATCCGATTTTACTTTGTCAGTTTTTCATGGCTCCCACAACCCTAGTTATGGATTTAGCTACTCGTGCTTTGTGTAGATAGAGAGATTATGAATTTAGAGATATAATTAAAAACTTACACTACTAATTAAAAACAAGCAAATCCAATGTAAATGAAAATCACAAGCTTCAACATCGAATTAAACCACAAGTGTTTTCAAAGACTCTCTCACAACTTTCTCTCTAAGAATATTGAGTTCTCTGAGCAATAACCTAAACCTACGTGAACTGGTGAGAACTTATGGAAAATAACATAAAAGACCTATTTATAATAATTACAATTCAAATCCTATACAACTTAGGAGAACTGGTCGGCACACTCTACGACAGCACTTTACGGCCCCCATTAAGTTCACAGCTCGTAATCGAGGTCTCATACATTATTCCTGGAAAACTAGACTTCTCCTTTATGACACCCCCCTTTACGACTCGTAAGGTGGTTTACGATCCTTAAAGGGGGTTTCGTCTGATAACTTCCCCACAAGTCCACCTCTCTAATCCTCAATGCACAAAAGGTATTCTACGACTCGTAAATTGCTCCACGACTCATTTACATGTTCGTGGACTTCATATTCAGCAAAGGACCCTCACTGGAAATCCTCATGAAACCTATTTACGACTCGTAGAATTCTCTATGACCCATAGACTGTCTTGTACAACAGCAAAAACTAGCAACTTCTGCAATTTTTTCCTAAATAATAACCAACCCATAATCCTGCAAATCTAAACACAAAAACACATAAAATCCACAAATATAGCATTGATAACATACAAAATCCTAAGTTTTAAGCATCAAAAGTGTGTATTTTGGCAGCACATCAAACTCTTCCTCCCATGTAGCACTCTTTGTATGTTGATTTCTCAAAAGCACCCTAATCGTAGCCACATCCTTGTTGCGAAGCCGCTTCACTTGCCTATCCAAGATCCCAACTAGGACTTCCTCGTAAGACAAGTTCTCCTCAACCTCGTCGCCTTCCAAAGGCGCTATTGTACTAGGATCACCAATCAATTTCCTCAACATAGACACGTGGAAAACTGGGTGAATAGAACTCAAATTCGGAGGCAAATCCAACTTGTAAGCCACATTCCCAATCCACTCAACAATCTCATAAGAATCTACATACCGGAGACTTAACTTACCCTTCTTACCAAAACGCATTACACCCTTCATGGGTGAGACCTTCACATACACCCAATCTCCAACATGAAACTCAAGATCCCACTGTCTAACATCCGAATAAGAGTTTTGGCTACATTGAGCTGTTTTTAAACTCTCCCTAATAAACTTGACCTTCTCCATAGCCTCCAACACCAAATTCAAGTCAATTAAAGCCATCTCTCCCAACTCAAACAACCGCACTAGTAATCTACATCTCCTACCATAGAAAGCCTCAAACGGAGCCATACCAATGCTAGCATGGAAGCTATGATTATAAGAAAACTCAATGAGTGGTAGATGATCATCCCAATTATCTTTGAATTCCAACACACAAGCCCTTAACATGTCCTCCAAAGATTGAATTGTCCTCTCGAATCGCCCATCAGTTTGAGGATGAAAAGTGGTACTTAACTTCACTATTGTACCAAGTCCCTTTTGAAACAATCTACAAAAGTGAGAAGTAAGTAGAGTGCCACAATAAAATATGATGGACCTAGACATACCGTGCAACCTCACCAACTCTTGGATATAAAACTTTGCATATTCTTCAGCACTGCAGGTAGTCTGGACCAGTAGGAATTAGCCGATTTAGTCATTCGATCAACAATAATCCAAATTGAATCGAATTGCTTCCAGGTCCGAGGAAAACCAACCACAAATTCAATGATCACATCTTCCTACTTCCAAGTAGGAAGCTCAATATATTGAGCCAAACCACCGAGCGTTTGATACTCTACCTTCACTTGTTGACAATTAGTGCATTCGAATACAAACATGGCTATATCTTTCTTCATAGCATGTCACCAATAAACTTCCCTCAAATCCCAATACATTTTAATAGATCTCAGGTGAATAGAAAATGAAAGTTATAGGCTTCTCTCATCACCTTCCTAAGATCATCAATATCTGAAACACACAACTGGTCTTGATACCAAAACTCACCATCTCCCCCTTGGGAGAAAACCTCAATCTACATTTCGGCAACCAACTTCTTCAACTCAACCAAAGACAGGTCTAGATCTTGCTTAGCCTTGGCATCAACAACCACTGAAGATTCGGCCCCATTTTTAAACATGAAACCACCATCATTAGAGTTGGCCATCCTAACACCCAATCTAGCCAATGGTTACATCTTTTGCCAACTCTTTCTTCCCTTCATCAATATAAGCTTCACTTCCCATAGATAGTCTACTATGAGTGCCGGTTATAACATTTGCCTCGCCAGGATGATATTACACACTCATGTCATAGTCACTAAGGAGTTCCAACTACCTCATGTTCCTTGAATTAAGATCCCTTTGGGTGAACACATATTGCATACTCTTGTGATCAGTGAAAACATAAACATGACCTCCATATAAATAATGTCTCCAAATCTTCAAACAAATACCACCACCGCTAATTAAAGATCATGAGTGGGGTAATTACACTCCTGCTCCTTCAATTGCTTTGATGCATATGTTATAACCTTACTATGTTGCATAAGCACACAACACAACCCAATCTGAGAAGTATCACAATACACCACAAACCATTTAAGCCATCCTGTGAAGTCGAAATAGGAGCTGATGTAAGCCGATCTTTCAAAGTCTAAAAACTCTTCTCACATTCATCTGACCATACAAACTTGGCCTTCTTTTGAGTCAACTATGTCAATGAAGATGTAACGGATAAGAAACATTCAACAAACCTTCTATAATAACCAGCCAACCCAAGAAAGCTTTGAATGTTTGAAGGAATCAATGTTCTAGTCTAATTCTTCATAGCCTTCGTCTTCTTCGGGTCAACCTTAATACCATCACAGGATACCATATGACCAAGAAAAGGTACTTCACCCAACAAAATTCATATGTGTTAAATTTAGCATACAATTGCTTCACCCTCAAAGTCTGAAGAACCAACCTCAAATGATTTATGTGCTCCCGCTCACTTTGGGAATAGATAAGGATATCATCGATAAAGATAAGCACAAAACCATCAAGAAATGGCTTGAACACCCGATTCATAAGATCCACAAACACATTCGGAGCATTAGTCAAACCAAACGACATCACCAAAAATTCAAAGTTCCCATATCTAGTCCAAAAGGTCATTTTGGGAATGTCACACTCCCTAACATTCAATTGATGATAATATCAATCCTTAAGAAATGGGTGGCCTCTTGAAGTTGATCAAATAAGTCTTCGATCCTAGGCAATGGATATTTATTCTTGATGATTACCTTATTCAATTACTTGTAATTAATGCACATTCGACGAGACCCATCTTTCTTTCTTACAAATAACATCAGAGCACTCCATGGTGATATACTTGGCCTAATAAAGACTTTCTCCAACAAGTCCTTCAATTGATGTTTCAACTCATTCAACTCTATTGGTGCCATACGATAAGGAGGAATAGGGATAGGTTGAGTATCTAGGATAAGATCTATACCAAAGTTTATTTCCCTTTAAGGAGGAGTACCAGGCAGTCTTCGAAAAACATATCTGGAAACTTATTCACCACGGAAACCAAATCAAGAGTAGGTGACTCAGGCTCCACATCCTTAACCCTCACAATATGATAGATACACCCTTTAGAAATCATCTTTCGGGCCTTGAGGTAGGAAATAAATTGACCTTTAATAATGGAGTCACTACCCTTCCATTCAAGAACGAGCTCACCTGGAAATTGGAACTTGACATTTCAGGTACTACAATCTATAGAGGTATATAAAGCATGCAACCAATCTATCCCAAGAATAACATCCAAATCAAAAATCTCAAGTTCCATAAGATCACATGGGAAGACTTTATGCAAAACAGAAACAGGAAAACCCCGATAGACCCTTCGAGCAACAACAGATTCACCCATCGGAGTATAGACAAAAAAAGGCTCCCTCAAGATTTCTGGCCTCAAACCAAACGTAACAGCCAAAAAAGAAGTCTTAAAAGATAATTTTCACCTGGATCAAGCAAAGCATAAACATTAAAATCAATGACTTTCAACATACTAGTCACAATATCCGGAGCTTCCGCCACTTCCTATCGGGCATGCAAAGCATAGAACCTGTTATTTCTGGGGGAACCACCTTGTGGAGCTCTTAGTTGGACTTGATTGCCTTGAACCATTTGACCTTTCTTTAGTTCCTTTGGGCAATTAGCGATCCTCTGGCCCGTGTCACCACACCCAAAGCAAGCACCCGAACCCCATAAGGAGTTCTCAGGGTGAGCCTTTCCACACTTGTCAAAACAAGGAGGCTATGGTCCACCTTCAATTTGTGCCTTAGGAGGAGACAGCCTAGCACTGAAAAACCTTGCATTAGAACCTTGACCTTGTTAGAAGCAACCATAACAACTACCACCGTTTGTGCTGGAGAACCCACCATCATAACGGGCCCTCTTAGGATCATGCACCCTCTTCTACTTGAGCTTTTCCCCTTTAATCTATTCAGCATATGTCATGAGCCTGGAGATGTCCATATCCTAAATAAGAGATCCCAGAGATAAACTTGTGCATTCTTACACGGGGGTCAACCACTAGCATAGGAATATACTTGGAGAGCTTTGTGAACTTAAAGACATAGTCCCTCACATAGATACCACCCTCCTTGAGGTTAATAAATTCTTCCATCTTAGCTTCCTTAAGATCAAAAGGGAAGAAATGATCTAGAAATGTAAACTTGAACTCTTCCCAATTAACTGCATTACTATAAACCCTCTCCATCAACCATTGAGTGTACCACACTTGAGCCACATCTTTCAACTGATAAACAACTAACTTAGCCTTCTCCTTAAAAGTTACTCCTATAATAGTAAACACCTTAAAGAGCTCATCAATAAACTCTTGAGCATCCTCATCAACCTTTGATCCATAGAACTCTGGAGGCATCGCCTAGGTAAACTCTTTCGCTCTAAAAGCTGGAGTGGGATCACGAGGAGGAGGATTAGCCTATTTAGTCTGAGTAGTCACCACTTGGGCAAGCCTAGAAATAGCAGTACGGAACTTACCATTAGTGATAGGCTCTTCCATAGGCCTTTGAGGAACTTGGTCCTTATTAGCCGGGGCCGGTCTTTGTAGGGGAGCTTTTCGTGGAGGCATCTTCTGTAATATAGCAAGGACATCACCATAGTTAGGAAACCATAATATATGGTCCAAGGGATGACATAAGACATGAATAAGTGAGATAATTCCTAGAACACCATAATAGCCTCTCATTCATAGGCATAGTGCACTTCACACCCATGAAGAGGACTCTACTCGACGCGGCATCTTGGACTCTGAGGATCATTTATAAATGTAGTGCTCTAATACCAAGCTTGTCAAGACCCGGATGTAGGGTTTAGAAGTGACATGGCGAATGGGAACTCGAAGGTCCCCAAACAAGCCTCATAGCATTCATTCATACATCATCGATTTGGAAGCGCATATGAAATGGTAAATACATAGTTCTAAAGGATAGGAAAGTGGGACTCACGTTATGGGGATATCATTGGGATAAGGATAAACATGGAATCACAAAACACACAGAACATAAGAACTAACGGGCAAGTAAGTATAATTCACTCTATGGGGGCGATACGGGACTTAGGATCTTCCATATTTCCATATCATAACATGAATCCATATCATAATACTCATAACTAATCCATAATAACCATATCAAATAGGTAGCCATAAATATAATCCTTGAACACAACATATAGCATAAATTTGTACAAGTGTCTACAAGATGTCCAACAATACCTCTAGTCATAAGATAGGACAGAGGCCAAAACATGTCCCAGACCCACCCTCAAGTAAATAACATAAATGAAAGCAACATAGGTGGAGGAATGGTGGCTTGTCCTTGGAATATAGGACTCGCCACAACAAATATCTCAAATCCGATCTAGTCGTTAAATGGTGGATGAAGGTAATCTTTGGTTCTTACATGGTTAGATCAGGTAGGCAAACAGTATGTGTTAGTATGTTTGACTATACTAAGTATGTGTTCATGCAATGTATATGAACTCATTAAATTTGCATTTAATATTACATGACAAGGGCACATATATAGAAAGAATCATATAACAAGAAGGATAGTTGATGTGATGTCATAATACAACACTTTTGATGCTTACAATTTGGAATTTTGTGTGTTGTCAATGTGATATTAGTTGGTTTTATGTGTTTTTGTGTTCTATAAGCAAGATTCTAGGGTTGGCCTTGATTTTGTGGAGAAAATGCAGAAGTTGCTAATTTTGGTGAGGTATGAGACCCTTTACGGGCCTAAAGCATTTTATGAGCTGTGAAGGAGGTTTTATGTACGATTCCAGAGAGGGGATGATTATTTAAAGTTGTTATACGAACATGCATATGGGTTGTGGATTGGTCTATGAGTCATAGAACATGGCATGTGCCCTGAGGATAAGAGATGCGGGACTTTCTGAAGATTCATCAGACGAAACACCCCTATGGGCTGTGGAACACAATATGACCCTTAGACCTGTTTGTGAGGCGTGCTGACCCAGGTATCCTATTTTGTTTAGGACTTATATTTTAAATTATAAATAGGTTTTTAGGTTATTTTTCATGTAGAACACAAAGAGCTCGACAGTTAGAGAGGAAAAATAGTGAGATTGAGTAGAAAGCATTAGAGAGTTATAAGAAACACTTGTACTTTGATTTGATCTTTAAATCTTATGATTCTCATTGAAGTTTGGATTCACTTGTTCTTAATTCAATTATGTAAGTGCTCTATTATGTTATTCCAATTCATAAGTCTTGCATCTACACAAACCATAAGTAGCTAAATCCATAACTATCATTGTGATAACCATGAAGAACCAACAAGGTAAAACCAAATAATTCATAATTCTTTGAAAGTATGCATGCATCTATTAATTAAATCTCTTCATTTTGCATGTTTTTTTAATAGTGGCCAATATTAGAACCCGCCTAGTTTTACTGATTGGACCAAGGTAGTAATGAATAAGAAAATAGATTAATTAACAGGATTTGATTGATGTGTTCTCGTCTAATCAACCAAACTAGGCCAAGGGGAGGTTGTACCAGGACTAATAGGTAAGCATTAGTAATGCACACTCCGGAGATGGGCCAAGTCATGTAATGAAATTCACCTCTCGCCAGGATCAAAGGGTTTCGTGAACTTAACTTACCGTCCTGCATGTTACACACTAGAAACGAATTAGGTTATCCAGTGACACTAAGTTAGTGAATCATGGGGAACAAAAAACCCTAGTTTCTCTCCATATTGGTTAAACTCTTGTGTAAGTTAGGTTTACTATTCTACGGATTATTGCAAACCCCCCTCCCCCTTTTAGGGAAATATGTAGATTAATCATTCAAAAGTCTACGTATTCCCTATGGGTTCGATCCTAACCTTGGTTAGGTTCTATTTCTTGACAACGACCCCTCAATCCTCAAAAAGGAGGTGTAACTTGGGCGACATCAAGATTTTGGCGTCGTTGCCAGAGAAGACAACTAGACTTAGTTAATTCATAGTGATTCAGGTGTAATCCTTGTTTCCCTCATTTTACTTCTTTTGTTGTTTTTGTTCTTATTCAGGGTGTAAGTGTAGTTTATGCCCAATATAGGTGAAGTCGAGGCAGACCCTTGACTCCATACCAAGAGATCTATAGAATGTTGAGAACAATGGCCAAAGATAATGCCAATAATGTGGCTAATGCAGCTCTGAACAGGAATAATAATGAGAATGCCAACCATGAGAACTCACATCCTCTTGAGGATATTACTCCACAGCCATAGGACATCAATACCAATGCTTATCAGTGGAATTAATAGGGCTAAATCATACGGCTATGGAAGTGATTGGAGCTATTATGTTACCAGTACTACCGGCTGACACAAAGTTCGTGGTTTCGAGTGGGTTACTTCAAATATTGCAGAATCATGGGTTGTTTGCGAGCCTACCATCGGAGGATCCTCATAGCCATCTACATAACATTGCTTTTGTCTGCAAGAGTGTGATGGGAACACAGAATCTGTCTATGGATGTTGCGGGACTTCATGTCTTCCCATTACCCTTATAGGTAATGTAGCACTATGGCTATCTGAGCTCCCGCAGAGTTTGATCACTAGTTTTGCTAAATTGTAGAAGGCCTTATTGAAGAGGTACTTCTCGAAATCGAAGAAGCTAAAGTTGAGAGATCAGATCAACAATTTTAAGCAACTTTCTAGTGATTAGATCAGTACTACATGGGAGTGGTTTATTAAGTGCTTGAGGAGTGTCCTAAACCACAAGATAGTTGATGATGCTTTGGTGAAGATCTTCTACCGTTCCCTTGATGAGAAAAATCAGGCTTGTGCAGACACTATCATATGGGGCATGTTCTTAGATCAGCCATTTGCAAGGATTGTCGGAAGAATGGAGAGAGTGGTCAAGATCAATCGTGTATGGGGGCAAAAATAAAGAGCATCTACCAAAAGTTCGTGCACTGTCAGTATTGGTTCGGAGCAAGCTAAGATAAATAAAGAGATTATGCAAGAGCTTGCTCGAATCCATACAGGCATGGAGGTGATAATGAAACAGAATCAGGAGCGAGTCAATGCAATTGTTCATCAGCCTCCACGTGCACCCATGTATGATGAGCCTTACTATGAGGAGGACACTTTTTTATTGCTGATCAGAGGGAGGGTTTCTGGACCAACGCCCAAGAGTCCAATCCAGACTATTGGCGCCAAGGTCAAGGAAACCAAGGTCAAAACTTCAATAGAGATGGAGCTTCCAGGGATGACTGCGACGGATACCATGCCTAGAACAGGGGCAAAGATAGAGAAGTAGATTGGGGTCATAGGGATGGTTACAGAAATGGTACTTATATGCCACCACACAACCGCGACGCAGGTGTGAGTGGCTCACAAATTGAGGAGATGTTTGATCGGCTGTTGAAGAAAGTTGAGGCACAAGATGAGACTTAGAGGGGGGTGAAATCTGAGATCTCAAGTATTAACTAGAAAATCGAGTCTCATTATGTTGCTATCACACAGCTTGAACAACAGTTTGGTCAAGTGTCCACTCAACTCAATCAGCATTAAAGAGGAACCCTACCGAGCAATACAATTCAAAATCCTAAGAATAAAGGGCAGTTCATGGCGGTTACTACTCATGGTGGTAAGAACACCATTGATCCTCCTATGCTAGTAAATGAGGATGATGTTCAAAAGCAGATGGTTGCGGACAAGGATGTGGATACTAGAGATGATAGTGGCAAGGATGGGGTGAGTGAAGTTGTTGTTGCACCACAGAAGTTGAAGCCCATTCCTAGGCCTCCTCTTCCCTTCCCTCAACGAATCAAAATGAGGGAGGAGGAAGGTAAGTTCAAGAACTTTCTCTCCATGCTGAAACACTCTCTATCAATATCCCTCTCATCGAGGTGTTGGAGAAGATGCTAGGGTATGCAAAGTACATGAAGGACCTGGTTACGAAGAAGCACATTGTAAGTCAGGAGCTCTCACAAGACATTTAACATTGCAGTGCAATTGCTACAAGGTCCTTGGTCCAAAAGTGAGAAGATCCCGGAGCTTTAACATACCCTGCACCATTGGAGATGTGGAGTTCTCAAGTGAATTACAAAATCTAGTTGCAAACATTAGTCTGATGCCTCTTGAAGTCTTCAAGAATTTAGGATTAGGAGCCCCTGCTCTGATGAGCATGCGGTTGTTGATGGTTGATCGCACGGTGAAGAAGCATGTGGGGATACTATATGATGTGATTATAAAAGTTGAAAAGTTTATATTCCCTGCAGACTTTGTAATCCCACATTGTGAAGTAAACTTCGACGTCCAATCATCTTGGGTAGACCGTTTCTTGCCATTGGGCGAGCACTAGTGGATATGGAAGTCTATCAACTCAAGTTCAGATTGAATGAAGAAAAGGTTGTCTTAAATATATGTCAGTCTATGAAGAGGCTAGACGATTTGAAGAATAAAATCTGGGCAATTGGTGAAGTCTAAGGAGGCAAGTTGTCCAAGTCGAGCCACGATGATAAATCAGGCGCTACTTGGGAGGGAACCCAAGGTTTTTGATGTAATAATTGTAGGTGTATCTTTATTTTCAGTTTTTGGACTCGTTAGTAGCTTATTTTTTTGTGTTTTGGCTGTAAATTTGGACATTGTGTTGGTTGCATACAAGGTAATAGTGTGCTCTGTGAAGGATGTGTGGATACATGGCTAAGTTAGCCACTTTTGGCTGAGAAGGGCATCAGGAAATGCCTCTACGACTGGCTTTACAGGCCGTAAATAATTTTATGACACTTACACCATCTCATAGACATTTCCAGTGAGCAAAACGTTGTGTACTCCAGTCCATGATCCAACTTTATGATATGTAGAAAAAACTACAAGTCGTGAATGGGGTTTGTGGACCCAAGTATGTTTCTAAACTTTTCACTAAGTATTGGGGTCTCTAAGACCAACTCTACAATTCGTACTTCACTTTATGACTCGTGGACTGGTCCGTGAAACCTAGTCTTGAAAACTGGGATTTGGATGTTCTACAAAACCACAATTCACGAGCCATAAAACACTTTACGGCCCGTAATCAAGATTTCGTAGAATCCAGGCCCATCAGTTTTAATTGACCCGATCAAGGTATAAATATTGGGGTCAAAATATTTGGACCCCATTTTTAGCCCTAATTTACAAAAGCACCCGACCAACCCCCACCTCCAAACATTCCGACCACCGATGATTGTTGCCACCACCATTCTCCGACCAAGTTTTCTGGTGACCTAGGGTTTTAGTGTCACTCCACCTCCTTCGTCTTCTACAATTCAATCACACAAATTGCTAAGTTTTTAGTTAACCCAATGCCATTAATTTGCCAAAATTTGAATGATTAAATTGGAAATTATGTCAAGAAGGGTTGTGTTAGACACAAACCCATATATGCAATTGGCATGTTGTTAACTAAGTTATGGTTTTCCTTTCTTGAAACATTTGTCTAAAATCAAAATCGGGAGTGGTCGCATTGTTGTATGATTCGAATAATATGTTTTGTCGCTTATTGAATCACCCACCACTTGTGATGATTTGATTGTGTGTGTAACTTGGTGGGTGATGACATGGGTACATAATTTTTTTGTGAAATCATTCATACGTGGTCGGAAGGGTGGGGAAGCATGCTCAATTATTTTCAATATGGTAAATGTGTAGGGGTGTTGATTGTTGTGGTAAAACTCATGTGGTTGTGTGCGTATTTCATCAATGCTGTTAGAATAGGATTAAAATGTCATATGGCATTCATTTTGATGGACTTAGAAACTCAGGTGATTGAGTTTTTTTGGCTCATGAGTGGCTTTTATTACCTGTGGAACATTCCACGAGTCGTAATTGCCCTTCATACAAGATTCCAGAAACCTGAAGTTTTTGAGTACCCATCAGACGAGACCTTTTATGAGTCGTAGATCACTTTTATGACCCATATAAAGGTCTCGTTGATCCTTGCCTGAAATAAAATTAGACACTAGAATACCCTATGATCCAGTCTAAAACTCGTAGAACATTCTACGAGTGGTACTCGGTCTCCTAAGTTTTTCTAGTAAACAAATATTCTGAGACCACTGTTTTACGAGAGCCTTCTATAGCTCGTAATTTCCATTATGACCCATAGATGTTCTTTCGTAGACCCTTTTGCAACCAAATCTAAATTGTTCTTGCATTTCATTTTTCGATATGTGGGGCTAACCATAGTGCTCAATGCTCATGTTTCAGGTACTATGGCCCGAAAAGTAAAACGTGATGAGATCAAGGCCCTATAGAGGAGGCTAAGAGATGATCCCTTTGAGGATGATTAGACTCCCGTACTAAGAGGTTCACTAGAGGACCTTGGTGTCCACCCGGATCCAGAGGCTGCTAGACCTCAGACTAGAGTTGCTGCCAAAGTTACGCATACTCAGGCTCCTATCATCCGCACACCCCAGTCTGATGAAGGAAGCCACAATGGGAGCGATTCTATTTAGATGACTCCATCCAGAGAGGAGTCCAACTCAGAGTCAGGCTCTGGCGATGGGTAAGAGATAGAGTCTTCTACTATACCACGAGCATCATCACCTCCACTAGATGCACTTACTAGTCAATGGTGTGTCGCGGGTATGCGGGACATCTATATGGAGGACTGACTGAGTGGGGCAAGCCAGCCCACTCCATTTGTAAGGAGCCTTGAGTCATCCTAGATAGACTTGATAGTGTCCACAGTCTCCAGGACACGATGAATAGATACGGGCTTCAATGGCTGACCAAATCAATCGGGTGATACTCCCCGACCATAGTGAGGAAGTTTTATGCGTCATATGCAACCACAATTCACAACACTCTTCCCAAGGGGAAGAAGCCCCTCGCTTAGCCAACATTCACCAAGACTAGAGTGAGGGGCCAACAGGTGGATATATCATAGACTACCATCCGCCGCATGTTATTTGAGTTAGAGTTCCCTGCCCCTAGATCCACCACTGAGTTCGAGTATATAGTGGGGTAGATGAAGGAAATGCTAGTGATGAGAGGTCCAGAGCACAGAGCCAACTTGATGAGATGGGTGGCTAGTTTTATTGTTGAGCAAGGTTTGGAACTTGCATGGGTTGCCACACACTTAGAGCCTATTGACAAGGCTTTGCTCAGTTTCCCCGCCAAGTTTTGGTGGACGGTTGTCTAGTCACGCATCCAGCCAACACTTGGTGATAATACCTTGACACTAAAGTGTGGTGGACGGTTGTCTAGTCACGCATCCAGCCAACACTTGGTGATAATACCTTGACACTAAAGTGTGCAGTACTTGTTGCTAGCATCTTGGCTTGTTATAAGATTGATTAGGCCCGCCTCATTGCTGAGTAGATTCATGAGGACGCCCTAAAGAGGTCCACCATCTCCATCCCTTTTCCTTGCTTGATATACAAGCTATGTTTAGCGTCAAGGGTGGAGAGTCTTCACAAGATGGACTCGCTGATCGAGGTCCAGCGCACTTTGCATACCAGCCTGATCAAGGCTGAGAAGAACCAGGTGGCACTCTAGCGAGCACAGCATTAGCATGCTCCTATACCAGAAATGTTCTCCCCAGTGCCACCGTCTGAGGTTCCACACACCACCACTGCTACTGCTGCTATTGAGGATAGGCCCCCATAGCTCGAGGCAGATAAGGAGATGGGGCCCACTACTTCTATTCCTTCACCACAGGCCAAGTCTTCACACGCTTCTGCCGCTGGCATGGTTTATATGTATGTCGTATTTATACAAGCCATGGTGTAGAGGTTATCATATGCTGAGTCGCAGTTGACTCAGCTAGTTTAGTAGATTAGGCCATGGGTCCGCCAGAAAATTTCATATTCGGAGGGTCGCGTGCAGGCATACACAGTTGCTACTCTTCAGGATCATCTTTCTATCATGGATGCTCGCATTGCTATAATAGAGCCTAAGCACGGCTTGGCCCGTAGACTTGACAACCATCTAGATGAAGATCCAGCGACTTTGGGCTGATATGACAGTAGTATTGGCAGCACCGGTGACACTACCAGAGACCACACTTTCGGTGCCACTGATAGATCTTTTTGCTCTTGATGAGTATATTCACCCTTCCCATGGGAAGAGACCCCACACAAATGATGATGATCTAGATTTTGTACACTAACTTGTGGGGCTGACTGAGCAGGAAGAGCTCGAGATTGTCTTGAGGGAGTTGAGACAGGAGGCAGAGATACAAGAGGATCGAAAGCTTGAGAGGGCGAGGGGTTTGACACTTTTCGATAGAGTGTTACTACTGAGGAGGCCACCATGCAGGTTGAGGGTGGTTAGACTCAGTCATATATCGACGCTTAGGTACGTAGGTATGATTTTTGACCCCTAATACTTTGTTTTGCTTCGATTGTTTGCATTGGGGACAATGCACCACTTTTTTTATGGGGTGTGGGTAGTTATGGGCCTCAGTGAAGTCTGAGTAGCTTGGGTCCATAACTACCCCAATTTTTTATCCTGGGTTTTCTTGCCTGTGTTCTTTTTCCCCATGGATGTTTAATTTCTATTGAATCGACATGTTTAGGTAGTATTTGTAGCATATAGTACTGTATCGGTAGCATATAACATGTTTTTGTATTGTTTTAAAAAAATGATACCCACCAAATTTTGATTTTGATTAGTTATTTAGATAACCATGCATGTTTAGGTGTGTTGATAATGCTTGTTCTGATAAGTGAGGTTAAAAATTGATATAAAAAGCATGATCTAAGAGTATTTTGTTGATAAAGTTGTCAGTGCCATGTGAGTGTGAGCTTAAATTGCTAAATTCATGTGTTGTGTGCTAATTCAAAACTTGCCCTGTTACTCTAAGTTACATTGTAGATTAATTGGATTAGGAGAGGATCTTAGGCCATTGTTCTTAAAAGTCCACTTAGCTTAAATGCCCAACAAAAGTTGTAGAGTATCCCTTGATCCCAAAGTTTGAGCCTAACGTGTATCTATTCTTTGCAGACACCTAATGAACCTAGCCTTGTTAGTTGTAAAATCCTGATATGGGCCTTGGTCCTTCAGTGAACATTATGCACCTTAACTGAGGCAAAAAGACTAAGTTGCGGGTGGTTACCAAAAGTGGCCCTAGTTCTAAGGATGGATATTGTGCACCTTGACTCAGGCCAAAAGCCTAAGGTGAGGGTGTCTGGTGTAAGGGTGAAACACAAAAACGAGGGGGAAGTTACTAATACAGAAAAAAGGAAAAAAATCATGTACTGGGTGCAAGAAAAATAAGTGATTCCTTAGTTTTGAGTTAAAAATAAAAATGAAGTGTAAAAGCAAGAAAAAAGCTGAAAAATGAAAAGAAAGCACCCAAAAAAGCTTGAAATAGGAGACAGAGAGAAGGAGATGAAAAATAATAGTGTTGGTAGAGCAAAAGTGTAGGAAAACATAGTGTCAAGGAGGGCCTTTAGTCACTATGTTCCCAAAATATCATACCAAAGCCCCCTGAGCCTACGTTACAGGCCTATAAAGTCCTAAAGTGATCCTAGTCCAAATGGTGGAAGGTCTTAGTCATCAATATAGGGGCAAGCCTATGGTATTAGGCATGATGCATGAATATCTGTTGTGAGGGTGATTGATTTTGCATAGTCCCAAGGTAATACATAAAAATATCATTGAAAGTGAGATAAGGGGCTTCTTTCTATAAGCGCACTTGCATTCCATTACTAGCATTAGACTTATTCAGTGATTGTGGATTGATGATGGTACCTCACATGTCATAGTTGTGTTGTCACATGCATGAGTTTGTATTGTTTTCTAGATGGCTATATGATTCTGTTTTAAAAAAAAATTGTGTGGGTATCTGGGGTCAAGTTTGATGTGATATATGCCATTGGGTTGAGGTCTGTGTGTTACTGTATTATTTATATAGATTGAGTCAATATCTTGCGGACAAGCAACAATTTTAAGTTGGGGGTGTTGATGTGCTTTTAAAATACAACACTTTTGAATGTTACAACTTGGAATTTTGTGTGTTCTCAATGCGACATTAGTTGGTTTATGTGTTTTCGTATTGTTATTGCAGGATTCTAGGGTTGGTCTTGATTATGGGGTAAAAATGCAGAAGATGCTGATTTTGGTGAGGTACGAAACCCATTACGGGCTGTAGAGCATTCTACAGGTCGTAGAGCATTCTACGGGCCGTGAAGGAGGTTTCATGTACAATTTCAGTGAGAGGATGATTTTTTGAAGTTGTTCTACGAACATGCAGATGGGTCGTAGATCAGTTTACGAGTCGTAGAACATGCTTCGTGCCCTGAGGATCAAAGATGAGGGACTTTCTGAAGATTGATCAGACGAAACACCCCAATAGGTCGTAGACCACTTTACGAGTAGTAGAGGAGTACTGTAGATCCCAAGCCCAATTTTCCAGCAACACTTTACAAGACCCCGACTACGGGCCGTGGAATGCAATACGACCCGGAGACCTGTTTGTGAGGCATGCTGACCCAGCTATCCTATTTTGTTTAGGACTTGTATTTTAAATATTATAAATAGATTTTTTAGGTTATTTTTCATGTAGAACACAGAGAGCTCGACAGTTAGTAAGGAAAAATAGTGAGATTGAGTAGAAAACAATGGAGAGTTGTGAGAAACACTTGTACTTTGATTTGATCTTTAATCTTGTGATGTTCATTGAAGTTTGGTTTCGCTTGTTCTTAATTCAATTGTGTAAGTGCTCTATTATATTTATTCCAATTCATAAGTCTTGCATCTATACAAACCATGAGTAGCAATGTGGGGACTATGAAGAACTAACAAGGTAAAACAGGATAGTTCATAATTCTTGGAAAGTGTGCACGCATATATTAATTAACTCTCTTTGTTTTGCATGTTTTTATGGTGGCCAACATTAGAACCCACCTACTGTTGCTGACTAGACCAAGGTAGTAATGAGTAGGAAAAGAGATTAATTAACAATATTTGATTGATGTGCTCTCGTCTAATCAACTGAACTAGGCCAAGGGGAAGTTGTACTGGGACTAATAGGTAAGGGTTAGTCATGCACACTCTAGAGATGGGCCAAGTCACATAGTGAAATCACCTATCGCCTGGACTAAAGGGTTAAGTGAACTTAACTTATAATCCTGCATGCTACACACTAGAAAAGAATTAGGTTATCCGGTTATAATAAGTTAAGGAATCAGGGGGAACACAAAACCCTAGTTTCTCTCGGTATTGGTTAAACTCTTGTGTGTGTTAGGTTTACTTTTCTACTGATTATTGCAAAAAAAAAACATTTTTTGGGGAAATAAGTAGGTTAATCACTCAAATTGTGTTAATTGAATTCTCCTAAGTCTACGTATTCCCTATGGGTTCGGTCCTAACCTTGGTTAGGTTCTTTTTCTTGACAACAATCGCTTTATCCTCAAAAAGGAGGTGTAACTTTGGTGACATCAATAGTATATCATATGCCATGAAATTCATGATGCATGACTGTGAAGATACTTCATATATAACGGGGATGAGACCTTAACCGACATAATACCAAGTGAGCTATAACTTGGAACTCCTTCGTCTTCCCCACAACTGATAAAGAGGTTATCTACTTGCCAAACATTCATCATTCATCCTCAAAGAGGCATAAACATAAACCTACGGTAGTCACATAATTCAAGAGAAAGGAGTATGGACCCTTGAGGATAGCCACCCTGCCTCTAATCTCATCGGTGCTAAGTCATCATCCCATAAGAATACATATATGTATACTTGCTTGTAAAAGAGGCATAAGTCTTTTCAAATCATTTCAATGTATACTTAGACTAAAAGGCCAGATCACATTTCATAATCATGCATACTTAGGCTTAAAAGCCAAACACACTTCATAATCATGCATACTTGGGCTAAAAATCCAAATCATACTTCATGTCACACTTTCATGCATAGGAATAGATCCGTTAAATACATAGATATGAGAAAGGAGTAAAGACCCTTGGGGATAGCCCTCCCTGCCTCCAACCTCAATTCTATGCTCCTTCACACATATACATTTGGCATAAAACACCCATCATTTTCTCAAAGATCCATATCATAGACATTAATGTGATCACATTCTTGTCATACCCATACTATCACTGAAAACATCATCATCATCATAATTGGGACTTGATGCCAAGACCCGGATTTTTCAAACAACCATTACCAAATCTCATAATGTTGGCTCAGGAGAAATTTTGACCAAGTGTCGCTCCATGGGAGGCCCACACGGCCAGTGTGAAGCCACACGGACCATGTGACCTTCAGCGGAGAGGTACTTGGCCATAATTTCGATTACGGGGTTTGGCCAAAGAGTTTTAGACTAAGTGTGCGAAACGGTCACTCACATGGTCTATATGGTGTGGTATGGGTCATGTGGCCCACCGAATAAGCACGCGACATGAAATTTTTCTAAGTACAAAATTACCGTCTTGTAATGTTTTCGTGTAAAAAAAATTTCTAAGTGGCATTTCATGGTTCTTGGCATGACCAGTGTGGTTCTACACGGGTCGTGCGGTTGTCCGTATAGAACCCCTTAACTTTGGAGAAGTTCTAAGTGTTAACGTTGCAAAATTTGTATAAGTGTCGTCCCACAGTCGCTGTTCACGGTCCATGAAGTGTCACACGGACTGTGTAGACGCCCATGTAGCCTTGACGGCCCACTTTCCCATTGTTTTCATTGATGGCGTTTATGTAATTATGGTTCATTTTAATATGTTTCATGACCTTTTGCCTATCCTAGACCCCCTAAATCAGCTGATATCCTTCCATTTTAATTCATTCTCCTTGAAAACACTCTCACTCAAAAAGATCACTCCCAAAATACTCTCTAAGTCCTTCTCTCAAGACTCAAGCTAGGGTTCAATTGGGGGATTCAACTTCAAGCTAAATTCTTTTCAAATTCATCTTCCTGATCAAGGTATGTGGGATTTATTCTTGGTCCCTTTCAACCAAGAAGACCCAAACTCTTTTAAATTGATTTTCATGAATTTAAGCTTACTTCAAATGTGGGTTTTCATTATTTGATCTTATTAAATCCAATGGATGTATGGGTTGTACTTTATCTATGATCTTAAATTACTTTCACCCCTATTATGATGACTTACATTGAAGTTATGAAGTTATAAACATGCATGTCCCCTTTAAAGCTTGATTTATGCATGAGTGATTTATATTATGATATAAATGTGGATTTAATTATGGGTTTACTTCAATTTCATATTATACTATTGATTTTAGATTGAGTCTATATTACTCATGCTATTCTCACATCACTTATGGCATGTGCATTCATGGACATTGGTTTTTTATGGAAAGTATAAAGTGGGTTAAACTCAGTCAGGTTTTATGAAATGATTTTGATAAGATATTGGTTATAACAAGAATGTGATCACATACATGTCTTATGAATATGACTTTTGAGCATTTTGGGTGCCTGCACCCTTCCGTATTTGTAATCGAGTTAGTCCTATGCATGAATATTTTAACTACAAGCTATGATTTGGCATTTGAGCCTAAATGTGCATTGATCGAATTTGAAATGACTATTGCCTTTTGAAAGTATGTACATATATGCTATATGTATTCTCGTGGGATGTTGACTTAGCACCGATGGATTGGAGGCATCAGGGCTATCCCCAAGGGTCCTCACCCTTTCCTCAAACAATGTGTCTAGCATATGTTATGAGAATCCTATCCGAAATGGGATATGTTCCCGTAAGGAAGTGTCACAACCAAGGATTAGGGCCTAGATGTGACATGGCGAATAGGAACCCGAGAGTCCCCAGAAAAGCCTTAAGTATTTAAATCCACATCATTGGTTCAGGAAGGACATACAAATAGCAATACATAGTTCTAAGGGACGGGAGAATAGGACTCACGCTATGGAGGTAATACGGGGCTAGGGACTTTCCATATTTCCACACCAAATTATGCATATAGTCAAATACGAATTTTCTATAAATCTATCCAACCAAAAAGCATAAGCCAGATACCACGCATATCAAGCGGATTTCAAAAGAGTCTACATATTGTCAAACAAATGCCTCTAATCAAGATCGAACAGGGGCCAAGACATGTTCTGGGCTCACCCTCAAATGAAAAAGGAACTCTAAGTTAGTAAAGGTAAAGGAAGATGGCTAGGATCGTACTAACCACAAATACTCTTTTGAATCAGACTGCTCGTCAAACGGTTGATACTCGAAGTGCTCGCCCCTACATGGTAAAATCATGTAGGCATAGAGTATATGTTAGTACGCTTGAATGTACTAAGTATGTTGGCATGCAATGCATATGACTTACAAAACCTGCAATTCAATGTTAGATGGCATAGGCACATAATATAGAAAGAATCATATATCCAATGAAAATATATACAAGATGCCACGAAATTTATGATGCAGGAAATGCAACAATACTCATATATAGTGGGGATGGACTATAATCGACAAGTTAAATCCATGCGAGCTATTACATGAGTTAGTCCGATAAAGACCTCCCATCGGTAGGAGAAGATTACTTGCCAAAGGTAATCTACATCACACCTTACGGCCACGCTTTTCGGTGGATGGTCACCTTCCTTATGACCACACTTTTCAGAAGGATTTTCCATATTCATATCATATCATAACATAAACATAACAAACGAATAACAATTCCTTACGACCCGGTCTTTTCGATAATGGCTAACGTTCCTATGTTGACACATAGTTCAAGGAAAGGGAGAGGGCCCTTGGAGATAGCCCTGACGCCCCCAATCCATCGGTGCTAAGTCAATAACATCCCACATGAATACTTTTACATATACGTGCTTCCAAGAGGTACAATGCTTACTTCAAACCGTTCAATGCACATTTAGGCTCAAATGCCAAATCATGATGTGAGGTTGGCATGGGTAACACAGATTCAAGTTAAAATCAGCCATAAAAAATAAAATTGAGGAAATCCATAATGAAATCCACATGTAAATCATAATATAGATCACCCATGCATAAATCAACTTTAAAGGTGACATGCATGTTCATAACTTCATAACTCAATGTAAATCATCATAATAGTGATCAAAGTGAATAGAAATCACAGGTAGAATACAACACATACATCAATGGGATTTAATAAAATCAAAAAATGAAAACCCATATTGAAAGTAGACTAAAATTCATGAAATCAGTTGAAAGATTTTTGGGTCTTCTTGGTTGAAAGGGGCCAAGAATCAATCCCACATACCTTGATTGAGGAGCTGAATTTTGGGGAAGGACTTAGCTTGAATTGAACTTCAATTAACCCTAGCCCAGAATCTTAAGAGGGGAGAGTAGAGAGTATTTGAGAGGTGATCTTATGAGGGATAGAAGGTTTTAGGAGAATGAATTAGGAGGGAGAGATATCAACTGAATTAGGTATTTAGGATAGGTAAAATGTCATAATTCATAATTAAAATAAACTGAAATTACATAAACGCCATTAATGAAATGGGCAAAAATTGAAATCGTCAGGTCCACACGGTCCCCTAGACGGTCCGTGCGTTGTCACACGGACAGTGAACAGTGATCGTGAACCACTACTTTGATAATTTTGCAGAGCCAACGCTAGGGATTTTTTCGAGGCTAAGAGGTACCACACGGACGACTTCACGGTCTGTGTGACTCCACTCGGGTCATGACATAGACCGTGTGATAGTACTTGAAATAATTCTGCACGACAAAATTATGAGACGGTACTTCCATACTTAGAAAAATTTTACGTAGCGAGTAACACGGAAGGCCACACGGCCCGTGACACATCACACGGACCATGTGAGTGGTCGTGTGTCCTCCCTTGGTCTACATTTTCCCCCATCTCAAGTCCCCCTATTGTGAGCTGGACCAAGTGTCCCTCCACGGGAGGCCACATGGTCTGTGTGGCTTCACACGGTCCATGTGGGCCTTCTGTGGAGCGATGTCTGGCAGTTTCGCTCGGGATAGGAACAAGAGATCCAGTAAAGCCGTTTGAAAAAATCTGAGTCCTTACATCATCTCCCCCTTGGGAACATTCATCCCCAAATATGCATGAACAAGGCTTGAGTTAGAGCATAAACACCCAACGTATGATACAATGCATAGTTCATTATTTGAAAAAAAAAACATAAAGCCTTTAAACTCATATTAAAATCATATTCAAGTTATTCGAAACATCCTAAAAATCACTTCTGTGCACATATATGCATGTCATGCCATGAGACTCAAGAGGGAAAGAAATAGGACCGTTAGAAAAAGGAGAACCTAGTACCTTAGGCTTAAGTAGATTAGAAAAGATGAGGGTACCGCTTCACCATGTCCAGCTCCGCCTCCCAAGTAGCACTCTCCACATGTTAATTCCTCCAAAGCACCTTCACCGATGCCACATCCTTGTTATGAAGCCGCTTTACTTGCCTATCCAAGATGTCCACCGGGATTTCCTCATAAGATAAGTTCTTTTCAATCTCAATCCCTTCCGAGGGTACAATGGTGCTAGGATCACCAATTAGCTTCCTCAACATAGACACATGAAAGACTAGGTGAATGGAACTCATGTCCGGAGGCAACTCCAACCTATAAGCCACACCTCCAACCCGCTCAACAATCCCATAAGGGCCAACAGACCGGGGACTTAGCTTGCCCTTCTTACCAAAACGCATCACGACCTTCATAGGAAAAACCATAACATATACCCAAACACCGACACGAAACTCAAGATCCCTTCTCCTAACATCCGAATAAGGCTTTTGACGACTTTGGGCCATTTTCAACCTTTCCAAAATCACTTTCACCTTTTCCATGGCCTCCATCACTAGATCCGAGCCAACTAGTGCCATCTCTCCTAACTCAAACCACCCCACTGGTGACCTACACCTTCTCCCATATTAGGCTTCAAACAGATCCATACCAATGCTAACATGGAAGCGATTATTATAAGCAAACTCAATGAGTGGAAGGTGGTCATCTTAGTTGCCCGTAAACTCCAACACACAAGCCCTCAACATATCCTCCAAGGTTTGAATATTCCTCTCAGCTTGTCCATTGGTTTGAGGATGAAAAGTGGTGCTCAACTTAATCTTAGTTCTAAGTCCCTTCTGAAATGATCTCCAAAAGTGGGAAGTGAATTGGGTACCACAATCTGATATAATGGACCTAGGCACACCATGCAACCTCAAAAACTCTTGGATATACAACCTTGCGTATTCCTCGGCGCCGAAGGTAGTCTTGACTGATAGGAAATGACCCAACTTTGTCATCCGATCAACGACGACCCAAATGGAATCAAATTGCCTTCGGGTCCGAGGCAAACCAACCACAAAATCTATGTTTACATCTTCCCATTTCCATGTGGGAAGCGCAATGTCTTGGGCCAAGCCACCGGGCCTTTGGTGCTCTACCTTCACTTATTGACAACTCGAGCATTTATATACAAACTTAGCGATGTCTTTCTCATACCATGACACCAATACACTTCTTTGAAATCCTGATATATTTTGGTAGACCCCGGGTGAATAGAATAATGAGAGTTGTGAGCCTCACCCATAATCACCCTTCTAAGATCATCCACATCTGCAACACAAAGCCGGTCTTGGTATTAGAGCACACCATCTCCATTTGGGAGAACAGCTTGATCTCCTTTTCGGCAACCTACTTCTTCAATTTAAGTAACAATGGGTCTAAATCTCTCTTAGATTTTACAACACTCACCACGGAAGATTCTGCCCCGCTTTGAACATGGCTACCACTATCGCTCAAATCGACCAACCTGACACCCAACCTAGCTAACCGATGAACATCCCTTAATAACTCCTACTCCTTCCTTTCCTCCCCAACATGCGCCACACTTCCCATAGATAGCCTGCTGAGAGCATCGGCCACAATATTGGCCTTGCCGGGATGATACAGAACACTCATGTCATAATCCTGTAGAAGTTCCAACCACCTCCTTTGTCTTAAATTAAGATCCCTTTGAGTGAACACATATTGCAAACTCTTGTGATCGGTGAACACATCGACATGAACCCCATACAAATAATGTCCCCAAATCTTCGAGGCAAAAACCATCGCTACTAATTCAAGGGCGTGCCTTGGGTAATTACGTTCATCCACCTTCAACTGCCTTGATGCATACGCTATTACCTTATCATATTACATAAACACACAACCCAACCAAATCTACGAGGCATCACAATACACCACTAATCCCTCCAAGTTGTTTGGTAAAGTCAAGATGGGAGCCGATGTAAGCAAATCCTTTAAAGTCTGGAAACTCCACTCGCAGTCATCTGACCACACAAACTTAGCCTTCTTTTGGATCAACTTAGTCAATGGAGATGAAATAGATGAGAACCCGATAACAAACCTTCTATAATATCCGGCCAACCCAAGAAACTTCAAATATCTGAAGTAGTCAAAGGTTTAGGCCAATTCTTTACGGCCTCGGTCTTCTTCGGATCCACCTTGATGCTATCATCAGACACCACATGGCCAAGGTAAGCCACTTCGCCCAACCAGATTTCACATTTTATAAACTTGGCATAAAACTTCTTCTCTCTCAAAGTTTGGAGGACCATCCTCAAGTGATCCCCGTGCTCCTGCTCACTTCAGGAGTAAATGAGAATGACGTCAATGAAGACCACCACAAAACTTTAAAGGAATGGCTTAAACACCGCATTAGTTAGGCCAAACGACGGCACCACAAACTCAAAGTCCCCATACCTTGTCCAAAAGGCTGTTTTGGGAATGTCACACTCCCTAACCTTCAACTGGTGATACCCGGAATGAAGACCAATCTTTGAGAAATGAGTAGCCCCTTGAAGCTGGTCAAACAAGTCATCAATCCTGGGCAACAGGTACTTATTCTTAACGGTCACCTTATTCAGTTGCCTATAATTAATGCACATCCGTAGAGATTCGTCCTTCTTTCTTACAAACAATACTGGAGCATCGCACGGTGATATTCCGGGGGGATGAAACCCTTCTCCAACAAATCCTTAAACTACTCTTTTAATTCTTTTGACTTCGTCAACGCCATACGATAAGGAGGAATAGAGATAAAATGAGTATCCGGAAGAAGATCTATACCAAAGTCTACCTCTCTTTCAGGAGGAACGCCCGGCAAGTCTTCGGGGAACACATCCGAAAACTCATTCACCATAGGGAACGACTCAAGAGTAGGCACTTTGGATTCCATATCCTTGACCCTCACAATATGATAAATGCACCCCTTAGAGATCATTCTCCGCTCTTTGAGGTAGGAAATAAATCGACCACAGAGGAGTCACCACCATTCCATTCAAGAACGGACTCACCGGGAGGTTGGAACTTGACCTTCTGGGTTCTACAATCTATAGAGACATATGATGCATGCAACGAATCCATCCCAAGAATCACTTCAAAGTTGAATATCTCAAGTTCCACAATATCACATGGAAAAATTTTGTGCATAACAGAAATAAGACAACCATGATAGACTCTATGTGCAACAACAGATTCACCCATGGGAGTATAAACTGAGAAAGGGTCCCTCAAAACCTTGGGACTCAAATGAAATTTAATAGCCAAATGAGGAGTCACAAAAGACAAATTTGCACCCAGATCAAGCAATACATAAGCATCAAAATCAAAGACTTTTAACATACCCGTCATGACATCCGCAGCTTCCTCGACATCTTGGCGGGCATGGAATGCATAGAACCAGTTATTCTTTGGGGAAACACCTTAGGGAGATCTCTGTTGACCTTGCCCACCTTCGGCCACCTGACCTTGACCTCTATGAACATTCTTAGGACAGTCAGCAACCTTGTGATTTTTATCACCATATCTGTAGCAAACACCCAATTCCCTCCAACACTCTCTCGTGTGAGTCCTTCCGCACTTGTCACACAAAGGATACCCCTGACCACCACCAACCAGTGCCTTGGGAGGAGGAACTCGATCATTAGCGACTCGAGTTCCAGAACCTTGGCCCTGCTGGAAGCGACCAAAGCCACCACTTCAAGAACTAGAGAATCCACCATCAAAATGGGTTCTCTTGGGATCGTGAACCTTCTTCTCCTTGAGGTATGAGTGTGAGGGACTATGCTCTCAAATTCACAAAGCTTTCCAAGTATGCTCTGTCGCTTGTGGCTAACCCCCGTGCAAGGATGCATAAGTTTGTTTTGGGTATCTATGATTTGCTTGTGAAGGAATGTCATACTGTTATGATCATGGTGTATGATGAACGGATCAAAGGGGAGAAACCAAGGAGAGAAGGGTACACGATCCTAAGAGGGCCCATTTTGATGGTGGATTCTCTAGTTCTCAGAGTGGTAGCTTTGGTTGCTTCTAGTAGGGCCAAGGTTCTGGTGCTCAGGTCACTAATGCTTGGGTACCTCCTCCTAGGGCACCGGTTGGTGGTTGACAGGGGTATCCTCTGTGTAGCAAGTGTGGGAAGCCCCAAACGGGTGTTTGTTAGAAGGATTTGGGTGTTTGCTATGGGTGTGGTGATAAAAGCCACAAGGTTGCTGATTGTCCTAAGAATGCCCGTAGAGGCCAAGGTCAAGTGGCTCAAGGAGGTCAAGGCCAACAAAGAGCTCCCCAAGGTGTTGCCCCAAGGAACAACAGGTTCTATGCACTCCATGCCCGTCAGGATATTGAGGAAGCTCCGGATGTTGTGACTGGTACGTTAAAAGTCTTTGATTTTGAAGCTTATTTTTTGCTTGACCCGGGTGAAAATTTGTCTTTTATGACTCCTCTATTGGCTGTTAAATTTTGTTTGAGTCCCAAGATTTTGAAGGATCCTTTCTCAATTTATACTCCTGTGGGTGAATCTGTTATTGCACATAGAGTCTATCATGGTTGCCCGGTTTCTATGTTGCACAAAGTTTTCCCGTATCACCTTGTGGAACTTGAGATGTTTGATTTTGACGTGATTCTTGGGATAGATTGGTTGCATATATCATATCTCTCTATAGATTATAGAACCTAGAAGGTCAAGTTCCCATCTCCCAGTGAGCCCATTCTTGAATGGAAGGATAGTGACTCCTCTATTAAAGGTCTGTTTATTTCCTACCTCAAGGCCCGAAAAATGATTTCCAAGGGGTGCATTTATCATATTGTGAGGGTCAAGGATATGGAGTCCGAAGCACCTACTCTTGAGTCGGTTCCTGTGATGAATGAGTTTTCGGATGTGTTCCTCGAAGACTTTCCCGGTGTTCCTCCTGAAAGGGAGGTAGACTTCAGCATAGATCTTCTTCCGGATAGTCAGCCTATCTCTATTCCTCCTTATCATATGGAACTGGCGGAGATGAAAGAGTTAAAAGAGAAATTGAAGGAAAAGGCTTTATTAGGCCTAGTGTATTGCTTGGGTGCCCCAGTGTTGTTTGTAAGAAAGAATGATGGATCTCTTCGAATGTGTATTGATTATAGGCAACTGAATAAGGTGGCCATTAAGAATAAGTATTTGTTGCCCAGGATTGATGACTTGTTCGACCAGCTTCAAGGGGCTACTCATTTCTCAAAGATTGATCTTCGTTTGGGGTATCATCAATTGAAGGTTAGGGAGTGTGACATTCCCAAGACAGTCTTTCGGACAAGGTATGGGCACTTTGAGTTTGTGGTGATGTCATTCGGCTTAACCAATGCTCCGGTTGTGTTCATGGATTTGATGAATCGGGTGTTTAAGCCATTTCTTGACAGTTTTGTGGTGGTCTTCATTGACGACATTCTCATTTACTCCTGAAATGAGTAGGAGCACGGGGATCATTTGAGAATGGTTCTACAAACCTTGAGAGAGACGAAGTTGTATGCCAAGTTTAGCAAATGTGAATATTGGTTGGGTGAAGTGGCTTTCCTTAGTCATGTGGTGTCCGGTGATGGTATCAAGGTGGATCTGAAGAAGACCGAGGTCATGAAAAATTGGCCCAGACCATTGACTCCTTCGGATATTCAAAGCTTTCTAGTGTTGGCTGGATATTATAGAAGGTTCATTGAAGGGTTCTCATCTATTGCATCTCCGTTGACTAAATTAACCCAAAATATGGCTAAGTTTGTGTGGTCATTTGAATGTGAACAGAGTTTCCAAACCTTGAAGGATCGGCTTATGTCAGCTCCCATCTTGACTTTACTAAGTGGCTTAGAGGGGTTCGTGGTGTATTGTGATGCCTCGGGGATTGGGTTGGGTTATGTGCTTATGCAACATGGTAAGTTAGTAGCGTATGCATCAAGGCAGTTGAAGGTGCATAAACGTAATTACCCAACACATGATCTTGAGTTGGCGATGGTAGTCTTTGCTTGGAAGATTTGGAGACACTATTTGTATGGGGCTCATGTTGATGTGTTCATCAATCACAAGAGTTTGTAATATGTATTCACTCAAAGGGATCTCAACTTGAGGCAAAGAAGATGGTTAGAACTCCTAATGGATTACAACATGAGTGTTCAGTATCATCTCAGCAAGGCCATTGTAGCTGATGCTCTCAGTAGGCTATCTGTGGGAAGTGTAAAACATATTGAATAGGGAAGGAATGAGTTATCAAGGTATGTTCACCAATTGGATAGGTTAGTTGTTGGGTTAGTCGACTCGAGCGATGGTTGTATTCATGTTCAAAGCGGGGCAGACTCTTCTGTGGTAGTTTATGTAAAAGCTAAGCAAGATTTAGACCCATCGTTGCTTGAACTGAAAAAGTTGGTTGCCGAAAAGGAGATTGAGGTTTTCTCCCAAGGGGGAGATGGTGTGTTTTGGTACCAAGACCGGCTTTGTGTTCCAGATGTGGATGATCTTAGAAGGGTGATTATGAGTGAGGCTCACAACTCTCATTATTGTATTCACTCGGGGTCTACTAAAATGTATCGGGATTTGAAGGAAGTGTATCGGTGGCATGTATAAAGAAGGACATAGCCAAGTGCGTATCCGAATGTCCAAGTTGTCAACAAGTGAAGGTAGAGCACCAAAGCCCCGGTAGCTTGGCTTAAGATATTTAGATTCCCACAAGGAAATGGGAAGATGTGAGCATGGACTTTGTGGTTGATTTGCCTTGGACCCGAAGGCAATTCGACTCCATTTGGGTCATCGTTGACTGAATGACCATGTCACCTCACTTCCTACCGGTCAAGACTGCCTATAGCGCCGAGGAGTATGCAAGGTTGTACATGCAAAAATTGGTGGTCCTGCATGGTGTGCCTAGATCTATCATATCGAATCGTGGCACCTAATTCACTTCCCACTTTTGGAGGTCATTTCAGAAGAGACTTGAAACTAACATTAAGTTAAGCACCGCTTTTCATCCTCAAACCGATGGGCAAGCTGAGAGAACTATTCAAACCTTAGAGGATATGTTGAGGGCTTGTGTGTTGGAGTGGAAGGGTAACTGGGATGATCACCTTCCCCTCATTGAGTTTGCCTATAATAATAGCTTCCAAGCTAGCATTGGTATGGCACCATTTGAGGCCTTGTATGGGAGAAGGTATAGGTCACCGATAGGGTGGTTTGAGTTGGGAGAGATGAAATTGATTGGCCCGAATTTAGTGTTGGAGGCTATGGAAAAAGTGAAGGTAATTAGAGAAAAGTTGAAGACAGCATAAAGTCGCTAAAAGTCCTATTTGGATATTAGGAGGAGGGATCTTGAATTTTATGTTAGTGATTGGGCGTATGTGAAGGTTTTTCCTATGAAAGGTGTGACTTGTTTTAATAAGAAGGGCAAGCTAAGCCCCCGGTATGTTGGCCCTTATGAGATCGTTGAGCGGATCGGGAATGTGTCTTATAGGCTAGAGTTGCCTCCGGACTTGAGTTCCATTCACCCGGTCTTCCATGTGTCTATGTTGAGGAAGCTAGTTGGCGATCCTAGCACCATTGTGCCTTTGGAAGAAATCGAGGTTGAGGAGAACCTTTCTTATGAGGAAGTCCCGATAGAGATTTTGGGTAGGCAAGTGAAGCTGCTTCATAACAAGGATGTGGCTTCGGTGAAGGTGTTTTGGAGAGATCATCACGTGGAGAGTGCTACATGGGAGGCGAAATTAGACATGATGAAGCGATATCCCCATCTTTTCCAATCTACTCAAGCCTAAGGTACTAGGTTAATCCTCTTCTAAATAATCCTAATTCTTTCACTCTTGAGTCTCATGACATGACATGCACACATGTGCATGAAAATGATTTTTATGATGTTTGAATGATTTGAATACATTTTGATATGGGTTTTAAAGGCTTTATGATTTTCAAATGATGAATTGTGCATTATACCTTGTGTTTAGACATTTATGTTCAAAGTCAAGCTTTTCAAGCCTTGTCGTTACACATTCAGGGACGAATGTTCCTAAGGGGGAGATGATGTAAGGACCCAGATTTTTTTAACAACCCGGATCTCATAATGTTGTCCCGAGAGAAATTTTGACCAAGTTTCTCTCTATGGGAGGCCCAAACGGCAAGTGTGAAGCCACACAGATGATGTGGCCTATAGTGGAGAGGTATTTGGCCATAATTTCGATTACAGGGTTTCGATAGAGAGTTTCAAACTAAGTGTGGCTACACGGCCACTCACACGGTTCGTGGGGTGTGGTACGGGCCGTGTGGCCCACCATATAAGCTCGCGACGTGAAATTCTCGTAACTTCTTCATGCAGAAATTTTTCTAAGTAGCATTTCACGGTTCTTGGCATGACCAGTGTAGTGCCACACGGTTCGTGCAGTTGTTCGTATAGCACCTCTTAGCTTCGGAAAAATTCTAGTGTTAACGTTGTGAAATCTGTCTAAGTGTCATCCCACGATCGTTGATCACGGTCCGTGAAGTGCCAAACGGACCGTGTAGACGCTCGTGTAGCCTTGACAACCTACTTTTTCATATGTTTCATTAATGGTGTTTATGTAATTACAGTTCATTTTAATTATATTTCATGACCTTTTGCCTTTCCTAGACCCCCTAAATCAGCTGATATCCTTCCATTTTAATTCATTCTCCTTGAAAACACTCTCACTCAAAAAGATCACTCCCACAATACTCTCTAAGTCCTTCTCTCAAGACTCAAGCTAGTGTTCAATTGCGGATTCTACTTCAAGCTAAATTCTTCTCAAATTCATCTTCCTGATCAAGTTATGCGGGATTGATTCTTGGTCCCTTTCAACCAAGAAGACCCAAACTCTTTTAAATTGGTTTTCATGAATTTTAGCTTACTTTAAATGTGGGTTTTCATTATTTGATCCTATTAAATCCAATTGATGTATGGGTTGTACTTTATCTATGATCTTAAATTACTTTAATCCCCATTATGATGATTTACACTAAAGTTATGAAGTTATGAACATGCATGTCCTCTTTAAAGCTTGATTTATGCATGGGGTTGTTTATATTATGATTTAAATGTGGATTTAGCTATGGGTTTACTTCAATTTCAAATTATAATGTTGATTTTAGCTTGAATCTATATTACCCATGTTATTCTCACATCACTCGTGGCATGTGCATTCATGGACATTGGTTTTTTAATGGAAAGTATGAAGTGGGTTAAACCTAATCGTGTTTTATGAAATGATTTGATAAGATATTGGTTATGACAAGAATGTGGTCACATACATGTCTTATGAATATGGCTTTTGAGCATTTTGGGTGCCTGCACCATTCCGTATTCGTAATCGAGCTAATCCTATGCATGGATATTATAACTACAAGCTATGGTTTGTCATTTGAGCCTAAATGTGCATTGATCAGATTTGAAATGACTATTGCTTTTTGAAAGTATGTGTATATATGTTATATGTATTCTCGTGGGATATTGACTTAGCACCGATGGATTGGGGGCGTCAGGGCTATCCCCAAGGGTTCTCTCCCTTTCCTCGAACTATGTGCCTAGCATATGTTATTAGAATCCTATCCAAAATGGGATATGTTTCCGTAAGGAAGGTTGCTTCATACAAAATGGGATATGTTCTCGTAAGGTGAAGTATTATGATATGATATGAAAAATCCTTTCCGAAATGGGATATGTTCCCGTAAGGGGGTTGCTTCATACGAAATGGGATATGTTCTCGTAAGGTGAAGTATGGTTTACCTTTGGCAAGAAAACCACCTCTGTATCGGTAAGGGGATTTCATTGGGATTCCAAGTACTAGTTCACTTGGTCTTACTCTTGCCGGTTGAGGTCACATTCCCACTAAGTATGAACATCATTGCATTCATGTATCACAAATTTCATGGCATATTGTATACTTCTTCCTTCGATATATAGTTCATTCTATATTATGTGCCCTTGTTATCTAACAATGAAATTCATATGTACTGCATACCCGCATACTTAGTATATTCAAACGTACTAATGCATACTCTATGCCTACATGATTTTTCCATGTAGGGGACGAGCGCTACCACTATCCACCATTTGACGAGTAGCTCAAATTCTGAAGGTTGAACTTGTGATGAGTCCCATCCTCCAAGGACAAGCCATCTTCCTCTATCTATGTTATCCTATGTCTACTTTCTTATTTGAGAGTGAGCCCGGGACATGTCTTGGCCCCCGTTCCATCCTATGACTAGAGGCATTGTTGGACATCTTCTAGACTCCTGTAGATTTTATATATATGTGCTATGTGATGTATTCGGAGCTTATGTTGTTGGTTACCTTTTTGAAATGGCTAATATGAATCGATTATGGACATATGTTATGTTTGCATATTTGGTGTGGAAATATGGAAGGTTCTAAGTCCCGTTTGCCTCCATAGCGTGAGTCCTACTTACTCGCCCCTTAGTTCTTATATTCTATGTGCTATGTGAATCCATGTAAATCCCTTTTCCCTCGATGTCCCCATAGCGTGAGCCCTACTTACCCATCCCTTAGTATTTTGTGGTTACTATTTGATTGCGCTTCCGAACCGAGGATGTGGATTTGGATACTTCGAGGCTTATTTGGGGACTCTTAGGTTCCCACTCGCCGTGTCACATCTAGACCCTAGTCTCAGGTCGTGAAACTTATCCCAAACCATAAACTTCATAAACACCATAGTTCATGTACGCATATGCCATGAATTAGATGAGAATAGCATGGACAATAGAGATTCAATCTTAAATCAACAATACAATATGAAATTCAAGTAAATCCATAAGTAAAATTCGTATTCAAATCACAATTTAGATTACCCATACCTAAATCAAACTTTAAAGGAGACATGCACATTCAAATCTTCCTAACTGCAACAGAATTAATCATGTTAGGGCTTAAATCACTTTAAAATCAACAATAAAACATAGCCCATAACTCAATTGAATCAATAAACAATAATCTTTAAAACCCATAGTTAAAGTAAGCTAATTTAAATGAAAATCAAAGTAAAAGAGTTTGGGTCTTCATGGTTGAAAGGGACCATGGATCAATCCCACATACCTAACTTCACCAAGAAAAATTTGATAAAGAATAGAGCCCTTCCTTGATTCACAAGCTAAGCCTTCACTAGAGTCTTTGAAAGGAGTTCTTAAGAAAGTTTGAATATAATTCTAAGTGTGAAAATGAATTTGAATGAGATAAGAAGAGTATAGGTCATTTGAATGCTTTAGAATAGCATAGGAAGTCACAAAAGTCCCTTAGGAGAAGCCATAATTACGAAAATGTCACTAATGAAACTGATAGAAAAGTGTTGTCGAGCATCCCGTGGGAGGGTCATACGGTCTGTACAAGGTCACACGGACCGTATACCCTTCTGTGATCAAACACTTAGAAAAATTCCACTATCGAAGGTCCGAGATGGTAAGTCTATACTTATAAAAATTACACACCAACACCTATACAAAAGGTTTCATGGCCCGTGTAAAGGTCAAACGGACTGTGTGGCCTCCCATGACACCTTACCTAGGAAGATTCTTCATTAACAAAGTTCTGAGATGGTAATTCCATACTTAGAAAATTTATTACTCTAATGTCCATATGGAGGGCCTCACGTACCGTGAAGGGTTACACGGTCCGTGAAAGGTTCATGCGGTCCAAGCCTTAGCCAAAATATGGTTTTCAAGGCAAAGGCCACTTCACACAAGCCTCCACACGGTCCATAAAGTGCCACATGGACTGTGTAGGGTTCATATAGTGTGTGCCTTGGTCCTAAACTCCAAGTTAAGGCCAACACTTGGTACACAAGGCTAAGGGTCATTCCAAGGCCTCTCCACACAGCCCATGGTGAGTCACAAGGCCCGTGGTAAGTCACATGACCCGTGGAGGTGCCTATAAGATGTCACCTTATCAAAACATTTCTGAAATAAAATCTAAGCACCATAAGGTCATACTAAGTCTGGGTCCTTACAAGTACATTCCAACTACTAATGCATATTTTTTGCCTACATGATCTAACCATGTAAGGACTGAAGCTCTTATTCATCCTCCTCTACATGGCTAGCTTGGATTCGGGAAGATTTTTGAGTGGTGAGTCCTCCATTTTAGGGACAATATTTGATTTCATTCTTGCCTATGTTGAGACACTAGTACTTTACTTTCTATGTTGAGGATGAGCCTTAGACATGTCTTGGCCCCGTTTTATTCATACTTAGAGGTATTATTGGATACCATACCATACTATGTTATAGACTCTCGATGAGATGTTGATCATTTATGGAGACTTATCCTTTAGACCCTATTTCTCTTATGTGATGGTATGTGTTGTGGATGATGATGAAAGGTGATGAAAGTCCTAAGTCCCTACTTCCCCATAGATTGAGTCATATTTACCCTCCCCTTAGACATTGCTTGCTATGTGATTCATGTAAATCCCTTTCCTATATTCATCCCCATAGCGTGAGTCATAAGCTTGTATTCATGTTTTATATGCCTTAAAGGTCTGCTAATTGATCCATTTAGTTTTAATGATGGGCACTCACTATTCTAGTATAGAGACTAAAGGGTGGGGTCAAATGATGGGTTCTCACTGTGCTAGGATAGAGCCTATAATGTGAGGATCGGGTCCACCTTAGCAAATTAGACTCCTCTTTTGCTCAGTATAGAGAGAACATTGGGATTCCGTGTAATAGTCCACATGGTCATATTGTCAGTTATGATCTTATTCCCACATATGTATGTCTACTAGGATATGAAATATTTTATGATGCTTCTACACATGATTTTAAAAATTGCATTGCTCATGCATGTCTTGTCCTTGCTCTATTTCTTATGTCTATGCATATTGCTATCATGTACGATGTTTATTAATGCATTCTATCTTACATACTTAGTACATTCCAACATACTAATGCTATATTATATCACCATGTACGAACGGATGATGACTCTACTCCTCATTTTTATGGCTAGCTTCCAAATATTGCTATTGAAGATTGGTGAATTCCCATAGTTTGGGGACAAGCCCTTATGGTTATTACTTATGATGTTGTTCTAAGACTTTTGTATTTTGCTAATCTTTGAGGGTGAGCTAGTAAAGCTATGTTCTAGTTCCCTTCAAGATCTATGATGTAGAGGCATGCTTTAGACACTATGTTGATGTAATTCCCTTTAATGGGAGATATTGTCTATTATGATGCTATGCTCCGCTTGCTTACTCTTATGAATGCAGATTTTACCTTATGTATGCTTATTATAAGAAATTTGGATGGGGTGCCTTTGGGTGTCACAGCTAGGTCTTAGGTTTGGGTCATGACATTATACACCATAGAGTGTGTCACATCTTCCCCTTGTGAGACCCTATGTTTCTCGTCTTCCATTATATAAATAGTGTGGCGTTATATAAAGCACATGTGATTTTTACTAGCACCTGGGGATTATAAGGCTGACAATAAGAGGTAATATCAAGGACTTAATGTTTCAAGTCAAAGCAATCCCCTAAATACACATTCGGGGTTAAAGAAATGGCCCAAGTGGCACCTCGCCCTTTTTGGAAGGTTTAAACTAGGTTTCACTTTTCGGATGGGACTAAAAGTGCATAATTTGCTAATAATGGATTTTTTAAAAGTTATTTTAATAGCACAAAGGTCATACATTAAGTTTTGGAATCAAGAAAGTGGCAAGATAAAGGTTGGCCAAGGTTACCGTAAGTTCCTTTAAGAAATCCTTCTTAAATTTAGATCAAATATAACAGGCCATATCTCCCAAAATATAAAGAGTTAGAAGGTCCATGACCTATCAAATTGAAGATCTATGAGTCTAGTTTGCAATGCATAAAACCGCGCATCATATCGACCTCAGAATAAAAAGTTATGATTGTTTTATCGAGATTGACCGAGCTGGAAACCGAGTCATGGGTCGGAACGGGTCGACCCATCTCAATGTTGGCTAATTTGAGCTTTTTAAAGCTCAGATCAGTGCCATTTTGTCCCCAAACAGCTTAGAAACAGAAGGAAAAGTTCCCCCAAAGTTCCAAAGGGATTTGAGTAAGTTTTTCGCATTTTTACCATTAAAATTTGTCCATGTGCCTAGAAATACGTGCTTTACGCTTTGCAATTGTTTTTCCCTTGTATTAGCTGCGTTTGGGGCTGTTTTTGGGTTGTAAAAAAGTGGTGTTCTTGCTGGAATTTTTGGTTTGCAGCTGGTATTTTCATGTAATAATTTTGGGGCTCTTTTACGGTCATTTTTACGAAGTTTTACAGATATTTTCTCGCATAAATGCTCCTTGCCGAATCTGGTCATTAATGCTAAATTTTTTACTATTTTTAAGTTGCGTATATATATAGTCGTTGCGAAGCTTAGGACGTAAGGAACAACTTTCGTGAAGGAACTTTGAGCAATTGGGCGATCGTTGGGAAGGTATGTTAAGGCTAAACTCCGTCCCTCCTTTTAGCACGAAATCCGGAAAGTTTTCCAAAACGTCAAATGTGATATCTTACTATTTTGTTGCTAGAAAGACCTTCTGTGAAAGACACTGGGATTACATCTGAGTTATATTCATGATGGTATTAGGTTGAAATTTCATTCGTTCGCTTAAACTGGACATTCAATATCTATATATCATTTTGTTGGTTTTCCCGGCTACCTATTCATATGTTTGAGGTGTTTCTCTTCTTGGTGTAGTGCCATTAGAATAAATGTAGAATGCAAAGGGAATGTAGTATTCATAATCGGTCCTTCTTCCATACAAAGATATAATTGAAGCATTTAACAAGTAACACGTTGGTTTCTAATATTCTCTAGTGAAATGCTCCTATTTAAACGACTAAGGCACTTGATCCTTTTTAAATACTTTCTTTTACTAATTGACATGGGACCAAGTATAAGCATTATGTAAAGCACATTTACGAACATTTTCAAAATTAAGGCTTCACTCTAAATGTTTGGTTAAGTTCTCAAACATGTTAAAAAGACATATAAGATCCCATGAGTCATGTGTATATGCTATAACAACTATTATGATGTTATGAGAATAAGTGTACCAATGAGCTAAGATTGGCTAAATGACAATGATTATGATGCTATGAGAATAAGTGTACCAATGAGTCAAAATTGGCTAAGTTCTTGATTTGGTCTACTATGCGCATTCAACATTCATATCATACATTGCACGTTATGCATGGAATTCGAGCTATAATCGGAGGTATAGGCCTATTTGCCCAAATGATTATATATATATGTATATGGTACAAATGGCCACAGGTTGGCAGATATGATGCCGGTTAGCTATCGGAAAGGACCACCATTGCTAGCATTTGGTTGGGTATGTCATGCATTTGCATCTATATATATGTATTCAAGACATGCGATACGCGAGTATACCATGCATATTTGATTACTAGGAGGTTGCTTATTGGGCATTAAGGCTACTTGAGTTTTGGTTACAAGTGGTATTTCTATTAACCTTTTTACTACGGTTATCTATGTTTTTACTTCCTGCCTTACATACCAGTACATGTTTATTCGTACTGACGTCCCTTTGCTTGGGGAAACTGCATTTTATTTCGTGTGTGCAGCTTTAGGTAGGGGTTTTGATTTACCACTCAACTAGGAGCCTCGTTCAGCTGTGAGTTGGTAAGCTCCACCTCTTCCTGGAGCTTTCACAGGATGCTTACTCTTTATTATACAGTTGGGTATAGTCGAGGCCCTGTCCCAGCAGTGTTAGTGTTTTTCTTAGAGGCTATTGCGGACATGTTATTGTGGGTTGGTTCTTTTGTGCCTTTCAGTCTCCAGTCATCAGATTGGCATGTATATATAGTGTGTGCCTGTACCTCTATTATTGTAGCCTTGTCGCCTAACTAGTATTCTATCGTTTTGGTTTACCTATCTTGATGTACATGATTTACTATTGACTAGGTCATGACCTAATATGTCCAAGCTTAGTCTTTCAGACGTCATGCTGCCCGATTTTCTTCTGGTCCCTAGTTTAGTTAACTAGCATATTTAGTGGCTTACCCGACTAATAATGGTATCGAGTGCCAGTGGCGCCTCCTCTCTCTTTGGGGTGTGACACCCCTCCCCTTAGAATTTCATGATGTGCTTGAGATGGTGGGAATCCCTTATCCCTTGTCCCATATAGTATGTCCCAAGTCCTTAATCCCCTTAGTACTATTTGTTGATGATTGATCCACACTTCCTAACTTAGAATGTGCTTTATGCTATGAGGCTTGTTTGGGGTACCATTGCGTTCTCGATTCGCCATGTCGCACCTAGGCCCTAGGTTTGGATCGTGACAATAACATTATAACGAATTCATAAGAAAAATCATTAATTTCATACGATTAACATAAATTCATATTGAAAATAAGTTTATAGTCATAATATATGTCATAATTTAAGAAACTGAGAAGAGCAAAAGAATTCATACTTGAAATTTGATGAAAAGTGAAAGATTCTTTGGACTCCATGGGTAAAAAGTACCTATGGATGAATAACCACATACCTTGGACAAGAAACTTGAAGAAACTTGATGAAATCCTTGAATTTTGGTAAAGAACTTGGAGAAATGCTTGTTTATCTTCAATGGTGGTGATTTGCGGTCTTTTGTAGAGAGAGAATTTTGTGAAATTGATGAGTTGTGAACGAATGTGAGAACTGTTGGAAATTTGCATAGTTAATAGATTAGGATTTTAGTCTTAAAAAAGTCCAGGTTCATTAACCAATAAGTAGGAAAAAGTCCAAAGTACCTCGACTTAAAACTGGAATCGGACAAAAGGAATAGACCACGTTCGCGAGCGAAGTGAGATTTTGGCCAAGGAAGAATTTCACCTATCTTGGAGCAAGTCCACGACGCGGTCCTGTCTCGGATGCTTCTGGATAAGGAAATTTTCAAATTTCTTTTCCCAAAATACTTGGCCCAAAAATCCTTCGAGACCATTTTTACAAGATTTTACCTTATTATATTATATTCCAACCTTCAAATGCAGGATACTATAACAATCCTATTAAATTAAATTTTCCAAACTCAATTGAATCATCAAAAATCAAATATGAGGTCTCTTTGACCTAGAATCCAATTAGTCGCAACTATGAATACTAAGGCTCTAAAATGCTCTTGGGGGCTCTAAAATTATGCCAAAACTCATTTTAGATCTAAAATCGCCTCCCGAATTCAATGAATTTGACGAATACCTAATTCGAGCATCCGAACATAAAACGATGGCCAAAGTCAAACCTTGATCCAATTTAACTCAAAGTTCCAACATAAGACCTTAAATCCACAAAACAACTCCAAATTCTAAAACGACGATTCTGCTAAATCAAATTTCACATTGCGGAGTTGATGAAACTGACGAAATTTCATTCCGAGACTCATAACTCCAGTTAGTACCAAAAATTACTCGGTGAATAAATTAATCCTTTTTATAAACTCAAAATCACAACATTCCATAACTTTTCTGTAAAATTTCAAACTAATCCCAAAAACTGATCCAATGAGACTTGGGACGACTATCTGGAGGGACAAAGTAACAATTTTTTCAAAAAATACTAAAAATGACTTTCAAGGTCATTACGATTTGCTAAAAATTTGTATAATGAAATAAAATTAAATTATTCAATAAAGTGAATTGATGTGATGAATAGTGTTACATCAAATTTGGTGCAACACCATTAAATACTAAAATATTGTAAAATTTGGTGTTGAGTTGAAGCTCTAAAGCATCTAATTTTATACTAAAATAGAATTTGATGTAAGATATTGCATGCAAATAGCTGCTAGTTTAAGCCCATGTTCGCCATGGTGTTTGTAATGTTTAGCTTGAAAACCTGTTGTGCGCGTGTGCCAACATTAATTGCGTAGAGTCAAGATTTCAGAAAATATGCCAAGTCCTAATTTAAAATTTGAATTTCATAGTACTCCTAATTTAGAATTTGAATTTATCGTCATAAATTTTAACACACAATATTCGAATCTATATTGGTGGTAACCTTTGCCAAATGAATGCCCTATGGAAACGCAAGGCAACCTTTGACCAACCCTCAAAAGTCCAGACGCGCTTGCATTTGTATTTACCATGTAGTAGGCAGTGGACAATTCCCTTTTTCCTTTCTTTGAAAACCTCAAAGCTTCCTATCATTCATCATCAAAACCAACTTTTTCTATAATTTATACACTACTACAACTATCTTCTTTCCCTTTTCCTTTCAGTTTGATGCATGACTTTTGATTTAGAAAGCTAACCTAACAACCCCACATCTCTCCCTTCCTTCCTTCCTTCCTTCCTTCCTTTCAACTCAACCAATAATGCAAAAAACAACAAATAAGAAAAAACTCAATTCTTAGAGACTTGGATTTTGGTTTGTGGGTTATTTATTTCACCTTTGATATTGATTGTTCATGGATATGGTGTCGTATGCTTACACAGATGCAACGGCACAGACAGTATCAAGAAAAAATGTCACATTGCATGAGAGGCCGACAATTCCCATTTCACCTTCTGACGACGACGACGAACTTCCCTATCCGTTTGGAGAATTAGGCGTGGACTTGACCGAGTCGGAGCTCCGGGAAACCGCATATGAGATCCTTGTCGGCGCTTGCCGGAGCTCCAGCTCTGGCAAGACATTGAAATATGTTTCCAGCTCGGTGAAATCGTCTACGTCGTCGACGGCGGCAATTAAGGTGAAGAAGGCGCTTGGATTGAAGAAGAATTTGGACCCAGTAAGTGGGAAAAAGGCTTCTACTGTTGGTGAAATTATGAGGGTCCAAATGAGGATTTCAGAGCAGATTGATTCTAGGGTCCGACGAGCCTTCTTGAGAGTCGCTGCTGGGCAGGTTTATACTAACTTTATTTGCTCACAAAAAATAGAATGATGATTCATATAGCACGCCCTGGTCTTGTTTGGGTTTTGATTGATCGATTTAACTCTATCTACTTGAAAAAGGAAACCTCTTACTTAACTGAGACCTCCAGAGCTTGGTATTTTAGTGGAATAATACGAAGGAGACAGTGGATTTATTGCTTAACAAAAAGGAATAGGATAAACTAATTTGCAGCAACTGAACTGTCAACTTACATGACCGATTTAAGAATTTTAGCAGTTCTTGTTGATAACGCTGATGTTTTTTCGTCCATCATTTCTATTTACCACCTATATATCCCTTTTAAAAGATTGTCAAAAAAACTTTATTTATCTCCACATTTTTGGTATCTTACTTATCCTTGATAGGTTGAGAATTGATTCTTGGGAAGGGGAAAACTTTTGCTTGTTGGATGCAATGAATGCTAAGCTCTACTTAAATCTGGTTGGCTTGATGGGCCTCACCTACATTTGATGGATTAATTTAAAATATTCTGCAAAATCAATTTGATATACGCTATAGATCAATATTCTACTATAATGTTCTTTATGCTGCTGCTTAGTGATTAGTTGGTTTCTTTTACATACCAGCTTGGAAGACATCTCGAGTCAATGGTTCTACCACTGGAGCTCTTACAGCAGTTCAAATTCTCTGATTTTCCTAATCCACAGGAATATGAAGTATGGCAGAGGAGAAACTTGAAGCTACTTGAGGCTGGACTTGTCTTGCATCCATGCTTGCCGCTTGATGAGACAGACACATTTGCTAAACAGCTTCAGCAGATTATACATGGGGCTCTGGTGAAACCCATGGAGACTACAAAGCACAGTGAATCAATGATAGTACTACAAAATCTTTCCACATCCCTGGCCTGTAGATCATTTGATGGGTCGAGACCTGAGGTATGCCATTGGGCAGATGGAACACCATTGAATCTCCGATTCTACCAAATATTGCTTGAAGCTTGTTTTGATGTGAATAATAATACCTCTGTTATTGAAGAAGTTGATGAGGTCTTAGAAATCATTAAAAAAACTTGGGTTATCCTTGGTATAGACCAGATGTTCCACAATATTTGCTTTTCATGGGTTTTATTTCATCGATATGTTGCAACTAGCGGTGTTGAAAACGACCTGCTCTATGCTGCTGATAATCTGTTGTTAGACGTAGCAAAGGATGCCAAGGCAGTAAAACACCGGACTTGCTCTCAGACCTTGAGTTCTCTACTTGGTCTCATCGTAGGTTGGGCGGAGAAAAGGCTGCTTGTATATCATGATAGCTTTTACAGGGACAGCATTGATATCATGCAAAGTCTTCTCTCTATGTGTTTATCAGCTACGAAAATTTTGGCCGAACACATTTCAGGCAACTATGAGAAAAGGAGTAAAGAGGTTGATGTTGCATTTAGCAGAGTTGATAGTTACATCAGGGCTTCGATGATCCATGCCTTCTCTCAGGCAAGTTAGTCTTCCTGCTTTGGTTAACTTCACCATGGAGTACAAACATCATGTCAGGAACTCCAATTCACAAAATTAATTTAAGGGCATTTCAGTGTTTTTCCGCTCTCTTTCTCAGGAATCTAGAATAGTGTCATTGGTGCTTCCCCTATACTTCTCTCAGGTACCCGTTGACTTGAGTGAGAGTTTGTCTTCCCCTATTTAGAGATGATTGCTTCTGTCATTGTGACAATTACAATCTTTTGATTGTGTAGAACTTCACAAGGATTCTACTGATAATCTATGTTCGTGCTGAATATTGTGTTCCAATGTAGCAATTATCCTCTCTCTAGCTGTAGCAAGACTGGATGCTTGAAACATCCTGTCTAGACTGGATGCTTGAAACATCCTGTCTATGCTTTGTTTATTTAAGACCTCTTAACTTTCATGATCTATTTTGATTTAAACTTTTGCCCCTTTGGTGGAAAAAGTGACTAACTCTGCTCACTCTGCCTAGATACAGGAAAAAGAGAGGTTGATATCAAGCAAAAAGTCGTCTAAACAACAGCAGAATCCTCTTCCCATCCTTTCTATCCTGGCCCAAAATGTTAGTGATCTGGCTTTTAATGAGAAGGAAATATATAGTGCTGTTCTGAAGAGATGGCACCCTCTTGCAACTGGTGTAGCTGTTGCGACGCTTCATGCTTGTTACGGAAACGAGCTGAAGAAATTTGTTACCGGGATAAGTGAGTTGACTCCAGATGCTGTACAGGTGCTGATAGCAGCTGACAAGTTGGAGAAAGATCTTGTACAGATGGCTGTTGTGGATGCTGTTGACAGTGAAGATGGAGGAAAGTCATTAATGACAGAGATGACTCCTTATGAAGCTGAAGCTGTGATTGCAAACCTGGTGAAATCATGGATAAGGACTAGAGTGGACAGACTTAAGGAATGGGTCAACAGGAATTTGCAACAAGAGGTATGTCTCCTTCTCTATTGCTGGATTATACTAATGTCATGTGTCATGGGCCATCACCATTGAACACTACACTCTTTCATCAAAGTTGGATGTGAGAAAATGAAGGATTTAGGGCCATGGTGTTGAAAACGTTTCTTTCAGATAATTCTTCTCCTGTATTAAATGTTTTGTCCTTACCCTTAAGCGATAATACAAAAGGAAAGAGGGAGAGTATGTTCTACACAACAGAATTAGAGTATCAAGTATATCCAATATTATAGAACTATCTTTTAATTAGCGATTGTTTTATAGCTGGTTATTCATGTATTGAAATCCTGTACAAGTGATATCATCTTTGGCAGTATTCTCTTGCTATATATAAAATTCAATATACCTAATATAGTGTTTAGTTTGCAATTTAAAAAACTTGCATAACTAATAGATGTATAAGTAATGAGGGACTCCATGTATTATTTTATGTAGGATAGAAGATGGAATAATTCATACATGAATAACTAAACCCTACATAAAATAATAATTTATAGATTTCCTCATAACTAATCCATGTATTACTAATACCTAAATAACTTTGGTAGTTAGATAAGAAACAAGTTATCCATGTATTAATTTCCTTTTAACTAATACAATGATAATTTCTATGTATACTCTACCCTCCCGTACCCTACTTTGTGGAATTCACTGGGTATGTTGTTATTGTTATATGTATAAAATTAATACGATATTTGGTTGACAATTAGAAATCCACATAACTAATACGTGTATAAGTTATGAGTGAATCTATGTATTATTTTATGCATAATAGAAGGTGGAATAACTAATACATGAATAAACTAATATATACTCCCTCTGCCCCATTTTATGTAGCACCTTGTTGAAATTTGTTTTTAGTTACTGCAGTAGTTTTTATCAAAATAAATTATTTAGTTTAACATAAATTTGAATTTTAAATTTTAGTTAAGTTGTTGAGATATTTTAGGTTATTTTAAATTTCAAATTATGCTGATTTTTATTTTATGTTGACTATTTAAAGCCCCTCAATGCTTAATAAAATTAGTGAAAGCTATTGAAAGCATTTCAATCCAAAGAGAGATATTTTCAATCTTTTTGCTGCCCCAATCATCCTTTTAAAAAAACCAACAGTGGTATCAAGAGCCTCATTAATCTTATGGGATCTGTAAGTTCTTTCAAAGAACTACCATATCATTTTCAACCCGCAAGGGCTACCTTTTTAACCCGCGAGGGATATTTTTAACCCGTAAGGGCTACGTTTTAACCCATTTTAACCCGTCGGGGCTATTTTTAACCCGTGTTTTTTTCAACCCATAGGCTTTTTTGAACCAAAGAATGGTAAACAAAAGTCTCTCTTTGAATGCGCCAAAAATTTTTACTGGTGAAAACTATCAGATTTGATTAGTAAAAATGAAATCATATCTTGAAGCCTATGATTTGTGGGAAGTTGTGACTGAAGATATACTCTTACAACCTCTTCCTGCAAATCCTACACTTGCTCAGATTAAAGCTCATTCGGATTAAAAAACCAAAAAATTTAAAGCCAAAACTGTAATTCAAAATTCAGTTGCAGATTCAGTTTTCTCTAAAATCATTGCTTGTGAGACAACAAAAGAAGCTTGGGAAAAACTAAAAAAAGAATACCGAGAAAGTGATCGAGTTAGAAAAATACAAATTTTGAATTTGAAAAGAGATTTTGAATCTCTTAGGATGCAAGAGAATGAAACTATTGTTAACTATTCTAACAAGATATCTTTGATTGTTAATAAAATGAGGTTGCTTGGTGAGGATTTCAAGGATGACAGAATAGTAGAAAAAATTCTTGTGACAATTTCAGAGAGATTTGAGTCTAAAATTTCATCTTTGGAAGAGTCTAAAGATCTCTCTTCTATATATGTTGAAGAATTAATAAGTGCACTTCAAGCACAAGAGCAAAGAAGAGCCTTTAGACACGACAGTGTTATTGAGGGTGCTCTTTATGCACAAAGCAGAAAAGAAAAAGGCAATTATCCTCTTTGCAAACACTGCAAAAGAAAAACACACTTGGAAAATTTTTTTTGGTGGAGACCTGATGCAATATGTGGAAATTGCAAGCAAGCAGGTCATGTTACAAAAGTGTGCAAGCATAAAAACAATCTTCAAGCAAGAGCAACAGAAGCAGAAATTGAGGAGGAACAACTTTTTTAAATTGCAGTAACTAAAGCAAAGGAGGAGTGTTGAAATTTGCTTTTAGTTATTGCAGTAGTTTTTAGCAAAATAAATTATTTAGTTTGTAGATAAATTTGAATTTTAAATTTTAGTTAAGTTGAGATATTTTAGGTTAGTTTAAATTTCAAATTATGCTTTTTTTATTTTATGTTGGGCATTTAAAGCCCCTCAATGCTTAATAAAATCATTGAAAGCCATTGAAAGCATTTCAATCCAAAGAGAGACATTTTTCAACCTTTTTGCTGCCCCATTCATCCTTGTAGAAAAAACCAACACACCCTTTCCTTTTTGATCCGTCCCAAAAAGAATGTCACCTTACTCTAATTGAAAATAATTTACCTTTAAAATACCCTCTTTACCCTTAATGAAATGATTGTCAGCCACACAAATATTTAAGAATAATTTTAGGCCACAAGTTTTAAAACTCTTCCCTTTTTACTTAAACATCGTGCCAAATCAAAGGGTGCCTTATAAAATGGGACGGAGGGAGTAACTCATAACTAGTTCCTACATTGCTAATACCTGCATAACCCTAACAACCTATCAAACAACCCTAATGTCTTATATACAAGTCTTATATTTTCCTTCACTCAGTTGGTACTCCTGGAAGTTTCCTATCAAACCAAAAAGGTCAAAAAAATAAGGGAAAACTAAGTCCATATCCCTTTTGAAGCAAACTATTTACATCCATATACCTCCTGACATTTATGCCCCATAATTCGTTATAATTAATTACCCCCTAATTTGTCTAGTATTAAAGTTCGCGCGCTGGCATCATGCTGACGTTAGTGCCCACCCTATATGATACCGATAGGCCTTCAATATTTATTTTTTTGAAATTAGTATTGAATTGTAGAATTTTATGTTTCGTATGTTAGTTTGTTTCAATCCTAAGTGTCAGATAATAAATTATTAATAGAGAATTTTGATTTTCTTTTTCATATTTTTTGGACAACTTTTTGATTCCCCCCCCCCCTCTTTTTTTTTTACTTTTTATTTGTTTTTGTTTTGGGATGTTCTTTTTTTTTAAAAAAGAAAAAAACTACTTTTGGTTATCATTTTGAAAGTTTTTTTTTTGGCTATTTTCCTTTTGGATCAAGTCTATTTTTTAAGTTTTTACCTTTTTTTTGGATGGGTTTTAAACCCTTTTTTTAGGGTTTTTTTTTTTAAAATTTTGTTCTATTGTTATTATTTGAAAGTTTTTTTGTGAATTATTTTCTTTCTAGATCAAGTCTATTTTAATTGAAAAAGGATTCTTTGTACAAGTATTTAACCATAATAAGAAAACTTTCTTCATTTATTATGTTGATTATATTTATATATTTAATATTAATAAAATAATAATATAAATGATTAGAAAAAAATGATGAAAAGACGATTTTGTCTAAAAGAGGAATCTTTTAACAAGGGGCAAAAAGTTCAAACAACATTTCGAAGAGTCTTCACGCTTTTAATATAGTATATATAGATTTATTTCTTAAAAAAAAGTCCAATCCTATATGATATCAATAGGTTATCAATATACCAACAGAGTATCATAGAAGATTAAACTCAATCCTATGTATGGTATCAATGTACCGACGGAGTATCATAGAAGATTAATTTATTGCAGTTGTGCTGACGTCATAGGCGGAATGAAAAAGGGGAAAGTGGGGTAAGAGGGAAAATAGTTTGGGCCATGGGTCCATTAAGGATAAATAGTTTGAGTTGGACTCAATTTGAGTACGTAGTTTCACAATTGAGTCCATTTTGTGTAGTTTTTCCAAAAAATAATAGGATCTGTCTTCAATATCATGTTCTTATCCTTCATCCCCTCAATCCCCCCTCAAACTAGACATAGAGGGGGAGAGAGAGAGTGTGTCCAAATAAACATTTATATCTCATGTGTCTCTTTCTGTTAATCTCCTGTCTCTTTCTTTCCCCTCATGGAGGGTTGAGAGAGATTGTGGAGTTCAAGTCTTGTTTATTTTATCTTATTATATTTGATATGGTCTGCCCGTTCTAGTTGATCATGCTGTGTACAGACCTTGACCTAAGACCCCAAATTGAAGAAATCAATTCTAAGCAACTAAATGTTCCTAAAGAGTAAGAATATTGGACCACTCTTGAACAGAAGCACCTACAGCTCAAATGAGCTGAACAATATTCAGAGAGAGAGAGAATTGTATTTAACTTTGCGAAATCCCTTTTGAATTACAAGTGAGCTACTGTTCTGCTTTTAGCAGAACAGGCAGGAAAAGTGGTTACAGGTTGTTATAACTATTTTTGGGATCCACGTTCATAGTCACGTGTCCGGATGCCTAACAACTAATTCCTAACTGATTTTGAACTAACTAAAATGAATTAGGAATTACAATTAAATCATTGAATTATCATCTAATACAATTGAATCATATCAATGGCCTCCCCTTGAAAACATCCTTTTCCTCAAGGATAGAACTGGGGAAATTTTTGGGTGAAATCATGCAATTCTTCCAAGTGTTGTGCTAAGGAGGAGCATTGGCCCATTGAACTTGAACTTGAGTGTCTTGCCTCTCCCCTGAGCTAATCGTCTAACAAGAGTAGCCTCAGGAACTAAAACAATGTTGCTTGAATCTGTATGGACAGTAGGCAACTGAGTTGAAGCAGTGTGACTCCCAGCTTCTTCTTCAGTTGGGATACAGGGAAGGTAGGATGAACCTTTGTCCCAGCAAGAAGTACTAAAGTATAGGCAATAGAGCCACCCTTGCAATGATCTGAACGGACCAAAAAACCTGGCAGGTAACTTGTGAAAGGAATAGTCCTTTGATGAGAGTTGCCTATAGGGTTGTAACTTGTCAAAGACCCAATCACTAACAGAGTAAGTCCTATCAGACTTGTGCTTATCAGCATGTACTTCATCCTGTTTTGAGCTCTAGCCAAATTGAACTTCAATTTCCTGACAGTAGCCTCTCTAGTCTGCAAACTCCTGTCAATGACATCTAACTAGGAATTAAGTGGGGGGGGGGGGGGGGGGGGCGGTTGGCCAAAGACAGCTTCATAGGGAGTTATGCCCAATGCAGTATGATATGGGGTGTTGTACCACCATTTGGCCAATCCTTAGGTTTATAAAAGGTCATACACCTCAAGTAGCACTCCAAACACCTATTACCACTTAAGTTTGTCCATATTTCTATGGGTGATAAGCACTAAAGTAATGAGACCTTTTGTAACCTGAACAATTCCTTCCAGAATTTTCTAAGGAACACAAGGTCCCTGTCTGAAAACAATGGTCTTAGGCATGCCATGCAATCTAAAAATGCCATCCATGAACAATTGAGCTACTTCCAATGCAGAATAAGGATGTTCGAGAGCCATAAACTTAGCTGCCTTTCTCAACCTTTCTACCTTCACATGGGTAATTCCCTTCTCAGGAGTCTTTGGAAGCCCTTCTATGAAATCGATAGAACTTTCTTGCCAAACCTTCTCATGAATGGGAATGAATGGAAAGAGGCTGAAGTAGTCCAAGTGATGCCACGGTTGCACCCTTGCACCTCTGGAAGGTATCAAACCCTCTAATGAAATAATTCATGTCTTGCTTCATTCTCTTCCAATAGAATTCTTGCATTAGCCTGTGGAGAGTAGCAGAAATGCCAGAATGACAACTAATAGAACTAGCGTGAAAATGAGAGATCAACTTGTGTCTCAAAGTCATATCAGAACCAACCATGGTCTTCCCCTTTCTACTCAATATGCCAGCTGTATATTGGTGGTAGTGCTGTCAGAATACTATAATAACTTCTGAAGATAGGGGTCATGTGACTAAGACTGTTTAACCTCCTTAAGCAAGGTGGGTTGACCACATGAGATACTTCATAGCTGAACCAACTCATCTTTCCTGGATAAAGCATCACCAGCAATGTTCTCACAACCCTTCTTGTATTGGGTGGAGTAGTCACAGCCCAACAGCTTCACCAACCACATCTACTGACCTGGTGTGGCTATCCTTTGCTCAAGTAGGTATTTTAAACTGTGATGATCAGTTTTGATAGTGAAATGCTTACCCAACAAGTAAGGTCTCCACCATTGCATAACAGTGACCAAGGCCAAAAGCTCCTTACCATACATAGATAAAGCCTTGTATTTAACAGATAGTGACTTGCTGAAAAAAGCAATAGGCTTGCCATCCTAGGTTAGCACAACTCCAATGCCATCTCTTGATGCATTTAGTCTTAATGATAAAATCTTTGGAAATCAGGGAGAGCTAATACAGGTGTAGAGCTAAGGGTCATTTGTATATTCTGAAAGGCAACAATTGCTTCTTGGGTCTAATGGAATCCATCCTTTTTCAACTACGTCATGTAAGGGTCTAGCTATAGCTCCATATCGTTTGATAAACCTTCTATAACAACCTTTTAGTCTAGAAACTCTCTGAGTGCCTTAATGGTTGTAATTTGAGGCCAATCCGATACAATTTCAATCTTGAGTCTGTCCATTAACACCTCTCTTCTAGATATTACATCTCTCAAATAATCAACTTTGGTGACACCAAAGTCACATTTACTCCTCTTCACAAATAAGACAGCCTCCCTGAGTATTCTGAAAAGCTTCTTCCATGTGGGATAGATGATTAAGCCAGCTAGAACTGTATATGCGTATGTCATCAAAGAAGACAAGAATAAATTTTCTTAGGTGAGGGAAAATTTTTATTTCATTAAACTTTGGAAGGTGGTGGGGCATTTATAAGGCCACATGGCATCATTAGGAATTCATAGTGGTCATGATGTGTCCTAAAAGCAGTTTTAGGAATATCAGGCTCAAACATTCTAATTTGATGGTAACCAGACTTGAGATCTAGCTTAGAGAAGTATCTAGCATCATGTAGTTCATCCAACAGTTCTCCAATTACAGGAGTAGGAAACTTGTTCTTTATTGTCAAGTTGTTCATTACCCTATAATCTACACACACTCTCCATGGTCCATCCTTTTTTTTCATCATCACAATGGGTGAAGAGTAGGGACTAGTGGGATACTTCTCTGCATAGTGGGATACTTGTAAGGTTTGATATTAATTGGGGAAGTACCTTCTGGTAGGATGATTTTGTGATCATGATCTCTGGAAGGGGGTAATTCTGCTGGGGTTTCAAATAAATCTGTATATTTGTCCAACAACTCAGTCCTCCTTGTTGTGAACCATCTGTCAATTCACCCTCCACAGAGCGTAGTCTAATACCTTCCTTCTGATCAGCCTCTAATAGCATTCCCACTGAGATCATGCATAGCTAGCAGGCTTAACCAAAACTTTATCCATTTGGCCAGTTGGAACCATTGTCACTGTAGGTGCTTGAGCACCTCTACGTAAATTTTCTATCCGTTAATATTAAAATCCATGAATTTTCTAAAGTTCCACATGATATCTCCCAATGTGATCAACCATCGAATTCTAGGGGCCATGTCACATTCCCAGTAGGCACTACCAGCATGTCAGAAACAATCGTAACACCTTGCATTCTTTAATCTACTTTCTTCCAAATATTATGACTTTGAACTTTGTTACCATCAGCTATGGACACTTTAAAAGGATCAATGGATGTCATAACAGATCCCAACCTTTTGGTTGTGTTGGTGTCCTATGTTGCTCGGACTCTTCAAAATGTCTATGGGTGCGTGTCAGAGTTTCCAAAAGTAGTCTTTTGAGAATCCGACATGGGTGCGGCCTTGAAAGTGAAGAGTTCGTGCAACTAAGTTGGTGTCTAAGAAGTTGTGAGTGCTCACTGTGTCTATTAATACTTGGATAGCCTTCCCTCAAATAGATATTGTCACCCTCGTGGTCCTTAAGTCATGAATTCCAGTCATACCATGGACTGATACATGGGGCAAAATGGAGCCTGCAGAATCTGTCTCTAACCCTTGAGCCATCATTGCTAATAACTCTCTTGGATCCACCATCACATCTTCCCCAGTTTCTTCTGAATTTGTACCCTCCTCTACTTCGAAATTAATCTTGCAATATGCCTAAAAGGGTACTTTTCATCGCAATTAAAACAAAATCCCTTTTTCTTTCTGTCATTTCAGCGGCGGTTAACAACCTGGGATTCTTAAATACTTGCTTAGTGCTCCCACTAGGGTTACCAGAAGGCTCAGAAGGTGCCACACTATTGTGATAGGGTTGGTTACTATTCTAAAACGTTGGAGTAAATCTAGGGACAATCTTGGGGGTGAACAAAACAGGTCCTTGAAGGAAAGTTTGTTTCTAAATCACCAAGGTCTGTTCTTGAATCCTTGCCAACCTTATGGCTTTGGACAAGGTTCTGGGCCCTAACATCTTAACTGTTATACCTAGCTCAGGTTTTAAAACCTCACAAAACAGCTCACTACATAATCTGTAGAAAGTTCTACTGGAGTGAGTAATTCGTCAAAGAGATCTACATAATTTTGAACAGAAAATACCTAGCACAGCTCCTTGAGATCACCCATGGGGTTGTCAAATAGCTCAGATCCAAACTGAGCATATAAACAACCCACATACTCAATCCACCTAAGTCATTCCCTTGATGTTTAATGCTTCATATAGGCTTGACGCCACTGGCCCTTCCCTCCATTCGACATGAAGCCAATTTCACCTTTAGAACTTTCTGGAGTTTCGTCTACATCAATGAATTGCTCACACTTATACAATCAGTCCTTCAACACCATGTCATCGAATCTTGGGACTTCTACTTGATATCCCGAGTAGGCATCTGGTAGCTGTCAATCCTATCAGGTACAAAGATTGGATCAGTTGCTTTGCTGGGACCCTCAGTGGAATTTGCATTGCCAATGGTAGACAAATTAGTCAGCAACATTGTCTTAATCTCATCCATGGCTTGTGCCACCATAGAATCCGTAGATTGTTGCAAATCTGAAACAGAATGGACCACCATGTCCAGGCAATTTTTGAGATTATCCACCTCCTTCCGTAGCTAGTGTATCCTAGTATTATGATCTCCCAAGGCCTACAACTAGTTTCTAGAATCGCAGGGCTCTGATACCACTAATAAAACTCCAAATTGAAGAAATCAAATTTAAGCCACGAAGTGTTCCTAAAGAGTAAGAACATTGAACTATTCTTGAACAGAAGCATTCACAGCTCAAAGGAGCAGCACAATATTTAGAGAGTGAAAGAGAGAATTGTATTCAACTTTGAGAAATCCCTTTTGAATTACAGGTGAGCTACTGTTCAGCTTTTAAAGCTAGCGGAACAGGTAGGGAAAGAATGGGAGCTTTGGAGTGATTGATAAAGTTGTTTCCATGTAACCAAGAGGTCACAGGTTCAAGCATTGGAAACAGCTTCTGCAGAAATACAAGGTACGGCTGCGTACAGTAGACCCTTGTGGTCGGGCGCTTCCCGGATGCTGAGCATAGCGAGAGTTCTGTTGCACCAGGCTTCAATGCCTTTTTACCATAGGCGGGCAAAGTGGTTAGGTTGTTATAACTTCTTTTGCGATCTACGTGCATAGTCACATGCCATGATGCCTACCAACTAATTCCTATCAGATTTCCGACTAACTAAAATGAATTAGATATTACAATTACACCATTGAATTGTCATCTAATACAATTGGATCGTATCATGAACACACAGCTAAAGTAGTACAGCATCACTTGACCTTTCACGTCCCTTTTGTAGATCTGGAGCCCTCGTGCAAATAAAGAGCGAGTTGCTCCCTCTGGTGTGGAGGTCCTACGCAGCATAGATGAGACTTTTGAAGCATTCTTTTTGTTACCGATACCTATGCATCCAGCTTTGCTTCCAGAATTGATCAATGGCCTTGACGGATGCCTACAGAAGTACATATTGAAGGCTATATCTGGCTGTGGTAAATATTAATTTTGGCTGCCAAGTATTGATAAATGATAGTTGACATTGTAGACCACTAATTTCTGGTGCGTTGCAGGATCTCGAAGTACCTTTGTTCCAACTATGCCTGCTTTGACTAGATGCTCAACTGGGTCAAAGTTCAGTGTGTTCAGGAAGAAAGAGAGACCTCCTATAGTTTTGTATAGGAAATCTCAGGGTGGGACCACTAATGGAGATGATTCTTTCACTATACCTCAGTTGTGTGTCCGTATTAATACTTTACATTCCATACGAAAAGAATTGGATGTGTTTTTGAAAAGGACAATTTCCCAACAAAGGGATAATATGTGTGTTCATGATGATAATATTGTTGATGGGTTGGGCAAAGGTTTTGAGCTGTCAGTAGCTTCTTGTTTGGAAGGGATCCAGCAGCTTTCTGAAGCAATTTCATATAAAGTCATCTTCCATGAGTTGAGCTATATCTTCTGGGATTATCTATATGTAGCTGATGTTTCATCATCCCGGATTGAACCTTTCCTTCAGGAACTGGAGAATAACCTTGAGATCATATCGGCGACGGTTCATGACAGGGTCCGGACACGTGTAATCACTAATGTAATGAAAGCCTCTTTTGATGGATTCTTGTTCATTTTGCTGGCTGGAGGACCTTCTCGTGCTTATTCATTGGCTGATGCTGCAATTATAGATGAAGATTTGAAGTTCCTTATGGATCTATTCTGGTCTGATGGGGATGGGTTGCCGACTGACCTTATAGAGAAGTTTTCAACTACTTTGAAAGGCATTCTGCTTCTTTTCCATACTGATACTGCTATCCTGATTGACCAACTTGAGCGTGCCACTGAAGATAAATTTGGCAGTGCAGCTAAATCCAAACTTCCGTTGCCCCCTGCATCAGGTAACTGGAGTCCAACTGAGTTCAGCACCATTATGCGTGTATTGTGTTATCGTAATGATAAAATGGCAACTAAGTTTCTAAAGAAGAAGTACAACTTGCCAAAGAAACTGTGACCATTCACATGGTTGGGAAATGAATGAGGGGATGTTAGCTAACTATACCAGGTGGATCTTAGATTAGGTTGTTCATAGTAGGCAGTGGTGTGATTATTTTTTACAGAATACTTATTACTTATAGTGGCATATCACTTGCCTGTGAGCACGTCAAAAGGAAAAAAAAGGTCAGATTGTCGAGCAAGTTTTTGAGGATTCCTGTCTAGAGGGAGTGAAAGAATAACATGTCTCCGTGAAGGCGTGCTACAAATGCATTACCAGCTGAGTAGATGTCATTCTCGTTCTAAACCTTCCTTCTCAGTTCCTTTATTTGGATTTCAAATTGTTCTCGAGCGTGTTGTATTTTCTGATGAGAGAGATTATTTGAGCTTGCCTGTGAAAGTTGGGAGAAGCAAATCCCAAGGTATGCTTAGCTGCTTTAAGTTTGTACAGACCACATACTCCCTCGTTTAGCTGCTTGAAGTTTGTACAGACCACATACTCCCTCGTTCAGATTTATTTGTCAAATATTTTTTAGTTTGAATTCTACTTTTACTTGTCATTTTTGACAAATTAAGGAGGGACAATTTTTTTCTATTGTAACCTCAATTTATTAACATTGAGTTAATGTCGTTGAAAAATGTAGTGAATAAATATGTTTGGAATCATATCAATTAATAGGGGTAAAATGATAAGCTTATTGTATCAATCATTGTTTGCTTAATGCGTATCAAATTAAAATTTGACAAGTAAATCTAAATGGAGGGTGTAGGTTTTTACCTTGAAAAACTACATTTGATGTTCTCGATTTGCCTCAAGAAATTGATGCTTGACAATGCGGCAAGGGGTTGTTTGGTGGGATACATTAGAAAAACTAATGTGTATTACCTTTTTGGATTACTAATAACTTGTTTGGTACATATTTTTAATTTATGTAAACTAATGCATTAGTTATAATCTCTTTTTGGTATTATACTATGTATAACTAATACATGACAAATCATGGTATTTGCAATACGAGGATTTTAGTGCATGCATTCGCATAGTTAACGACAACCTTCAAAACATTTTCCTTATCATTTTTATCATACTGGAAGGTATTTTTATAAACAAATCATTTTTTACAAATTATGCAACACTGTAATATACTTACATTATATATTGCTATTATATTTGTTTACTTTTAGCGTATTTACATTGTCTTTATATCTTGTGTTGTCAGTTTTCGTTTTGTTATGTTAAATTTATCGTATTTGCATACTATCATGTGCTTTTCCTGTTCTTTCCTTTTTCTATATCTAGTTTATTCTGCTTTAGGGTTTTTGAGACGAGGGTTCCTAGGAAACAACCTCTCTACCTCTATGAGGTAGTGGTAAGGTATGCGTACATTCTACTCGCCCCAAACCCCACTTGTGGGATTCCACTGGGTATGTTGTTGTAATATACTAAATCAAACAGTGTATACGAAATAATGTCACGACCCAAGTTGTTAGACCCTAGGTGAGACGAATGAGATCTCCAAAGGTACCCCAAGCTAGCCTTCTTAGCATATCATAAACTTTTATAGGCAATGAGCAATAAATATTAAGCGGAAACTAAGATATAGACGACTAATAAAGCCTAGGAGTATGAAGAGTACAAGATTACTTAGAATCCATACATCATATCCAATAATGCCTCTAAAGTAATGTACTTAGGGGGGGGGGAAGGGCTATGACATTTCCTTGACTCACCCTTAAGAAAACAAAAGGATAGTCTCATAATAGCTCAAACATGACATAAGCTAAAAGACAGTAGATTTCATTCCCGAAGCATGAGGACTGACCAAATCAGTCTACGAAGCAATTCAGATCTAGCCACAAGGATGGGGAGGAGGATAGTCACATGTTCATATATTGGGAAATAGTATAGGCATAAAGTATGCGCCATTATGTTTGAATGTACTAAGTATATAGGCATGCAATACATTAATATACATGTGATACAAAGACTAAGCAGTACATGAGCAATGAAATGTATAGAGCAACAGTAAGGGAAGAGATCTTATGCCAATATGCCATGAGTGAAGTGGTGCATTAAATATAATAAGTCATACATATATAGGAAGTAACCATAATCGATAATAAGACCATGCAAGCTATAATATGGAATTTCGATGTTGCCCCTACATCGGAAAAGGAGAATCAACATGCCAATGAAGAACTCTACCCCACTATGTGTGTGTCGTGAAATAGATGAATCCATTAACAAATCATATTGGTAATCATAAATCCTACGGTGACACGTAGTTATGAGACAAGAGACTTTATATAAGGACGCCATAGGTCGAGTCTCCATCTCAAGCCTCGTCCGGTGCACAGTTATATCCATGTCATTCAAATCATACAAGTCATATAGTCATAAGCTTGTTCATGATCTCGAAATTCATAGATTTCATGCTTAGGTGCTCATTTTCATAAAATAGGCAATGTGGGTGTAGATCTTCCATCATCACCTTTCATAGCTCAATTCGAGTGGTTGGGATCCTAGGTCACCATTTAGGCCTTAGGTCACCCTATTTCACAAGTTTGCTTGAAGACTTGATATTCCATATTCATGCTTGAGTTGCAAATGTAGTCTAAAATATGGGTTCACAAGCAATAAGCTTAAAATCATGAAATTAAGATAGATTCATGCATAATCCTGTAATTAAGGAACATTTGGATCAAAATTGAAGGAACCGAATCATAATTTTCATTAACTTGAATAGCATACTTGTCACGACCCGGGGTTGGGCCCTAGATGTGATACGACGAATGGGAACCCGAGAGTCCCCAAACAAGCCTCACGTAGCTATATCCACATCATTGGTTCAAGAATAACATTCAAATAGTAACACATAGTTCTAAGGGACGGGTAAATAGGACTCACACTATGGGGCAATACGGGGCTGGGGACTTCCCACATTTCCACACCAAAACATACATATAGTCAAATAGAAATTTCCCGTAAATCACTCCTACAATACATAATCCAGATACTAGTCATAACAAACGGATCCAAAAGAGTCTACATAATGTCCAACAAATGCCTCTAGTAAAAAAGAACGGGGGCCAGGACAAGCTCTGGACTCACCCTCAAATAAGGAAGAACGTCTTGAAACAACATAAAAGAAAGGCAGTTGGCTCGTCCCTAGAAGATGGGACTCACTATAGTATACTCCAGGATTAGACTATTCGTCAACCTGTTGGTAATCAAAGTGCTCGGCCCCTACATGGTGAAATCATGTAGGCATAAGGTATGCATTAGTACGTTTGAATGTACTAAGTATGCGGGCATGTAATGCATATGACTTACCAAACTTGCATTTCAAAGTCAGATGACAAGGGCACATAATATAGAAAGAATCATATATTCAATGGAAATATATATACAAGATGCCATGAAATTTAATGATGCATGAAATGCAACAATGCTCATATATATTGGGGATGGACTATAACCGACAAATCAAACTCATACGAGCTATTACATGAATTAGACCAATTGAGACCTCCCAACGGTAGGGAGAAGATTACTTGGCAAAGGTAATCTACATCACACCTTACGACCACATTTTTCAGTGGTTGGTCACCTTCCTTACGACCCGCTTTTCAGAAGGATTTTTCATAATCACATCATATCATAAACATAATAAACGAATAACCATTCCTTACGATCCGATCTTTTCGGTAATGGCAAACGTTCCTATGTTGGTACATAGTTCAAGGAAAGGGAGAGGGCCCTTGGGGATAATCCTGATGCCCCCAATCCATCGATGCTAAGTCATCAACATCCCACATGAATACTTATACATATACGTGCTTTCAAGAGATACAATATTCATTGCAAAATCGTTCAATGCACATTTAGGCTCAAACGCCAAATCATAAATCATAATCGTAATGCTCATGCAGGGAATAACTCACTCACATATACAGAATGGTGCAAACACCTTGAATGCTTAAAGATCCATAATCATAGACATGTATGTATCACATTCTTGTCATAACCAATATCTTACCAAAATCATATCATAATAGTTTCATAAAACATAATTGGGCTTAACCCACTTCATAATTCTCATATAAGTCAATGTGTATGAATGCAAATGCAATACATGATGTGAGGTTGACATGGGTAACATAGAGTCAAGTTTAAAATCAGCTATATAGAATGAAATTGAGGAAGTTCGTAATTTAATCCACATGTAAATCGTAATGTAGATCACCCATGCATAAATCATTTTAAAGGGACATGCATGTTCATAACTTCATAACTCAATGTAAATCATCCTAATAATGTTCAAAGTGAATTGAGATCATAGGTAAAATACAACTCATACATCAATTGGATTTAAGTAAATCAAGTAATGAAAATTCATATTTAAAGTAGACTAAATTCATGAAATTAGTTGAAAAGTTTTTGGGTCTTCTTGGTTGAAAGGGACCAAGAATCAATCCCACATACCTTGATTGAGGAGATGCATTTGAAGGATGAACTTAGCTTGAATTGGACTCCAATAGAACCCTAGCTTGAACTTGAGAGGGGAGAGTAGAGAGGAATAGAGAGGTGATCTTATGAGGAGTAGAAGGTTTTAGGAGAATGGATCAAGAGGGGAGGAGATATCAACTGAATTAGGGGTTTAGGATAGGTAAAATGTCATAATTCATAATTAAAATAAACTAAAATTACATAAATGCCATTAATGAAACGGACAAAAATTGAAATCGTCAGGTCTACACGGTCCGTGAGGCGTCACACGGATAGTGAACAGTGGCCTTGGTCCATAACTTAGAATTTCGCAGAGGGAATCCACACGGAGGTAAGGGGTACCACACAGACGACTACACGATCCGTGTGACTCCACATGGCCCGTGACATCAATCGTGTGATAACACTTGAAATAATTTTTGCACGACAAAGTTACGAGACGGTACTTCAATACTTAGAAAAAGTTTACGTGGTGAGTTACATGGAGGGCTACACGATCCGTGACACATCACGCCGACCGTGTGAGTGGCCGTGTGCCCTCACTTGGTCAAAATCCCCTTCCGACTTAAAGTTGCCCCTACCGTGAACTGGACCAAGTGTCCCTTCATGGGAGGCCATACGGTCCGTGTGGCTTCACACGACCCGTGTGGGCCTTCCGTGGAGCGATGCCTGGCAATTCGCTCAGGGCAATTCCAAGAGAATCGAGAAACACCACACGAAAAATCCAGGTCCTTACAATTCTTAAGAAAATTCATGTAGATCATGTAATCCATGCAATTTGTAACAATTCATGCATAATTCAATATAAGTATAATCCATATCGTAATTCAAATCTTTGAGACTAAAATCATGAAAAACCCTCATTGTACATACTTGAAATTAAACAAAATAAGGAAAATATGTTGATCTCCATGGGTGAAAGGTACCCATGGATGAAAACCCACATACCATGATGAAGAACTAAGAGGAATTAGAATGAATTTGTCACGACCCGAACATAGGGCTTAGATTGACACGACAAATGGGAACTCGAAGGTCCCCAATCAAGCCTCTTAGATCATACATGCATTTTATAGGTTCAAATAATGAATAATAGGTGAGTGACAATATGAAATGGGTAATGAGACTAAGGGACAAATCATAGCTAAAAGTGGAAGCTCAACTTAATAGTTCAGGACATAATCAAAGTGAAGTAGTAGTCCAAACACACCTCTAAATAAAAGACAATAAAGAGAGCCAAAAATACAAGTCTGGACCCCTCAATACAAGTCATAAAAGAAAATACATAAAGTGTCCAAAATATCAAGTAAAGCTAGAAGATAAGGGCTCTATTCCCGGTGAATGAGAACTCACCAAAAGCTCAGAGTATTCATGATCAACCTAGCCATGAAGAGGAGGGTAAGGTAGGTCACCTGTCCCTACATGATTATAAACATGTAGGCACAATGCGGTTATGTCACGACCTGACTTCTCAGGTCATGATGGTGCCTGTTAGATTCTGCCTACAGGCAAGCCAATCCAATGTCCACGTCACCTATCCTGAATCAATAGTGATAAAGATACCAATAACATATAAGTACAACAAACACAACCTACATAGGACTTGGAAGTCACCTATACAGAGATACTGTAGACTCAAATTAAAATATACATATCTACATACATAGCCAGAATAGCCACTACACGTACAAATCTAAACTACATATACAAGGTCAGTGTCTTAATACAAAAGACGACCATTGGACAGAGGGATACTGTAGAATGTCCAGAGCTGCTGATGCTCACCAGTGTTTCTTGAATCGTCAGCGCACTCCTAACTTAGCGACTGTGGCTAATACCTGGACCTGCACCATGGGAAGATGCAGAAATGTAAGGGTGAGTACCCAAAAAAGGCACCCAGTATATATGTATTTCAGCTCAGTATAGAGGCAAGGAAAGCCTAGCCTACCTGAAAGACAAATTCACGCGCTTCAGATCTGTCCACATGAGTTTTTCCTCCATGATGACCTCCAAATGTCGCTAAGATATCAAAGTATGAGTCACAATGTACTTATGACTGTTTTGACTATAATATCCCAAGAAACAGAGAGAGATAGATCGATTGTGACTAGAACGGAGAAAAGTGGGCCCACACCCAAAATACCAAACCAACCCTCATAAAATGATCCTTACGTCAACCCGAGTCTATGATCTCAAAATGAGGCTTAGAACAATAAAAAACAACCCAAAAACAAATAACATTTCTTATCGAAAAGTAAGATATATGTACAATCGCTTCTCGACCAAATTTCTTAAAAATACAGTCAAATTAACAAAATATGAATACACCATGATGTAGGTCTCAAAAATTAATATAGTTTAGACCTAAATTTTACTTCACTGCGATAAGAAATGACTGAGATATCATATTTCTAGTTTTCCCAAAAAAATCACGACATAAACAAAAGTGAAAATTGTATTTTCGCACCTAACGGGGCGCTATCAATTAATTCCCATATTACCACAACGTGCGCCTCGCAAAAACACATAGGATAGACCCAAATTTCACCAAAATCAGACTCAAAATAGATAAGAAATTGCATGTCAAAGTTTCCGAAATCAAATACAATATACATCAGCAAAACGCCAATTTTTACCTCCAACGATGTGCCAAAATCAATTTTCGAAGCTTCCACGACGTTCCTTATGGAAAATATACAAGTTAGCCTTTTGAATCGCCAAAATCGAAGCAAAAACGAGGGAGAAATCACTGATTGAAAAGTGGCTCTCACGTTTTACGTTTCTGGAAGAAATTCTGGATACATGTATCACTTGCCGCCTATGACATGTGGCAGCTTGTGGTTCGGCCATGTCATCGGCCACCCTTATTTTTCAGCAATCGCTCAAATTTAATTTTGATGCTCCGGCCTCATCCAAAGTCACAAAAAATACAATCCATATATGAAATCTGATCGAAAACAATATTTTGGACTCAATGGTGTAATCAAAATTTCCATGGAGAAAATTTCAACCTCCCTTTATAATTAGGCCAACCAAGAAGATAAAAGTCTCTAAATAAATAAGGAAAGTGAGCAACAACCCTTGGAACATATGTTGTCCAATATTTCACACAAGCACAACCAGGTATTTCTTGTTTTCCATGGGAAAATTGCACTAAATACATAGTATTCTTACTTACCTTAACCTCCAAAGAGCAAGGATTCTCCAAGAACTCTAAAGTTTTGTTGTGGTTGCTTTGTAAAGGCAAGAGAGAGCATGGAGAAAAACTTTGAAAAATCTGATTTTTTGTCTATGTTAAAATGACTTGAAGTTGCTGTTTTTTAACCTCTTTTAAAGGGTCACTTCTCATTTCACCTCCAATTTAAGCCATATTTTAGCAAGGTGGTGATGCAACTACTTGGCCTTTTAACTTGGGCCTTAATGGGCTCTAATTCGATGGGCCTTGGCTTCTCATTTTTCTCTTTTCCCTTCACTTAGTTCGGGCCCAATTTGTCAAGTGGATTATGAATGCACTTGGTTCCTTTTCTATTCATCTTGGACTGAAAATATTGTCCCTTTATGATGCTAAAACATAGGCTAAAATTACACCCTTTACTTGGGCCTTATTCATTATCGGACTTCGATAGAATTTGTGTTAGGCCTCGTCTCCGTCTACCTAGCCTATTTAAGCTTAGCACGTAGGTGACTCACCTACTAACTTCCTAAGTCTCACAAACACCTCATTTCTTTCACTTTATTTAAGTCCACGAGCTTCTTAATTTTACTCAATACTTGTATACACGTACTTGTCTTAAGCGTTATACGTAAATATAGGCCTCAAGTCTAAAGGTTAGTCACTTTTAAAATTGGTGCTCCTTTTACCAAATCATATCATGTTCCATATGCATAGGGCCAGTACACGTAAGATGTGGGGTGTTAAAACCTCCCCCCAGGACTATTCGTGCTCGAATGTTGGCATAATTTTATAGCTTAAACAAGTTCAAACCTTCATTTAAGCAAACGTTTGACAACATAATAAGCATTCAAGCACACATACCTAGTAATGCCCCAATTTTGTAGCTTGGACTTTCTCTTTTTCTTCAAATAAATAACGGTACTTAGATCTCGTCGCTTCTTCTTCCTCCTACCTTATCTCTTTTACTCTCTGGTTCTTCCAAAGTACCTTTACTTAAGCTAATTCTTTATTTCTTAGCATCTTAACTTGATGACCTAGAATAGCAATAGGTACCTCTTCATAGGTGAGATCTTCTTTAAGCTGCACAACTTGAATAGGAGTGATACGGGATGGGTCACCTATGCATTTTCGAAGCATTGAGACAAGATACACTAGATGAATCATTGAAAGCTCTTGGGGTAGCTCTAATTCATATCAACCTGCCCAAATCTCTTAATAATCTTATATGGCCCTATATAACGTGGGCTCATTTTTCCCTTCTTACCAAATCTCATAACACCTTTCATTGCGGACACCTTTAAGAATATCCAATCTCCTAAAAAGAATTCTAGTCCTCTCCACCTAACATCCACATATGATTTGTCACGACTTTTGGGCTGTTTCTAGTCGCTGTTGTATTACCTTGACGTTTTTCATGGTTTATTAGACTAGGTCTGTCCCAAGCAAGGTGGTTTCACCCACTTCAAACCATCTGACTGGTGACCTACATATCCTTCCATACAAAGCTTCATAAGGTGTCATCTTGATGCATGAATGGTAACCATTATTACAGGCAAATTCAATAAGTGGCAAATAGTATGCCCAACTATCCTTTAAGTAAAATGCACAAGCCCGTAACATCTCTTCAAGTGTTTGAATTGTGCGTTCTGCTTGACCATCTGTTTGAGGGTGGAAAGTTGTACTCAAATTCACTTGTGTTCCTAAACTCCTTTGGAAGACTTCAAAAACATCACGATAAATTGAGCTCCTCGGTCAGATATAATGGAGATTAGGACTCCATGTAGCCTAAGTATCTCCATGTGGTATAATTTTGCATACTCTTCATCCGTATAATCACTCTTAACTGTGAGGAAGTGTGCTGACTTTGTGAGTCTTTCAACTTTTACCCATATGGAGTCAAACATCTGAAATGAGCGGGGCACCCCATTAACAAAATACATATTAATCATATCCCACTTCTACGTTGGAAGGTTTATATATTGCATATAACCTCCCGAATTTGGGTGCTCTACTTTGACTTGATTGCAATTCGAACATTGAGCCGCAAATTTCGCAATGTTGTTCATCATGCCTTCCTACCAAAACATTTCCTTCAGGTCATGATACATCTTCATTGATTCGGGGTGGATGGAATATCTTGAATGATGGGGTTCTTCCATTATCCTTCTTCATAGTCCATTAATAAGAGGCACACATAATCTATTTTGGAAATAAAGTACTCCATTTTGTTTAAGTTCAAAGCCCTTCATGGTATCCTAACTCAATGTTTCCTTGAGTTGTCGTAGAACTTGTTCCTTGAACTATTTTTCTTTCACCTCCATTACCAATGAAGACTTTGCAGCATTATGCACAACAACTTTTTCCGTTGGAGTTTCAAGAAAGAGAACTCCCAAACTGGCTAGATGACGTAGATCTTTAGCTACTCCTTGATTTACCACGGTCTGATCACTAATATTCATGATTTCTATACAACTCAGAGCCTCGGCTACAACATTTGCTTATCATAGATCATATAGTATATCAACGTCGTGATCCTTTATTAGCTCTAGCCATCTGTATTGTCTTAAATTTAGGTCTTTTTGCTTAAAGAAGTACTGATGATCAATGTATATGTCAACGTGAACCCCATTCAAATAGTGGCGCCATATTTTCAAAGCAAATACAACCGCTGCCATCTCAAAATCATGTGTTGGATAGTTTTTCCCATGCTGTCATAGTTGTCTCGAGGCAAAACAATTACCCTACCATGTTGTGTTACTACACACCCTAAGACAATTCCTGAAGCATCACAATACACTACATACCCCTTTGTGCTTTCTAGAAGCACTAGCACGGGTGCATAAGTTAGCCTGGTTTTCAACTCCAGGAAGCTTCATTCACATGCATCATTCCATTAAAACTTTGTCACCTTATGCGTCAACTTTGTTAGAGGTGCAGAAATGGAAGAAAAACCATCAACAAAACTTCTGTAATAACCTGCCAATCCTTTGAAGCTTTGAACTTCCATGGGTGTTGTTGGCCTTGGCCAATCTTTCACGGCCTCTATTTTTTGTGAATCAACCTTTATTCCTTCATCGGACACAATATGACCAATGAATGCCACTGAATGTAATAAAAATTCACATTTAGAAAACTTAATCTATAAATATTATCACGAATACATCCAAGAACGACTTGAATACCTTTTCATTAAATCCATAAAAACTACTGGTGCATTTGTTATCCCAAATGACATTACAAGAAATTCAAAATGACCATAGCGTGTCCTGAAATCCGTTTTGGGTATATCTTTCTCCTTCACCCTCAGTTGATGATAACCAGATCCCAAATCAATTTTTGAAAAGCATTTGACACCCTTTAACTGACCAAATAAATAGTCATTCCTAGAGAGGGGATATTTGTTCTTAATTGTCACCCTATTCAATTGTTGATAGTTGATACACATTCTCAAGGTGCCATCCTTTTCACATACAAATAACACTGGTGCACCCCAAGGGGACACACTCAGCCTTAAAAAACCCTTCTCCAGCATGTCTTTTAATTGCTTATTTTATTCACGTAATTCAGTTGGGGCCATTCTATATGGAGGGATAGCGATAGGTTGAGTGCCCGGAAGTGAGTCAATACCAAAATCTACTTCTCATTTTGGAGGTAAACCTTGATGCTCTTCAAGAAACACATCAACAAATTCATTCAATATTGGAATAGATTGAAGAGTTGGTGATTCCACCTCCACATTCCTAACTCTAATTAGATGACATATATATCCCTTGGATATCATCTTTCTTGCCTTAAAGTAAGAGATAAACTTACCCTTTGGCTCCCCAATATTACCATCCCATTCAAATACCATCTCATTTGGAAAGTGAAAGTACACTCTCTTAGTTCGGTAGTTCACGGTGGCATAGCAAGAAGCTAACCAATCCATACCCATTATAACATCAAATTCCACCATTTCTAGCTCAATAAGGTTAGCCAATGTGTCACTGTCATGAAAAGTTACTACATAATTATAACACACGATACTAGAAAAAATAGATTTCACCAGTTGGTGAAGACACTTCAGATGGTTTGTTTAATAATTTAGGTGTTCTCTTAAGTTTCCCAGCAACTAGTGGAGTGATGTATGATAGTGTAGAACTAGATTCGATCAATGCATACACATTATGTGAAAAGATGAACAATGTTCTTGTAACCACATTGGGTGAAGATTTAAAATTTTGCCGACTCCCTAGAGCATAAGTGCGATTCTGGATTCCACCAGAGCTAGCTGCCCCTCTAACACCTCTACCACGACGTGTAGGTGCTTGCGGACCCATATCTAATGGAGGAACTGATGATGATGATACAACAATTGACCCACTAGTTTTTTCTATATCACCCATACATCTCCTCGGGCAATCTTTCATCATATTCCCTAGCACACCACACTAATAACAAGCATCAGTCCCAAAGCGACACGTACTGAAATGACTCCTCCCACATCGTTTGCAAGGCTTCCTAGGAGGCATTTGTTGGCTTACTGAATATCCTATTGTCCATGTGCCTTTGACTTAACTTCTTTGATCAATATGATTACTTCCAGACCCTTGAAGTTGTGGTAGAGCACTAGTTGCACAGTAGTAGGATGATGGCCTAGGTGGTCTATTAGAAAATCGAGGCCTAAACTCAGCTCGGGTTGGCGTAAACTTCCCTGTAGATCTGGCCCTCTTGGACCGCCCTCTTTCTAACTCTTGTATCCTTCTTCGTTGCCTTTGATCCTCCAGTTTTTGTGCAAAACCTTGCATCCTCGCTATATCCATGTCTTTATTCAAAGAAGCAATGGTACAATCTCTGACCAGATACAAATCCAACCTATTCACATGCCAAATAACTCTATCTGCCATAATAGCAACTACATTAGGAACATATATGGCTAGGGAATTAAATTGAAGGCTATACTCCCTCATGCTCATATTCCTCTGGTGGAGATTCAGGAACTGCACGGGCCTCTCGAATCTCTAATGGCAAGTAATGGTCAAGAAATGCCTCTTTAAACTCCTTCCACGTAGTTGGAGGTGCATCTTACCCTTAGATTGCTTCAAAGCTTCATACCACAATATAGCCACGCCCTTCAATGTATATGTTGCAAGCTTAATAGCTTCTATACCACTCACATGCATAACATCCGAAGTGCATTGGATCTGATCGATGAAGTCTTGTGGATCTTCATTAGAATCTAACCTAGTGAAGGATGAAGGGTCTAAATTAAGGAAGTCATGTATCCTTATGCTAGCTTCCCTATTCGCACCACCTACACCTATAACTGTGCCTTCTTATCTTTTACCATGGCCAACAACTATATAAGTCAATAGTTGGACTGCATTTCTCAAAACCTGCACAATAAAATCGGTAGGTGGTTTTGGGGATTTTCACTACTTTTTGGTCCATCAGGATGTGGAGGAGTTGGAGATGTTTTTGACAGAGACTCAACTTGAACCTCATTTTGTTGTCTCACCCAACTGGGTACACCAACTACCACGTCTACTTCCTTTTGCCTTTGCTTTTCCTTGTTTCTAGTATACTTGCTGTACAAAACAATTTAGAGGTTAGACACGATTCACCTACAATGCTTGGCTCTATGGAACAATCAACAGAATGGAAAGAAAGTGACAACTCCTAAATGCCATGTAGCCTCGTACTTATAAATGTGGTGCACAACATATCAATAAACAAGATTCTACATCGACATAGCTTTGTAGACTTCTTAGGATGACCCGCTTTGATACCATTTTAGTCATGCCCAATGTCCCATTAAGGTGGACTGGCACCCGTTGTCGACAAGACTAGAGAACCTATAACCATTCACTTTCTATAAACATTATAAGGGGGTTTCCACATTCAATATGCTTTCAGGAAAGTAGATAGTGATAACAAACTAAAAGGAAATGCACATGACTAGGCCGTTGGAGCCATGATGTCTAAAGTACGAGACATGACCACACTTTACTTTACATAGTCTACAAAGACTCTTGATAAGGAACAATATCTGATAAGGGTTGGAACAAACCCTGCCTCATGACTAACTACTATACAATACAAAAATGTAAGCTCTAGACACACAAAGCCCCGAAGGAACCTGGAGCTCTTTAACAACAGTTGGATATCTTGTACTCCCATTGGGGAGATTTACTAGCTCATGTATCTGCAACATGAAATGCAGGTCCCCGTAACGGACATAAGTACGAGACAATGTACTGAATATATAAGACATGAAGTACAGTATATGAAATAAGAACTCAAATAAAATCACGCATTGATGTAAGGATAAGAGACCACCTTTACTCATATCGTGGAATCATGTACTTTGTGTCTTTTTCATTACTCTACCTTTCTGTGAGACCCCGCGTTTTTCGTCTTCCATTATTTAAATAGTGCGGCGTTATGTAAGGCACATGTGATTTTTGCTAGAACCTAAGGATAATAAGGCTGCAAATAAGTTTTAATATCAAGGACCTAAAGTTTTAAGCCAAAGGAAATACCCTAAATGCACGTTCAGGATTAAAGAAATGACCCGAGTGGCACCTCGCCCTTTTCGGAAGGTTTAAATTAGGTTTCACTATTCGGATGGGACTAAAAGCTTATAATTTGCTAATAATGGATTTCTTTAAGCTATTTTAATATCACAAAGGTCATACATTAAGTTTTGAAATCAAGAAAGTTGCAAGATAAAGGTTGGCCAACGTTACCGTAAGTTTCTTTATGAAATACTTCTTCAATCTGGGTCAAATGTATCAAGTCATATCTCCCAAACTATAAGGATTTAGAAGGTGCATGACCTATCAAATTAAAGATCTATGAGTCTAGTTTGCTACGCACAAAACCGTGCATCAAATCGACCTCCGAATAAAGAGTTATGACCATTTTACCAGGACTGCCCAAGCTGAAAATCGGGTCATGGATCGGGTCGGGTTGACCCAATTTAATGTCGGCTAATTTGAGCTTTTTAAAGATCAAATCACTTCCATTTCGTCCCCAACAGCTTAGAAACTGAAGGAAAACTCCCCTTAAGGTTCCAAAGGGATTGAGTAAGTTTTTTTTCGTATTTTTACCGTTAAAATTTGTCCGTGTGCCTAGACATTCGTGCCTTACACTTTGCAATTGTTTTCCTCTCGTATTAGCTGTGTTTGGAGCTGTTTTTGGGCTGTAAAAAAAGGTGGTCTTCTTGCTGGTATTGTTGGTTTGCAGCTGGTGTGTTTAGGTAATAATTTTGGAGCTCTTTTGCTGTCATTTTTACGAAGTTTTACGGACATTTCCTCGCGTAAATACTCCTTGCCAAATCTGTTCATTAATGCTGAATTTTTGACTGTTTATAGGTGTCTTTAAGATGTGTATATATAGTCGTTGCGAAGCTTAAGACGTAAGGAATAACTTTCGTGAAGGAACTTTTGGCAATTGGACGTTCGTTGGAGAGGTATGTTAAGGCTAAGCTCCGTCCCTCCTTTTAGCACGAAATCCGGGAAGTTTCCCAAAACGTCAAATGTGATATCTTACTATTCTGTTGCTAGAAAGACCTTCTGTAAAAGGCATTGGGATTCTAGCTAAGTTATATTCACGATGGTATTAGGTTGAAATTCCATTCATTCTCTTAAACTGGACATTCAATTTCTATATATCATTTTGTCAGTTCCCGACGACCTATTCATATGTTCGAGGAGTTTCTCTTCTTGGTGTAGTGCCATTAAAATAAATGTTGAATGCAAAGGAAATTTAGTATTCAGAGTCAGTCCTTCTTCCATACAAAAATATAATTGAAGAATTTAACAAGTAACGCGTTGGTTTTCAATATTCTCAAGTAAAATGCTCCTGTCTAAACTACTAAGGCACTTTATCCTGTTTAAATACATTCTTTTACTAATTGACATGAGACCAAATATAATAATTATGTAAATCACCTTTACGAAAATTTTCAAAGTTAAGGCTTCACTCTAAATGTTGGGTTAAGTTCCCAAACTTGTTAAAAAGGACATGTATAATTCCACCAGCCATATGTATATGTTATGACAACGATTATGATGTTTTGAGAATAAATGTACCAGTGAGCCAAGATTGGCTAAATGACAATGACTATGAGAATAAGTGTACCAATAGCCAAGATTGGCTAAGTTCTTGCTATGGCTTACTATGTGCATTCAACATTCATATCATACATAGCACATTATGCATGAACTTTGAGCTATAATCGAAGGTATGGGGCCTATTTGCCCAACTATATATGTATATGGTACAGATGGCCACAGGTTGGCATATATGATGCCGGTTAGCTACCGGAAAGGACCACCAGTGCTAGCATTTGGTTGGGTATGTCATGCATTTGCATCTATAAATATGTATTCACGGCATGCGATACTCGAGCATACCATGCATTTTTTTTATCACTAGGAGGTAGCTTATTGGCCATTAAGGCTACTTGAGTTTTTGTTACAGGTAATATTTCTATTAACCTTTTTACTATAATGATCAATGATTTTACTTCCTTCCTTACATACCAGTACATATTTATACGTAGTGATGTCCCTTTGCCTAGGGATGCTGCATTTTATTTCGTGCGTGCTGGTTCAGGTAGGGGTTCTGATTTACCCCTCCACTTGGAGTCCCATTCAGCTATGAGTTGGTAAGCTCCACCTCTTCCTGGAGCTTTCACAGGATGTTTACTTTTTTTTGTATAGTTGGGTATGTCGGGGCCCTGTCCTGACAGTGTTAGTGATTCTCATAGAGGCTATTGTGGACATGTTATTGTGGGTTGGTCCTTTTATGTCGTTCTATCTCCAGTCATAAGATTGACATGTATATATGGTGTGTGCCTGTACCTCTGTGGTGGCAGCCTTGTCGGCTAGCTAGTACTTTATCATTCGAGTTTACTTATCTTGATGTACGTGATTTGCTGTTGACCAGGTTATGACCTAAATGGTCCCGGTTTATTTTCTTTCTAAACTTTATGCTGCCCGATTTTCTTCCGGTCCAAAGTTTAGTTAACGAGCATATTTAGTGGCTGACCCGGCCAATAACGGTATCGGGTGCCAGTCGCGCCTCCCCTCTCTTTGGGGCGTGACAAACATGGTATCAGAGCAGGTCGTGTCCCAGGGAGTCCACAATGCCGTGTCCAGTAGAGTCTTGCTTATGGGTGTGTTGTGCACCACACTTATAATCAGGAGGCTACGAGGCATTTAGGGATGGTTTCATTTCTTTCACTGAATAGATCGTGCTATAGAGCAAAGCTATAGGAACATATGAAATCTATATCATGTTATATTGTTCTTATTTAATGGGTTACCTATGCTCAGGAGATGGCACAACATGAGATAAACATGGATCCGTGAGAAGGTACCAATCATGTCTTGCTTGGTGAGGAAGATATATTCTTTATTGAGGTACATAGGGAGCGTCCATTGCCCACAGTACCAGATTCATCAGCACCTGTTGGGGCCCAAGGAGATCTAGTACCCTAAGCTTTATTAGAGACTAGGGATCAGGGGATGAAGGAGGTTATTCAGCTACTAACTATGATGGTTTTTATTCATGAGAGACAACTAAAGGTGAGAGCAGATGCCAGAAGGGATAAAACAGAAAGCTCAAAGGGACGAGAGTTTCTTCAATTGGCCCCTCTAGTGTTTACAAGGTCCAGTCCCATTGAGGATCTACGGGACTTTATAGACCATAGGTATAGAGTATTGAGAGTGATGCATGCCTCTATCACCGAGGCAGTGGAGTTGGCTTCTTTTCGACCACTTGATCTTGCCATCTTATGGTACGAGGTGTGGGAGAGATGTAGAGGGCCTGATGCTCCGCCAACACAGTGGGAGGACTTCTCTGAGGCATTTTTAGCCCATTACGTACCACGGGAGGTGCGGGAGGCTCGTGTTGACCAGTTTATCAGTTTGAAGTAGGGGGATTTGAGGGTAAGGGAGTATAGCCTTAGGTTTAATTCTTTGGCTAGGTATGCACCAGATATTGTATGTACCATGAGTGCTAGAATTCATCGTTACTTGGATGGTTTGGAGGATCATTTGATCAGAGACTAAAAGATAGCCTCCTTACAAGATGGTATAGATATTTCTTGTATTCAGGCTTTTACTCGGACTACAGAGGATCTTTCTCGTTGAATTCGGGATACCCGTAGAGATAGGAGAAGAATAAGAGGGCTCTTACTATGAGGTCTTATAGGGAGCCACAGGGTGATTTTAGGCCTTCTTTCTACTGATATCCACCTCCGTCAGCGGGTAGTTCCCCCCTATAGATATAAGGCCATCAATTTAATTATTATATTAAGTCAAGGCCAAGGCAGAATTTAGATCAGCCTGATAGCTGTCAATAGGAGCATTATACACAAATGAGACAACCTACTCCCCCATGTAGACAATGCGGTAAGCTTCATACTAGATAGTGTAGAAAGGGTTCAAGTGCATGTTACCATTACGTGAAGACAAGATATTTCATGGCAATTGGCCCTTTAATCAGTCCCTACTGTGAATGAATTCATGATAATATTCCCCGATGAGCTTACTGGGATCCCCTGAAAGGGATATCAATTTTTCTTTAGATTTTCTCCCTGATATGCAACCTATACCCATTCCTCTCTAAGAAAAGTGGCTCATGTAGAACTAAGAGACTTGAAGGAACAACTGAAGAGTTTGCTTGATAGAGACCTTATCAGGCCAAGCACATCTCCATGGGGTGCTCCAGTGCTCTTTGCTTGAAAGAGAGATGGCTCTTTACGGATGCGTATCGGTTATAGATAGCAAAAAAATAAAAAAAAATTCACTATCAGGAATAAGTATCCTTTTATGTGGATTAATGGGTTTTCAAAGATTGTCTTGTGACCCAGGTACTATCAGCTACGAGTCACGGATGTTGATATTCCAAAGGCAATATTTAGGATGAGTCAGGAGTTGAGCATGCAGACCACTTGCAAGTTATATTGCAGACTCTCCACGACAACAAGTTATATGCCGAATTCTCCAAATGTAAATTTTGGTTAACTTCTATAGCTTTTCGTGGACATGTTGTTACTAGCGATAGTATCAAGGTCGATGGCCAGGAAATTGAAACAGTAATGGCTTGGCCGAGACCATTGAATCCAACAGAGGTCCATAGCTTTTTGGGCTTTGCAGGATATTTTGTTGTGGGATTCTCCACTACCTCTACACCACTAACGAGGTTGATGTATAAAGAAGCTAAGTTTCAGTAGATTAAATTGTGTGAACAGAGTTTTCCAGAGCTAGCAAAAAGGCTTACCACCGAACCTAGTCTGGCTCTTCCGAATGGAACCAAAGGCTACATTGTATATTGTGATGCCTCGAGATTTGGCCTAGGTTGTGTTCCTATGAAGCATGATAGGGTTATTGCATATGCTTCCAGAAAGCTACTAAAACATGAACAGGTGTATCCTTCCCATGATTCTGAGTTTACCACAGTTGTTTTTGCCCTAAAGATTTGGTAGCATTATCTATACGGAGTTCATGTTGATGTTTTTTTACCGAACACTGGAGCCTCCAATATTTATTCAAGCAGAAGGAGTTGAACCTATGACAAAAGAAGGTGGCTAGAATTACTAAAAGATCATGTTGTTGACATTTTATACCACCTCGGTAAAGCGAATCTTGTTGCTGATGCACTTAGCTGAAAGTCCATGGGAAGTCTAAGTCATGCTGAAGCTAATAAGATTGAAATGACAAAAGATTTACGTCAAATAACTAGTTTGCAAGTGCTATTAGCAGATGCAAAAGGTTAAGGTGTGATTGTTCAAAATACAATTGAATCTTCCATCGTTACTGAAGTAAAAGAGGAACAACGTGAGGATCCTAAGCTTATGATGTCGAGGGGCTTAATTAACCGTACATTTTTGGAAGTCTTTTCAGAAGGGTCTAGGCACTCAGGTAAATCTCAGCACCACTTTTCGCCCACAAACTGTTGGGGCAAGCAGAGCATACTGTCCAGACCATTGAGGATATGTTACGTGCCTATATGCTGGACTTTAAAGGAAACTGGGATTATCATCTACTTCTTATTGAATTTTCTTATAATAATAACTTCTATGCTAGTATTCAAATGGATCCTTAGGGAGCACTATACGGGCGAAGATGTAGGCCACCGATCGATTGGTTTGAGGTTGTGGAGGCAAAATTGCTAGGCCTAATCTAGTTCTGCAAGCAATAGACAAAATGAGACTTATTAGAGACCGATTGAAAACAGCCCAGAGTCGGCAAAAATCTTATACAGATGTTCGACGACGAGACTTAGAGTTTGATGTAGAAGATTGGGTCTTCTTAAAGGTATCACCTATGAAGGGAAGCATGTGGTTTGGAAAGACAGGAAAGCTTAGTACTAGATATGTTGGACCGTATAAAATTATTAGAGAAATTAGCAAGGTAACATACTAGCTTAATTTTCCTTTAGAATTGAGAGCGGTCCATCCAGTGTCTCTTGTATCTATGTTGTGGAAGTACATTAGAGATCCTTCGTGTATTACTCATATTAAGGATACCCCCATTGCTGAAGAATTTACTTATGATGAGGTACCAGTGGCTGTTTTAGATTGACAAATAAGAAAGCTTCGAAATAAAAGTGGCTTTCATAAAAGTGTTGTGGAAGAAAAAATATATATTGAGGAAATAACTTGGGAAGCCAAAGAAAGAAATGATGAGGAATCACCCTAGCTATTTATAACCTAAGGTGGGTGGTGTTCCAAAACTGGCAATTATCTTTTGTTTAGTAATGTAAGTTTTAAAGGATTTGGAGGTGTAATTTGTATATTTTGTCGCGGGGTAGCTATACAAGTTTAGTAATTGGAGTTTTTGGAAGTTGATTTATGGTTTGCAAGGGTAATAGATGTATCCAAAAAAAAATATTTTTGTAGATGGTAATGCAACCAAGGGGCTGTCTTGACACATTCGAGGACGAATGTTCTTAAGGGGGGAGGACTGTGAGACCCCGTGTTTCTCGTCTTTCATTATTTAAATAGTGTGGCATTATGTATGGCACATGTGATTTTTGCTAGAACCCAAGGATAATAAATAAGTTTTAATATCAAGGATCTAAAGTTTTAAGCCAAAGAAAATACCCTAAATACACGTTTAGGATTAAAGAAATGACCCGAGTGGCACCTCGCCCTTTTCGGAAGGTTTAAATTAGGTTTCACTTTTCGGATGGGACTAAAAGTTTATAATTTGCTAATAATGGATTTCTTTAAGCTATTTTAATATCACAAAGGTCATACATTAAGTTTTGAAATCAAGAAAGTTGCAAGATAAAGGTTGGCTAACGTTACCGTAAGTTTCTTTATGAAATCCTTCTTCAATTTGGGTCAAATGTATCAGGCCATATCTCCCAAACTATAAAGATTTAGAAGGTGCATGACCTATCAAATTAAAGATCTATGAGTCTAGTTTGCAATTTAAACCGCGCATCAAACCGACCTAAGAATAAATAGTTATGACCATTTTACCAGGATTGCCCGAGCTGGAAATCGGGTCATGGGTCGGGTTGACCCAATTTAATGTCGGCTAATTTGAGCTTTTTAAAGCTCAAATCACTTCCATTTCGTCCCCAAAAGCTTATAAACTGAAGGAAAACTGCCCTCAAAGTTCCAAAGGGATTGAGTAAGTTTTTTTCATATTTTTACCGTTAAAAGTTGTCCGTGTGCCTAGAAATACGTGCCTTACGCTTTGCAATTGTTTTCCTCTCGTATTAGCTGTGTATGGAGCTGTTTTTGGGCTGTAAAAAAAGGTGGTGTTCTTGGTGGTATTGTTGGTTTGCAGCTGGTGTGTTTAGGTAATAATTTTGGGGTTCTTTTACAGTCAGTTTTACGAAGTTTTACGGACATTTCCTCGCGTAAATGCTCCTTGCTGAATCCGTTCATTAATGCTGAATTTTTGACTGTTTATAGGTGTCTTTAAGATGTGTATATATAGTCTTTGCGAAGCTTAAGACGTAAGGAATAACTTTCGTGAAGGAACTTTTGGCAATTGGACGTTCGTTGGAGAGGTATGTTAAGGCTAAGCTCCGTCCCTCCTTTTAGCACGAAATCCGGGAAGTTTCCCAAAACGTCAAATGTGATATCTTACTATTCTGTTGCTAGAAAGACCTTCTGTAAAAGGCATTGGGATTCCAGCTAAGTTATATTCACGATGGTATTAGGTTGAAATTCCATTCATTCTCTTAAACTGGACATTCAATTTCTATATATCATTTTGTCAGTTCCCGGCGACCTATTCATATGTTCGAGGAGTTTCTCTTCTTAGTGTAGTGCCATTAAAGTAAATGTAGAATTCAAAGGGAATTTAGTATTCAGAGTCAGTCCTTCTTCCATACAAAAATATAATTGAAGAATTTAACAAGTAACGCGTTGGTTTCCAATATTCTCAAGTGAAATGCTCCTGTCTAAACTACTAAGGCACTTGATCCTTTTTAAATACATTCTTTTACTAATTGACGTGGGACCAAATATAATCATTATGTAAATCACTTTTACAAACATTTTCAAAGTTAAGGCTTCACTCTAAATGTTGGGTTAAGTTCCCAAACTTGTTAAAAAGGACATGTATGATTCCACGAGCCATATGTATATGTTATGACAACGATTATGATGTTTTGAGAATAAATGTACCAATGAGCCAAGATTTGCTAAATGACAATGACTATGAGAATAAGTGTACCAATAGCCAAGATTGGCTAAGTTCTTGCTATGACTTACTATGTGCATTCAACATTCATATCATACATTGCACGTTATGCATGGACTTCGAGCTATAATCGAAGGTATGGGGCCTATTTGCCCAACTATATATATATATGGTACAGATGGCCACAGATTGGCAGATATGATGCCGGTTAGCTACCGGAAAAGACCACCAGTGCTAGAATTTGGTTGGGTATGTCATGCATTTGCATCTATATATATGTATTCACGACATGCGATACTCGAGCATATCATGCATATTTTTATCACTAGGAGGTGGCTTATTGGCCATTATGGCTACTTGAGTTTTTATTACAGGTAATATTTCTATTAACCTTTTTACTACGGTGATCTATGATTTTACTTCCTGCCTTACATACCAGTACATATTTATTCGTACTGACGTCCCTTTGCCTTGGGATGCTGCATTTTATTTCGTGCGTACAGGTTCAGGTAGGGGTTCTGATTTACCCCTCCACTAGGAGTCTCATTCAGCTATGAGTTGGTAAGCTCCACCTCTTCCTGGAGCTTTCACAGGATGTTTACTTTTTTTTTGTATAGTTGAGTATGTCGTGGCCTTGTCCCACAGTGTTAGTGATTCTCATAGAGGCTATTGTGGACATGTTATTGTAGGTTGGTCCTTTTATGTCGTTCTGTCTCCAGTCATAAGATTGGCATGTATATATGGTGTGTGCCTGTACCTCTGTGGTGGTAGCCTTGTCGGCTAGCTAGTACTTTATCGTTCGAGTTTACTTATCTTGATGTACGTGATTTGCTGTTGACCAGGTCATGACCTAAATGGTCCCGGTTTTTTTTCTTTCTAAACTTTATGCTGCCCGATTTTCTTATGGTCCAAAGTTTAGTTAACTAGCATGTTTAGTGGCTGACCCGGCCAATAATGGTATCGGGTGCCAGTCGCGCCTCCCCTCTCTTTGGGGCGTGACACTTTCTTTACTGTATAATCTTGCATAATATATAATACAAATGACCAGCTGACGAGTGGTAAATCAATATTGGGATCGACCCATTCTAGGCTTTCCTTTAACCCCTAGGCTACCCCCTCCCCAAAATATGGGATCGTCCCATGCTAGGTGATTCTTCCACCCTTGTGATACCACCCACCAGTAAGCAGCTTCACTCATATCTTTTATTTACTTTGAGATGATTCTTCTTGTGATCATGGCATTTGGAGCTATAGGACTATAGATATAACATGTGACAGATAAACAATCATGCAAGACAATACCATAATGAAAAGAATAAGTTAAATAACTAATGAAATGTGTAGGAGATGAAACATCTCATGGACTTTACTTAGCAATAAAAGAACTCATGTATCTTTGGTATCCAAGTATGTATACAAATTTTAAAATGGCTATGTATGGGAGAATATGAACATGTTAAAGAGTGGAAACACTGTTATCAGTTCTGTCGGAGCTGGTAAGTGCCTCTATGTGCCAAGGAAGGACCTAGATGTCATGCCAAATTATTTGAAAATGATTATCCTTACATACCTCGTTGTACGACCTCGTTATTACCTCGAAGTAACCTCCTCTTTCCACAAATATTTATCTACAATAGTGTAGGTGGTAAAACTAGTATTAGCAGCTAATAAACACGTCTTGGAGGTCCAATCTCATAAAAATAACACTTAGGCAGCATGCTTGTAATTATCAACCCAAGAGTACTCTTTCAACCTTTCAACCTCTAATTATATTTTCTAATATACATTCTCATATACATGTCATATCTAGCTTGTTTTAGTCCCATAATAGGATTACAACAGATCACAAAGTACAACATATAACAACTTTATACAACACATAAGTAGGCAACATAACATTACGTCCTTAGGCTAAACAAACTCAAATCTTTTCCAGCTTCAACAAAACTATCCCAACATATTTACACATAAAACGGTTCTAAACAGTTCAAAACAATCCCAAAGTAGATGGAAGATGTGATAAAATAATTTTCAATTACCATCCCACAAGTTGCTACTAAGAGCAAAATTAAGAGATCATACAAGAACTCATTTTTGAAGAAAACAAAAATGGTGCAACAACTTTGTTACATCATTACTAAACTAAACCTTGTTATAAAAATCAACATCCCTTCATAATCAAGCCAACCAAGAAGAGAAAAGTCTCTAAATAAATAAGGAAACTGAGCAGCAACCCTTGGGACACACGGTGTCCAATATTTCACACAAGCACAACCAGTTACTTCTCTTATTTTTTCATGGAAAAATTGCACTAAATGCATAGGTATTCTTACTTACCTTAACCTTCAAGGAGCAAGACTTCTCCAAGAACCTTAAAATTTTGTTGTGGCTTCTTTGTAAAGGCAAGAGGGAGCAAGGAGAAAAGCTTTGAAAATTTTGATTTTTGGTCTATGTTAAAATCACTTGAAGTTGCTGGTTTTTAACCCTTTTTAATGGGCCACTCTTGGCCGACATTCTCCACCAATTTAAGCCACATTTTAGCAAGGTGGTGATGCAGCTTCTTGGCCTATTCACTTGGGCCTTAATGGGCTCCAATTCGATGAGCCTTTGCTGCCAATTTTGCTCTTTTCCCTTCACTTAGTTTGGGCCCAAATTGTCAAGTGGATTGTGAATGTACTTGTTCCCTTTTTCTATTCATCTTGGGCTGAAAATATTGTCCCTTTATGACACTAAAACATGGGCTAAAATTACACCCTTAACTTGGGCTATTCATTATCGGACTTGGATAGATTCGGTGTTAGGCCTCGTCTCCGTCTACCTAGCTTATTTAAGCTAAGCATGTAGTTGAATCACTTACTAGATTCCTAAGTCCCACAAGCACCTTACTTCTTTCACTTCATTTAAGGCCGCGATCTCCTTAATTTTGACTTAATACTTATATGCACTCACTTGTCATAAGCGTTAGACATAAATATAGCCCTCCAGTCTAAAAGTTAGGCACTTTTAAAATTGGTGTTCCATCTACAAAATCAAATCATATTCCATATGCATAGGGCTAGTACATGTAAGATATGGAGTGTTACAGTTATTATATGCAAACTTAAGAAGTGGCAAGTGGTCATCCCAATTACTCTTAAACTCTAAGTCACAGGCTATCAACATAGCCTCCAATGTTTGTATGGTCCTTTTAGCTTGACCATTCGCTTGTGGATGAAAAGAGGTACTCAACTTTACCTTAGTACCCAAACTTCTTTTGAATGACTTCCAAATTTAGAAGTGAATTGAGGACCACAATATGATATTATTTACAAGGAAACCCCGTGTAATCAGACGAACTCATCATTGTATAACCTTGCATAATCCTCGACATTATAAGTCTTGACCGGCATGAAGTGAACTGATTTTCTCATATGATCCACAACCACCCAAATAGAATCAAATTGCTTTCGTTTTAGAGGCAACCCAACAACGAAGTCCTTATTGATTTCCTCTCACTTTCGTGTAAAAATTTCAATATCTTGAGCCAGGCCACCTAGCCTTTGATGCTTTGTTCTGACTTGTTGATAATTTGGACACTTAGCCACAAACTTTTCTATGTCCTTTTTTATACCACCCCATCAATATACTTCTTTCAAGTCCTAATACATTTTGTCGGAACCCGAATGAATGGAATAAGAAGAGTTGTGGGCTTCTTGAAAAATCAAAGTTCTTAACCCATCTACATCTGGTATACACTACCTGCCTTGGTATCTAATGATACCATCTCTCCCTTATGAGAAAACCTCCACCTTTCCTTCTTTCACCAAAGCCTTCAACTCTAACAAAGAGGGGTCAGGGTCTTATTGAATTTGACTTCTTCAATCTAAGAAAATTTAGAACCATGAACAACAACCATACCACCACTTTTAACTTCATTCAACCTAACCCCAAATCTAGCCAACCGGTGAACTTCCTTTTTTTCCCTTAAGATTCACTTAGACTACCTCACCTTACACCACATGCCCAATGAATGCGTCCACTTTGAACCAAAATCAATTTTCTCAGACTTGGCAAACAACCTTGCCTCCCTTAAAGTATACAACACTACCCTTAAATGTTTCACATGCTCTTGCTCACTCCGAGAATAAGTCAAGATATCATCAATGAATACCACAACAAATATATCAAGGTAGGATTTAAATACCATATTCATAAGATCCACAAATATTTTCGGTGCATTAGTTAGGACAAATGGCATCACCACAAATTGAAAATGCCTATACCTAGTCGAAAAGTCGTCTTAGAAATATCACATCCCCTTACCCTCATTTGATGGTATCCGGACCGTTGGTCGATCTTAGAAATTTACTAGCCCCTTGCAATTGGTCAAATAAGTCATCTATCCTCGAAAGTGGGTACTTATTCTTAACAGTGATTTTTTTTAGTTGACGATAGTCAATGGACATTCAGAGTGACCCATTTTTCTTCCTCATAAATATGATAGAAGCACCCCAAGGGGACTTGCTAAGCGTAATTAAGTTCTTTCAACTCCACCGGTGCAATCGTATAGGGTGGAATAGGGATAGGTTCAGTATGGGGAAGGAGATCTATGACAAAATCAATTTTCCTTTCGAGAGGAATGCTAGGAAGATCTTTAGGAAACACATCAGGGAATTTATTGACTATAGGGAAACTGACTAAAGAGAGGGAACTTGGGATAACACGTTCCGCACCTAACCATATGATAGACACACCCCTTAGAAATCATCTGACGGGCCTTAAGGTGTGAAATGAACCTACCCTTTACCATGGATCTTGGCCTTCCCACTCAAATACGGGCTCATCCAGATTAGAAACTTGACCTTGCCAGTTCTACAATCTATGGTGGCATAGGAGGCATGTAACCGATCCTTATCAAGGATGACATCAAAATCCACCATAAACAATTCGACAAGATCACACAGAAGGGTCTTATGCTTAATAAACACAGGAACACTTTTATAGACTCCTTTAGCCACTATTGACTCACCCACGGGAGTGGACACAAGTAAGTAGTCATGTAAAATTTTGAGACTCAATTGAACCTATTAGCAAGGAAAGGGTCACAAAGGATGGGTTAGCACCAGGATCTAACAACACATAAGCATCAAAATCAAACACTTACAACATACCCGTGACAATATTTGGTTCTTCATCCATCTCTTTCCTCCTTTGTATTGCATAGAACCCATTGTTACGAGGAGCACCACCTTATTGCACACGTTGAGGCTTTTGACTTTATTGAGCATCTTTGCCTTGTGGACGAACACCCTTACCATTATCTCGAGTTTTGGGTCAATGAGAAATCTTGCGACCAAGTTGGCCACATGCAAAGAAATTGAGAGTCTCACGATAGCACATACCTCAATGGTTCTTACCACACCTTCCACACTTAGGAATAAACATTGCCACCTTGAGCTTTGTGGTTGGGCACCCTATTATTAGAAAACCTTTGGTTTTGAGCATTGGAGGACCCTTGGCCTTGAAACTTTTAGCCTTGTTAGAAACTACCACCTTTAGCACCTTGAAATTCACCATCTCCATCGACCATTTGGTGTACCACACGATAAGAAGTCAATTCAACTTTCTCCTCAAAAGTGACTCCTATTATAGTCAACACCTTAGTGAGCTCATCAATGAACTCTTGAGCATCCTCGTTAGCCTTTGACCTATAAAACTCTGAAGGATTCATCTGGGTGGATTCTCTCACCCTAGATGCTGGGGTGAGATCCTGAGGAGGATTAGCCTGTCTAGCTCGAGTAGTCATCGCCTGGGCAAGCATAGCAAAGGCCGTACGAAATTCACCATTAGAGTTAGGCTCTTCCATAGGCCTTTGAGGTGCTTGACCCGCATTAGCTGGGGCTGGTCTTGGTAGGAGAGCTCTTCCTCAAGGCATCTTCTGTAACGTAGCAAGGATACTATCATCATAAGGAACAAAACATACGGTCCAAAGCACGACATAAGACATGAAGAAGTGAGACAATTTTCAGAATGTCATCATAGCCTCCCACTCATAAGCATGGTGCACTTCACACCCATGAATAGGATTCTACTCGATGCGGTATGATGGACTTCGAGGATCATTTACAAACCTAGTGCTCTAATACCAAGCTTCTCATGACCCAGACCTAGGGGTCTAGGAGTGATATGGAGAATGGGAAACTGAGAGTCTCCAAACAAGCCTTATAGTATCCGTATTCACATAATTAGTTTAGAAGTGTAAATGAATAATAAACACATAGATCAAAGGGATGGGAAAGTAGGACTCACACTATAATGTCATAGGGGAAAAGCGAGTGACATGGATCCACTTAACACATTGCACATAAATACTATGGGGCAGGTAAGTATGACTAACTCTATGAGGGCATTTCGAGCTTTAGGATCTTTAACAACATAGTATAGCAAAATATCTCATAACCAATCCACATAATGATAACCAATAGGTAGCCAATTCCATAAGCATAATTTCCAAATACAAGACCTAGCATATAAACGTAAAGGAGTTTACAAGATGTCCAACAATGTCTCTAGTCGTAAGATAGGATGGGGGCCAAGACATACCCCGGGCTCGCCCTCAAGGTAAATAACATAAATAAAACACCATAGGTAGAGGAATGGTGGTTTATCCTTGGAAGATAGGACTCACACAACAAGAAAAACTCAAGATCAAAGCTAGGCATCGTACGACGGATGAATGTAGTCATTGGTCCCAACATAGTCATACTTAATAATTTTTCAACATAACATCCATATAGAAGGTAGTATGGACCGTACCAAGCCACGCGGTCTGTGTGCCCCCTCTGTCTCACCTTCCTTAGAAAATATCTTCCAAGACGAAGTTCTAATACATTGATTCAGTGCTTGGAAAAATTTTACTCCGAAAGCCATATGGGAGGCCATACGGACCGTACCACTTTGTACGACCGTATACTTCGTCGTACAACTTTACTTGGGCTCAAAATTGTGGAGTCTCAAGCCCAAGGCTACCATACGGTCCACTACACAATTTGTATGGTGTCACATGGCCTGTGTGGGGTCCAAGTGTACGCCTTGGTCTAAAACTCCACACCAAGACCCTCACACCTCACATAAGGCAAAGGGTCACTCCAAGGAGGCCCCACACGGTTCGTATAGCCTCACACGATCCGTGAGGGCTCCCATGGAGCGTCACCTTGGTCCCAGACTTTCTTAAACCAAAATTTTCTATCTCCAAAGAGGTCATACAACATCTGGATCCTTACACATAATCTCTTGCAACAAGCAAGCTATTGAGATCATCTCTCATCTTAAGCAATTGGTGTCTTTGGGCCACTTCTTGGGCAACTGTAAGACTCAAGTTGGTGAGCCAATCTTGACTCACAACACCCTCGTCTCCATTAACAACCTCAACACTATTTTTCTCACCATGAAGTGCAATACTCCCAAGGAGATAGAAAAAAGGTTTACATTAATCAAGAAAGTGTTCATGACAATTAGCCATATAACAAAAAGAAAAACAAAGAAAACAAAAAGAAGTACTCACTAATAAAATTAAAAATAATAAAATACAAGTCCTAAATCAACTCAATATGCCAATTGGTCCCGTGCAATGGTGTCATTCTTTATGTCGCTCAACCTGTCTACTCAAAGAAGCAGGGGATGTCATCAGCATAATAACCCAACTTTAGAGGTCGAAGTCGATCCCACAGGGAACCATGTGCAAGTGATTGAGTAGTGCTAAGACCTAGGCTACTAGATTTTGACTTGATAAATGAATACCAAACAAGGATTCTAACTAAACTAACAACTACTCCTAATAAACAATTAGGTAAGGATTAATCAAGCAAGGGAAAAAAGATAGGGGATAAGAGAATTAATCAAAACTCAATCAATCCATCACGTTTTGCATCAAATTAACTCTATGGGTAGGCTAGGTTGCTTGTAATCACCCCTCTGCTAGAATAGTTGATGTTTCGCAAGAGCAAACTACGACCTCTTATGCGAGCGACTCAAAGATACGCCTTTCTTGAGCACCTCAAAGAAAAACTCCCATGACCTTAGACGTTGAGTCCCTTTTGAGGCTCTTAGCATATAAATCCATGACTATTATGCAATCCTCCACATCAACTACACCCGCTAAAACAATAATTGAAGATCTAAGCTAGATTGAAGTAGCTACCTCAAATCTAAGCTACATAGGAAGATATGCATGAACGCATAAATCAATTCAAGGAATCAAAGCAATTTGGGAGAAACTCTCTTGATTTTGCAAGTAAATCATCAACTAAACATGAAATCAAGAGAAATAATCAAGACCCACATACATATTAACATCCAAGCATCAATTGAATCTACAAATTCAGCATTCAATAATGAGGAAAGAAAGAGTAAGTGAACAATAAATACAAATGAAGCTCACACTCTTCAATCTACTCAAGGATTTGTAGAAAACTTGCTATAAATGCCCACCCTAAGCTAAATTCACACTAAGGTGTGGTTTTCATCTTCAAGAATGTATGAATTCTTCTCTGTATTAATGAATTCCCCTTAAGGCTAGAAGTGCATGTATATCATTTTTGGGACTAAAGAAGGTGAATTTCTAAAATCCCCCCAATGCTGGTCACTGTAACCTTCCGCGATCGCGATCGCGATCGCAATTCGTGATCGTAAAGGTTGTGTTTCCTTGTGCTCTACCTTCACACCTGGGCTCAGCGCATTCGCACTTCTCTTTGTGCCATAACTCTATGATCGCAGGTCTGAAGGATGCATTCATAGAGTGTAACTACTACTATGTGTCATCTTGTGTAGTTTCAGTTCCTTTTTGCTTTAATTCATCTCCAACTTAAGTTTTTCTTAGCAAATCCAAATCTAAACCATATATATCTGTAACATAAACTATTTATAGTATAGTTAGCCTCAAGTTATGAATTTAACAACACAAAATTATAAGAAAAGAGCAAAAAATGAGTGCAAGTTATGCACTCATCATGTATGCATGTCAAGTCATGAAACATAAAAGTGAAAGAATTAGGACCACTTAGAATAGGAGAAACCTAATACCTTAGGCTTGAGAAGATTTGAAAAGATAGGGATATCGCCTCATTATGCCTTTCTCCACCTCCCATCTAGCACTCTCCATATGTTGATTCCTCCAAAGCACTTTGACTGAAGCAACATCCTTGTTCCAAAGCCATTTTACTTGCTTATCCAATATTTCAATTGACAACTCTTCATAACTAAAGTTCTCTTCCACTTCAACACCTTCTAAAGGCACAATCAAACTAGGATCACCAATCAGCTTCCTCAACATAGACTCATGGGAAATCGGGTGTATAAAACTCACATCCAAAGGCAAATCCAAGAGTAGGCGACTTAGACTCCACATTTCGAACCATTATAATATGATAGATTCATCCTTTAAAGAAGAAAAGGAGGTGTTACAAGACCTATGGATTTTGAGCATGAAATATCATCCAGGAAAGGTCAATGTGGTAGCCGATGCCCTTAGTAGATTTTCCATGGGCAGTGTGTCTCACCTTGAAGATGATGCAAAAAAGGAGAGCCAAGGATGTTCATAGGTTGGCTAGATTGGGGGCAAAGTTGTCTGAATTCGGAAATGGTGGTGCAATGGTTCTTCATGGATCCGCATCTCCCTTGATTGAGGAGATGCACATCACATCACGGCCGTGATGTGATGTGCATTTTTTGATCCTGCCTTAGTTTAGTTGAAAGCCTTAGTGAAGGGTGGAAAGATAAAAGTTTTCTTACAAGGGGGAGATGGGGTACTTTGATGTCAAGGGAGGTTGTTCATCCCAATGATGGTGAGTTGAAGAAGTTAATAATGAAAGAAGCTCATAACCCTTCATATTCAATTCATCCTAACACTACAAAGATGTATGAAGTCTTGAGGAAGATCTATTAGTGTAATAGCATGAAGAAGGACCAATTTGTGTACGAGTGTGCTAATTGCCAATAAGTGAAGGTTGAACACCAAAGGTCGGGTGGCGTAGCACAAGATATTGATATTCGTACTTGAAAGTGGGAAGAGATCAACATGGACTTCGTAGTGGGTTTGCCAAAGACCGAAAAACATTTTGACTCCATATGGGCGCTAGTTCACTCTATGACAAAATCAGCTCATTTCTTAACCATCAAGACTATATTTAGTGCTGAAGATTATGCCTGATTGTATATTTGATAGTTGGTGAGGTTACATTCGGTTCCATCGCCATCATATTAGATCATAGAGTCCAATTCACCTCTCACTCTTGGAAGTCTTTCCAAAAGGGACTTGGTACTAAGGTGAAGCTGAGTACCCCTTTTATCCCAAAACTAATGGGAAACCAAAAGGACTATTGAGACACTGGAAGACATGTTGACAGCTTGTGTGTTGGAGTGTGAGGGAAGTTGGGATGAGCATTTTCCACTTATCAAGTTTGCCTTACCAATAGATTCTATGTAAGTATTGGAATGGCACCATTAGAGGCATTATATGGTAGATAGTGTAGATTGCCCATCAGGTGGTTCAAAGTCGGTGAGGTAGCATTAATATACCGAAGTTGGTAATGAATGCTATGGAGAAAATTAAAAGAATAAGGGAAAAATTGCAAATGGCTTGAAGCCGAAAAAAGTCCTAGTCTGATGTGAGGAGAAGGGAACTTCAGTTCAAGTTGGTGATTAGGTATACTTGAAGGCGTTCCGATGAAAGGTGTGATCTGGTTTGGTAAAAAAGGAAAATTGAGCCTTAGGTATGTAGGGCCCTATAAGGTGGTTAGAAGAGTGGGAAAAGTGGCATATGAGTTGGATCTACCCAATGAGATGTATTTGATTCATCTGGTTTTCCATGTGACAATATTGAGGAAATTCATAGATGATCCAAGCTTCATAGTTCCTTTGCATGATGTGAAAATTGAAGAGGATTTGAGTTATGAATAAGTACCTATTGAAATCCTAGATTAGTAAGTAATAAAGCTAAGAAACAAGAAAGTTGCATACGTCAATGTGCTTTGGAGAAATCAATAAGTTGAGGGTGCAACATGAGAAATGGAATTGGATATGATGAAGCATTATTTGTATCTATTCCACTCTACTCAAGTCTAAGGTATTAAGAAATTCTTCCCAAAACCTCTAGTCCCTTGCATTTGTGTCTTACATGATCCATGCATTTATTTTTATGTTTATGGACTGTTTTGAGATATATTTTAAGTGTGGTTTTTGAAAATTTTATGAATTGATGTTTAGGTTATGTTTTTGCATGCATACTGTGCTGTTAGCTGATGATTTACTCCATAGAGTCTTCCTTCATGTACATTTAGGGACGAAAGTTCCCAAGGGGAAGATATTGTAATGACCCCCAGTTTAGGAGCTTAGAGTGCAGAGAAGCTAGGGAGAAAATGACCTGAAGTCAAGTTCATGAGTGTGACTTACGACCTATAGGAGGAGATACAACCCGTAGGTTCGACACTTAAGCATAAACTTCACAAAAGGGAAACAATTTCCTAGTGTGGGGTAACCCACAGACGTAAATAAAGCCCGTAGAAGGGACGACGGTCCGTAGATTAGGTCATGAGTAAGACTATCAGACATGAAGGAAATTTAGAGTTGCTGGAAGTGATTTACATGTTACCATCACAGCCCGTATACGCATGTATTTAAGCTATTGATGATGACCCCAATGACAAGATTATTGTCGATGCAAGGTGGATTGTGTTACATGTCTTTAAAAAAGTATATTTTCATGTTTTATGTGATTTATGATTGTTCCATTTAAAAGCCTATTCCACATAGTTTTCAAGTAAAGCCTTTGCATGATTTATGATGATGATTATGACATTAAAGTTAAGTTTTAATTAATCATTTGTCAAAGAACAAGTATGTTAACATTTCCCTAAAGATGTTTAAGAAAGGTCATCAAGTTTAAAGGACAATATTCACTTGATGATTCCTAAAGTTCGAGCTATTCCTATGATTGCTACTTATGATTCTAAGTTAAGTTTTAAAGATTCCGTGGATGACTTAGAACTGAGTGGGCTTGAGATTAGGTTTCACTCAGTTAGTGAAGGCATGACCCATTAAAGTTAAATCTCAAAATACCTAACTAGGGTAATCTTAGTAGCTCAGTTGGTTGGCTACCTGAATTCTCACCTTGTTGGTGAGGGTTTGATTCCCTACATTGTCATCCCCTTCCGCATTTCCCCTTCCCCTACCCCCAATTTTTATTTTTTTAAAAAGTCCCTAATTAAGTGCCACCGTAGGAGCCCTTATAGACTAGGCTAATGGATCCACGTATACCATTTATGTCATTAAGATGCATGTGAAGTTGACGGAGTTCCACCCGACAAGTGGTCTCTTTGTGCCAATATAGGGTGTTATGTTGCATTTTATATACTAGTTCACATGGTCATACATGTCAGTTAAGGTCTTCTCCCACTAGTTTATAATCCTACGATATGTTTCCATTACATATGATCTCTCATTCGTTGACGCCCATTCATATTGAGCTATTCTCCTTATGCATGCACTACTAGAAATTAGGTCTATGATAATGCAAGGAAAACTGTTGCTATAGATAGAATAACTATGGCCATAGGTCTATAGAAATGGTTGGTCAATCATTGAATTAGTTCGCATGCCTACTAAGCTATGGCAACGGTTTGTGCAACGGCTGTCACAAAGTGTTGGCATAAACCATCCTATAGCAATGGTTTCTGTTTCTTCAGGTACGACGAAAATATGTGGGGATGGCAACGCTTTAGAGCCATTACCATCGACCTGCTCTTTTAAAATTAATGCTAATGATTTGAATGACCAACTGCGATGCTTATATGATCAATTGCTATGTAGTCTATTGCAATGCTTATGTGATCTATTGCAACGCTTATACAACATAATACAAGTGTTGTAATGTTAATCTAACAATAATTAGTATTTGTATGATAAAAGGAAATTACAATTGTAATGATGATCCTTTTGTGTCCTAAAAATAGCCACAACACAAATATATATAAATACACACATACACACATACACACCCTATTTTTAATATATATAGCAAAATGTCAAAAACCAAAAGATAAGTAGTTTTTTATGCATTAATAAGTATCAAAGTATTAGATAGCAAAACATTAGAATTTTCATCAACAAATGAAAATTAATCTTAAGTAAGATCAAGATCATCGTCATTGCCTTCATCCCTATCTTCTTTTTCGACACCTACAAAAGAAAATAAATAATGTCATTCATCATTTTATAACAAGAAAAAAAATCATGAAATCAAAAAGCCCAAGCAGAAATCTTCCCTATCCATAACAATGATCTCAACGTAGATCTCATATATACCTAGTAATGCAATCTAGAAGAACTTAAACTAAAGTGTCTATTACGAAGTGAAAAAAACTATTGCAGCAGAATTGCTGTCATAGTATGACAAAAGTGCTAGCTGCACAGTTTCTTCCTAGCTATTGCTAGCATCAATATAAAAGTATTCCTAAGCATTTTGATTCCTAACTCTTTCTTAAGAAGAGAGAGCATGCATAAGCAACTTTGATCTGTGTATGTAAAATAATATAGTAACAAACATGAGAAGATTGCAACATATGTGTGCTTCAACTACTTGCATACATATATTCTACTCATAATCCTGAAAAGATCTTTACTTTTATGATCATGAATTCACATTCAAACTAATCAGGGTCTCAAGGAAAAGGAAACTATACAATTCCAGCAGGTGCTCAACTTTTAGTACCTCTACAAAAAATCCATCGTGATACAGAGGCGTGGGGAGAAGACGCTATAATTTTCAATCAAGAAAGGTTTTCAGAAGGGGTATCGAAAGCATCCAAGGATCTGATGTACTTTGCCTTTGGTTAGGGGTGTAGGATATTCCTTGGAATGAATATTTCCATGATTTAAAGGAAGCTTCTTTTGGCTAACATCTTAGAGAACTACTCCTTTGAGATTTCCCCCTCCAATGCTTATGGTAGACAAACAACACTACGAGATCGTCCTAGTTATTAACTTAAGTTCCCTTGGTAGTTGGTAGAGAAGAGCATGGTATGAAAGCAACTTAGTCAAGTTATGACTATTTACGAGATCGTCTAAAGCAGTGCCTTGGATACTTAGTATATATATGGATACTCAGTGTTTCAAACAGTCAACACCCCCTTTAAGTAATTTAACTCCAAAAATTCTTACACATTTTAATCAAGGTGATGGAAACACAATATCCTTCACAGTAGAAGGAACACTTAGATAGTTCAAAGTACTTATAATTTCCCAAAGTTTCAGTTTGAAAAAAAAGTACTCCAAAGCACTTAGATGGTTACTCTTCTTCTCTAAAGACTAGCTGGTCTTTGAGTTACTTTTCTTCTGTAAGGGTTTTTCATAATAGTAGTGAATCTAAATTATAGAATTCAAGTAGCTAGGTAGATATAAAACAACTTAATTTCATCCATATAACAAAAATAATAGTATTGCCAGCAGAAATATGTTAAATATCCTCGCTTAAATAGTACATTGAACAACAAAAATAGGTTATCCCTATAGAAAACATTCCTATAAATTCGGCTACATAACGTATTCAAAATACCAATGATACACCTTACCTGTGATAGACCTTAGATCAAATCCAAAAATAGGCTACCCGACCTTTGGACGAGTTTAGCTATAGACTTAGCTTAACAACTTATTCCTATGAATTTAGTTCAAGTACTCCAACTACAGAATCCAATTAAATCAATTATTTTTTAGAATAACTGAAAGTTCAAATTATCATCTCAAAATTCACCTATAGAGAGAAGAAGAAGAAGAAGAAGAGAATAGAGTATGACCTTTATCATTACTGCCAGCAGATGGACAATTCATAAGTTGATTAGCAGCCTCTTCTCTCGATGAATGAACATTACATCTTAGCATATTCAAATCAATTGTTAGTCGTAGATTAAGATTCTAAATTTGAGCAATAATGTTCATTATAATATCTCGTTCCATTTTATCTTTTTGCGCTTTGAGATTTTCATGCATTTTTTGTTAAATCTCTCTTCTAGCTCCTCCATTTTTTTCTGCATCCTTTCATCATTAGCAACATTTGACAATGTTTCAGAATTTGCTGCTTTGCGTTTCAAAAGAGTCTTGGTAACTCCACGTCCATACAACCTTACTCGACCAGGATGTTCAGGTGCTATAAATTTTGAATATGCATCAACTGATTGTCTACCATCTTCACTTTCTTGAGTTTCGATCATTTCCATTTCAGCCTACAAATGAGATTTAAGAGGAGAAAAAGAGTTAAAGTATATAAAAACTGATCTAATATTTAAGAATAAATAAATGATCAAGAGAAACTTTGAAAAAGAAAACTTCATACTATTATGTTGGCTATATCCTCATATGAGTCCTTTGTATACTCGGCCAGATTTTCTTCTTCTAGGAGCCACAAAAAATTCCTTATTGGAAACACCATACGGACTTTTCTTCTTTTTATTCTAGTTATATAAAAGTGGACATCAATATCTTCACACGAAAGTATAAGTTCATAGTTAGATTATGACAAAATATCAGACCTCATGAATTATGGCAAAACTTGTTTTGCCAACAGTGTGCGAATACCTCAGCTTTTTGCGATTCTCCTTGTCAGTTTTTGTTATATTCTGCAAAAAAATAAAGCTGATGTTTCAAGCATACTCACAAAAAACCTAATAACTGTCACTTAAAGTAAGTCGGTGCCTAGCCAAAAAGCAATTATATAGAGAATAAAATGTATATGCTGAGAAATATTCACAATATCAAATATTCAAAATTGTCTTACCTCAGCTTCATCAGAATTTCAATATCGAAGGACATCCTTAAACACAGATTTTGGAACATTTTTAGGTTTATTTTCGATTCTAATGTCGTCATTGTTATAAGCATAAAAGTATTTTTTCTTAATCCTACTCATATACCATCTCCAAGCAAGTTTAATTGCAGTCATTGCCCATTCTTTTCCAACATTAGAAATGTCATATTTCTCCCAAATTTGTCCAATTGGGTTAATGCAATAAATAAGAAATATTTTCAACTAACATTAAAAACATTGAGAACTTCTAACCTTGATATAGTTTCACATATCCTTGTGCGTCTTTTAACTTTTTTCAATTAAGTATATTAAGAGGACAATGTAAGGACCCATATTTTCCTAGTGGTATTGCCCAAATGTCTTGAGCTTTTCCCAATGAACTGCTAGGCATCACCCCACGGAGGAGCCTACAGAGGCCGTGTGAAGCCACACGGACCGTGTGGCCTCCCGTGGAATTGACACTTAGGTCAGTTCAGGTTGGGACAAACTCTGGGATAAAGATAAAATCAGCCAAGTGAAGGCACACGAGCGTTCACACGGTCCATGTGACGCCACATGGTCTGTGTCGCCTTCCGTGTGACTTACTATGTGGAAATTTTTCTAAGTATATGATTACCGTCTCATAACTTTGTTGTGGAAATTCGTTTCAAGTATCGTGACATGGTCGGTCTCACGGCCCGTGAGGAAACACACAGACCGTGTAGACATCCGTGTGACACTATTTAGTTCCGTGAAATTCTCCTTCGACAGATCTTGAGTGTTGGGTCTTGGCCGTTGTTCACGATTCATGTGACGCTACACGGACCGTGTAGCGAGCCATGTGACCCAGACAGACCAAATTCAGGTCCATTTCATTAAGGACATTTATATAATTTTGGTTTGTTTTAAACATGAAATATGACCTTTTTCCTATTCTAAACCCTTAACTCAGCTGAAAACCCCTCCCCTCTTCATTCATTCACCTAAGTCACTCTACCCACTCTCAAGATCACTTCCCTATTCCTTCCAATTCTCCTCTCTCAAAGATCAAGCTAGGGTCTTAATTGGAGTTAATTCAATTCAAACTTCTGCTCCTCGAATCAAGGTATGTGGGATTGATTCTTGGTCCCTTTCAACCAAGAAGACCCAAAAATTCCTTTTAATCTATTTCATGAATTTTAGTCATTTTAAATATGAAATTTCATTATTTGATTTTATTAAACCTAATTAGATATAGGTTGTATTTTACCTATTATTTCAATTCATTTTGAATACTATTATGATGATTTACATTGAGTTATGAAATTATAAACATGCATGTCCCCTTTAAAAATCGATTTATGCATGGGTGACTATTACTATGATTTAGATGTTGATTAAAATTATGGATTTATTCAATTTCATATTATGGTGTTGATTTAACTTGAATCTATGTTACCCATGCTATCCTCACATCATGCATTTTATTACATTCATTAGCATTGATATGTGGAAATTATGAAGTGGGTTAAGACCAATTATGTTTTATGAAATGATTATGATATGATTTTTGTAAGGCATTGTTTATGACAAAAAGGTGATCACCGGTATGTTTATGATTATGGCTCTTTGAGAATTATGGGTGCTTGCACCATTATGTATATATGTAGATGAACTATTCCTTGAATGAGCATTATGATTATGATCTTATTATTTGGCATTTGAGCCTAAATGTGCATTGAACATTTTGAAATGGATATTGACTCTTTTGAAAGCACGTATATGTATAAGTATTCATGTGGGATGTTGTTGAGTTAGCACTGATGGATTGGAGGCGTCAGAGATATCCCCAAGGTCCCTCTCCCTTTCTTTGAACTATGTGCCAACATAGGGACGCTATATACGTATATGATTATGAAAACCCTTCTGAAAAAGTGATTCCTGTAAGGAAGGTGGCCATCTGCCGAAATGCATGGTCGTAAGGTGTGATGTAGATTACCTTTGACAAGTAATCTTCTCCCTACCGGTGGGAGGTCCCAATTGGTCTAATCCATGTAATAGCTCGCATGGGTTTGATTTGTCGGTTATAGTCCATTCCCATTATATAGGAGCATTTTTGCATTGCATGCATCACAGATTTCATGGCATCTTGTATACTACCTTTTGCTAGATATATGATTCTTTCTATATTATGTGCCCTTGTCATCTAATGTTGAAGTGCATGTTATTAAATTCATTTGCATCGCATGCCTGCATACTTAGTATATTCAAACGTAGTAATGCATACTTTATGCCTAAATGATTTTACCATGTAAGCACCGAGCACTTTGAATACCAGCCTATTGACGAATATCCCATTCTTGGAGTTATTATGGTGAGTGCTGTCTTCCGAGTGTGAACCGACTATATTTTTTTTGTTACTTACGGATGTTTCTCTTTATTGAGGGTGAGCCCAAAATTTGTCCTGGCCCCATTCCTTTGACTAGAGGCAATGTTTGGCACTATGTAAACTCTCTTTAGATTTGTTGCTACGACTATTGTATTAATTTCGTGTTGTCATTACGATTCCTGAAATTTGGCTTAGCTGTAATCGTGTGTGTTTGCATGCTAATCTCGAACTAATGATGTGGATATTGATATCTGAGGCTTGTTGGGGGGGCTTTCGGGTCCCTATTCGTCGTGTCACATCTAGACCCTAACCCTGGGTCGTGACAAACAAAATGTCCCATTCCTTGCCAATGTTCTAAGGAAGCTACCCAATTCCTTTATCACTACTTCAGTAGGACCAATAGGCCGGTACAATTCATTTAGCACGATCAATTTATGCTCGCTACGTCCATGTTCAGCTGACATTTGTGTACCACATCTTTTTCGTTTATTTGTGGAATGACCTACAATAATATGATCAAAAGATTTTACAGTTACGTAGAAAGTTTCTTGAATAATATGAACTTAATCTTAAATACAATTGCCTTGCTCCTCAGATTGGCCATTTTCATCAAGATTGATAGAATTATGTGCATGATCTAGTTGTATTTACTCCTGAATTGCTTGTCATGTAGGAGTGCTGGGATGTACCGACTCTTGTTGCACTTGTTCATGTAGTGGTTGTGATGGGGGAATAGTGGCAAATTTTTGTGTCGCAGCTGTATTAGAGATCCAGCTCGAATGTAGTCTAAGTTTTGCTTGAGCTCGTGATGGTTTTCATTTAACTTGAGCCTGTGAACATCTGGAACGTAGTTTGAAGTATGCTTTTGCTAGTGACTTTATATCTTTTTGTTTCGCAAAGATACAAGTGATCCAGCTAGAACATACTTTTTTTTTGATAATTTTCTTGCTTTTTCTTGAACACTCTTCTTGACTCATAATGATTAAGTTACTCTCTGTGGAAATGAAATAAGAATTAAACCTCATATGAAACTATAAAGTGAAAAAATAGTTAACTACTAGCAAGTAAACTATTATAGTTTGGGTAAAAGACTCCAAATAAAATTAAACTTCATGATTTTTATTTGTTTTTGTATACAATTTATACTTGCACTTAGCCTATTTCCTACTATCAACAAACTTTTAAACTATAGGCCAAAGACACCAAATAGGATAAGTTAGGTAATGCCTAGGGCTTCTCAGAAAAGAGGATTTGGTCCTGTTGAACTTAGTAATCCTGTTGAGCAATCGCTCCAAAAAAACTTTTTAGGATTGAGCCTCACATTCAGTGGCCTTTTATTTCAGGTTTAGCCTATTTTTAGTGGGATAATAGGTTAGGGACAGGACCTTTAGCCCATTACAAAAATGATATAACCAGGTCCAACATTATGAAAGTTATTTCTTTCCATGATCAAGGATAGTGGAATGTGGCGACAGTCACTCAAGTTGCTCCACCTCAGTTGGTTCCACATATTGTTGCTCATGAGTTCCATTATCAGGAAGCTAGTATTGACAAGGGAATCTAGAAAACTAGCAATGATGGTAACTTCACTTGTTCCTCAGCATGGGACCTCATTAGGAAAAAGAGGGATAAAGCTGGTATCAACACACACACTTGAAAGAAATTGATCCATTTCAAATGCTCATTTCTATTGTGGCGGGCTATAAGGGGCAAGCTTCCTACATTTTTGTTGCAAGGTACTTTTCCAGGAACACTTATGAGTTCTTTGTTTGTTCTATTGGTATTAAGAGAAGTTATACTCCTCTTAGGAGTATGCTTATGAGATGGTGGTCTTGTAAAGGCAAGAATGATGCTCACAGATTGATTCTCCACTCTACCCCTATTTTTGTGTGTTGGAACCATATGATACTCACAATTTATTCTCTATCTGTAAAGACACTTTCCTTATGTTATCTATAGCTTATTCATATGTCAAGTGGCCTTTAATTGGAAGGAGCTAATCTTAATGGTTGAGGGCTTCTTAATGGTCGGGTTCTTTTAAGTATATACTTGATGAGTTTCTTTGTGTGAATTTACAGATACAATTATCAATACAAAAAAAAAAAAAAGAAAAGAAAACTTAGAATTTTATCAGTGAAGCTGTGATGATCTTTAGTGATTCATTGTCTTTCTTCAATTAGATTTTAAAAAAATCTCGCAAAAAATGTAGAATTTTAGATTTAAAATAAAAATGAAATGATTGATAAGGTACGAACAAGCATGAATATAAAATATGTCTACAACATGCTATCCTCTCTCACAAAATTGAAACTCAAAATGACAATGTGCATTTGCTTAAAAGAACTTGTGAACATCCTTGTCTAATCGTCTTCCTCCGTCCAATCCCAAGCAGTACCATCAAGCACATCCTCCTCTTTCGATGTTTCCACAAATATGCCTTCAGAATGTTGTTCATTATATGGAAGATCAACAATATCAATGGCCATATCTTCTCTTGAGAATCTAAAGTCACCTATCAAATCTAGCTGAAGGATCCATGTCATCATTAGACTCCCTCCAAAATGAGTCTCCTATATTAGGACAATTATCTTCTTCAAGATCATACAAATCAATAGGCACTTTATTTCTTGTATAATAATCATCTTCCTCAATTGGATCCGCGACATAAAAAACTTGATAAACCTATGATGTCAACACAAAAGGATCATCTTTACTACATAACTTGTTGAAGTATACCCGAGTCAACCCATACTCATAAACATTCCGAAACCAATCACATCTAAATAATACAACACTAACATAACCATAATAATCAATCTCTATGATATATTGAATAACTCCATAATAAACAACCTCTCCGTCGATGGGATTTTCATCCCTAACACTCGCAAAACTATTAGTTGTCGCTGATAAAGTCACTCTATTATTTTGAGTCTTAAGTGAAGCATCGCAACTTTTTTGTATGAAAACGATATCCATTAATAAAGTATACAGTATATCTCTTGGCTACCATATTAGGACCTTTGGATAACCGTCATATATGATGAGGCACTTCAACATTTTGAACTTTCTCTTCAAACCAATTGCTAGATTCACGACTGTGGCTCCTTCTCTTGCCCATGCATTAGATCGACTATGATTACCCACCAAAGTCTCATGTTCCCCACAATGATGCATATGACAAAATTTAATTATTTGATATATATAAATGAATTATGGTTAATATATATATAATTATTGTATAATTTATCATACTCAATAAATATTTCCACTTGGTCATCTCCCGTATTGAAAAGGGCATATTGATGTGCCTCATAACGTAATTGTGAATCCATAAAAAACATTCAATCCTTTTTCTTCTCACGTCCAATTGGATGACCTATCTTAGGAAATATAGGTGAATGATTTTGATCAGACTCCTCATCCTCAATTTGATATCTACTAAATCTTGTCTTCACACCATCATCTAAGTATCTCGAAGAAAAAATCAACCGCTCTTCACCTACAAAGCCTTCTACCATTGATGCTTCTGGAAAATAACAATTACAAACAAGCCCCTTCAAGTCACATAACTCTCTCTTAATGGAATATATACAACGAACATGAGTCAGGCCCCCAAGATTAATCTCATTCACTAAATGAACACTTAAATGTACCATTATATCAAAAAAAGAAGGATGAAAAATCATTTCAAGGTTGGATAATATTTCACCAATTTCAGACTCAAGTTTTACAACATCTCTTTGACTTATTACCTTACTACATATGACTTTAAAGAAATTTCCCAACCTAATTAATGTCAATGCGACATTTTTAGGAAGGACCTTTCTAACAACAATCTGAAGTAGGTGATGCAACATAAAATGAGCATCATGACTCTTATACCCACATATCTTCATCTCTTTCAAATGCATACGATTTGAAATATTTGAAGCACATCCTTTAGGTAATTTGGCCTTTTTGAAGATGCTGCAAAATAACTTTTTCTTTTTGGGATTCATAAAGAAAGATGATTGGCCAAAACTTACATTTCCATCATCCTCTTCTATTGGTTGTAGCTCCGTATGTATTCCCATTTCTTGTAAGTCACATCAAGAATAAATATGATCCTTTGGCTTTCCATATATCTCCAATAAAGCTCCAAGCAAACTATCACATATATTCTTCTCTATATGCATCACATCAAGATTATGCCTCAATTTGTTATGTACCCAGTATGGCAATTCCAAAAAGATAGACATTTTTCTCAACGAACCATTATTATCTCGAGGCCATTTTTTTCGCCCCTTTCAGAAAGTATTATTGTATCCATTAAGCTCTTAAAGCACTTCGATACCTGACAAAGGAGTAGGTGCAGGTCTATGTTCCTCTTTACCATCAAATGAATTCTTATATTTTTCGCAATAGATGATCATGAAGCAAAAATCTTCGAAGACCCAAGTAAAACATTTTACGACTATGTTTGAGATATTCAGAGCATATGCCATAATTACAAGTAGGGCATGCCAATTTTCCCTTAGTGCTCCATCTCAAAAGCATTGCTAATGCAGGAAAGTCACTAACTGTCCACATTAAGGCTGCCTGCATTTTGAATGTTTGCTTGGTCACAACATCATATGTTTCTACCCCAGGTTCCCATAATTCCGTCAATTCTTCAATCAGTGGTTGTAGGTACATATCTATATTATTTCTTGGAGACGTTGGACCTGGAATAATCATAGACAACATAATATACTCTGGCTTCATGAAAATCCATGGTGATAAATTATAATTCATCAACATAACAAGCCACATCCTATGAGAAATACTCATGGTTTGGAATGGATTGAAACCGTCACTTGAGAGTCCTAACTGAACATTACGAGGATCGTTAGAGAAGAGTGGGAGTAAATGGTCAAAACCCTTCCATGCTTCCCCATCAATAGGATGCCGTAAATTTCCATCATTGGGTCATCTATTAGCATGCTATCTCATTGCAACAACAGTTTTATGACACATGAATAATCTCTGAAGCCTAGGTTTTAAGGAAAGTACCTTAAAATCTTTGCAGGAATTTTAGAGCTTGTATTTGTTAAGGCACCATCAGCACTCTTCCATCTAGAACACCCACAAATAGAGCAATTATAAAGCTTTTCATTATCCTTCCAGAGTAACATGCAATCATTAGAGCATGCATTATTTTTCACAATGAAGACCCAATTTTTTAATCATATTTCTAGCCTTATTAAAAGACTTTGGTATCTGCGGAAAGGGAAATGCCTCTATTATCAACACTAGCTAGTTTAAAAATGCTACATTGCTCAACCCATGCAAGGATTTAAACAAGTATAACCAAATTGTGAAACTCAATTTAGTGAAATTTTCACAACCTGGATATAGTTATTGCTTTCCTTTCTCTAACAATTTAAAATATTCTTTGCATCTTCTGATAGTCCCTCTCTTACTCCTTTTGCATCCCATAATTCCACCGCTACATTTAGAAATGTATCATAAAGTAGTCCATCAATATCATCATGTAAATTAGAACCTTCATCATTATTGAGTTAATTATCAAGAAGTTGACACATAATAAAAATAAGTTAGGAAATAAGATAGAGTTATCCGTTTTGAGTTAATTAATGCAAAATTCTCAAATAAAATGAGAAATAAGTTATGGCAAGGAAATTGGGATAACCAATCTTTCAGAAGTTATGGCAAAATAGGAATAAACATTAGTGGCTCTTTATCCAACCATTGACATCTTGCTCACTGGGGGTCGTGATCCTATCTGCCGGACACATTAACGATAACACTTTAAGCACGAGGTGATAACACAGCCCAAGACTAACAGGTACAATAGTTAATCAGTTGACTAACTAGACTGAGAGAATACCAATAATGCAGCCATGCAGTGAACACATAGAAAAATAACTAAAGGAAGTAGCATAAATCACAAGACTAAACTTCAGACAAAATTGGAAAATAGAACTTATCTAACGTTAACTATCTATTTATTACTTTAACAACGAGGTGATAACACAACCCAAGACCAACAGGTACAACAGTGAATTAGTTGACTAACTAGACTGAGATAATACCAATAACGCAACCACGCAGTGAGCATATAGAGAAATAACTAAAGAAAGTAGCACAAATCACATGAGTGAACTTTAGACAACATTGGAAAATAGAACTCATCTAATGTTAACTATCTATTTATTACTTTAACCATGAGGTGATAACACGGGCCAAGACCAACAGGTACAATAACTGATCAATTGACTTACTAGACTGAGAGAATACTAATAATGCAGCCACGCAGTAAGAACATAGAGAAATTAACTAAAGGAAGTAGCACAAATCACAAGACTGAGCAATAGACAACATTGGAAAATAGAACTCATCTAATGTTAACTATCTATTTATTACATTGACCATGAGGTGATAAAAGAGCCCATGACCAACAGGTACAATAGTTAAAGCAACCACACAGTGAGCACATAGAGAAATAACTAAAGAAAGTAGCACAAATCACAAATTGAACCTTAGACAACATTGGAAAATAGAACTCAAAGCTCTATAACTGCAGGAACTAATCATACTCTGCTCCTCCACTTCAAAGATTCTCTCGAGACACCTCAAGCTGATCCTGATGTAAGTATTTTTATGAGTCTCGAATGGATGAAACTTATATATCTAAAACTGACTTAACAACTTCGATGCCACCAAATGTGTTTTCCTTTAATAGAGTTGTCTACACCACTACCCATTTTTTCATTAAAAGTGTATCTCCCATTATCTTCGTGTCGAAGAAAAAAATAGAGAGATTAGAAAATGAGGGTAGCGCTGCAATTTATAAAATCTAAGGGAAAGATATGGTAACTTGGAAAATTAGGGTAGGCTGCAATTGGAAGATGGGACCTTAGATATGGTAACTTGGATTTCGATTGTATGCTCTACTTATTTTTATAATGGTTTCAGGTTCTAACGTTCTACAATTATTAATTTTCCTTGTTTGGCAGGTAAGACATTGGCAACTCTCACGCATCACAAGAAATTTGTTCGAGCTATGGGTCAGCATCCTTCAAAGTATGTTTACAAAACAAATGTTGCTATTTTTTTTTGATTTCTTAGATTCTCCTTGGAGTATACTACTGATTATTATTTTCATTCTTCTGTAGGCATTGTTTTGCTTCTGTATTAGAAAATAACATAAAAGTATTCAACCTCCAAAAATGAGAGTTTATTAAAAAACATGCTGTAAGTTTCATGACATGCCAATAAAACATAATATCTACATCTTAATATATTTTTCATCAAACTCATTATCGTTTTTCTTGGTAAATTAGAATCTAAAGTCATGTCGACATATGTATTCACTACTTATGAAAAAGGAGAATTGACCCACACATTAATTCGACATTAATTTCAAGACTTATGAGCTTACCAATTTCAAAAATTATGTCAAACATATTATCATATTTTCAAAGACCTAAACAGAACACCTAACGTCGATTGAGGTCGATGGCGGCAGTTAACTAGGGGTTGAGTCAAAAGTTTTTCAAGTAGATGAAAGAAAAGCTAAAGATATGACAAATTAATTACCCAACTAACATGAAGAAGAACAAATCTACAAGAGAAAAAGAAAAATATGCATAAAACAAATAAATTTTTTAGAATAATTAGTGAAAAACTTAGATAGCATACCAGTGATTTTAGAGTCTGAGGAATTGAAGATCTAAAATTAGTGAAGAAACTAGAACTTTTTTACTCTCTGGTGAACGATTATACACTTTTTGATGATTGAGCTGAAGATAACCTACACTGAACTCTCCAATTGAAAACCCACAGGAAACGTTTCTCCAACTGATGAAAAACAATGAGATTATCCCGAAAAAAATAAAATTAATACTAACTGAGTGGGACAAAGAAGGGATTATCGGAGAAAGATGATCGGAGGAAAAAAAATCTTTTGAAGACATGCGTGTTGGCAAAGTTATAGAAGATGGCGGAGCTATTCAAGATCTTTTGTATTTTCTTTTTGTTAGAAATAAAAGGTGGAGGGAGTGTACATTATAATTGGCGGCATAGTAAAAATGGGGTGAAAAAAATGAAGGAATCGTACAACCATAGCAATAGAAATAAAACTATTTCCATAAATATTTTTCACAACAGTAGTACAAAACTGTTGTAATAAGCACTCTACGACAATGGTTATTTGAACAATTGCAACGCTTGTTTGATATGTGTTAACAAGCCAATATTCTTTAAGCAATGCATGTAACCGTTGTCATAGAATTCTATGGCAACGGTTTTGGAACTGTTGCCATAAATATCGTTGCCATAGGCAAAATTTCCATTAGTGATGCTTAAGCTCACTTTATGTGTCTTTCATCTCATACGTACCTCTATGTTGTAGTTATTAATGATGGCATTACAATTTCATACATCATTGCATCTCACATACTTAGTACATTCCAATGTATTAACAAATATTTATGCCTGCATGATTTAACCATGGAGGGACACGTACTCCTTCATCGACTTGTGGCTAGTATTCAACGTTCAAGACTAGCCTTTTTATTTGTGGTGAGCCCTTAGTTCGAGAATCTACCATTTTTCCTTTTCTAGCTTGTGTATTATTTGAGATGATATATTTATGGCCCTTTGGAAGCATTTTCTTCCTTTATTGTTAAACATTTTTGTATTTGATGGAAACTGAGCATTATTGGTTACGTCCATCAATATGTTAGTTGGTATGCTGTATGGAGAAAAATATGTTAGTACTCCATGCTTTTTAATGTTACTTCATTGTCTTAAAAAGGCTCATAGACCCTTTCCTATTTTACTTCTATAGTAATTATATGTTTATTCCTATGAATGCTTAAGATGACTTGGGTAAGGTGCCCTAGGATATCTCATTCGCCGTGTGATGGCTAGGCCCCTAGGTCAGGTCGTTACAATTTGAGGATTTTTTGCAAGAAATAGGATTCAGAATGGTTTTGGAGAAGTTCAGCATTGTTATGTTGGTTTTGGCATTTTACGAACCCATCTATGGTCCATGTTTTGATCTACGAGCCATAGATAGCATTCATGGATATACATATAGTGGCTTGGATAACAGTGGGATCTATGAGGCCAATGTATGAGTTGTGGTTCTAAGTACAACCCGTAAAATAAGGGTTATGGATGAAATGGTAGAAATGACTACTCAGGTCTAAAAGGTAATATTATGGGCGATAATCCAAAAGACGAATCATATATTGATGTTCGTAACTACCCACCTAGAATTACACAGTGCAAACTATGAAAGAAACCACGAACATGGAATGAAGTACAATTCATAAACTGTAATAATCCAATTTTTCTATTTCATTTTGAAGTGGCTTTTGAGTTGTTATATATATATATATAGGTCTTTAGTTTTTTCCATGTTATGTTATTCCATGTTTTTAGTTCTAGATTCAAGTTAACATTGTGAAATACTAGTTCATATTTGTTCATAATTTTTGAAAATTTTGAATTTTCTTTCATCCACTCTTATTGTAAGTTAATGATTGCGATTATAATGATCATTATTTATCATCATATTATGAACATGAATAGCTAAACCCACAACTAGGGTTGTGGGAACCATGAAGAATAATAAAGTAAAACCGAATAACTAGTAATCCTTGTGTAGTGTGCATGCATGTATTATTTATCTCTTCATTTTGATAGTGTTTTAACAAATGCAAACATTAGAACTCCCCTTATTCTACCTGCCGAACCAAGGGGATAGTGAATGATAAAAGGGATAAATAACATAGATTTGCACATGATTACAGTCATATAATTAGTATGACATATCACAGGATGACCAAATCTAGGACCATAGTAAGTGTTAGTAACGCATACACTCGTAGATAGACCAAGTTGTGTGGGATTCATTTATTTGTCGGACCAAGGTCTTATGTGAACATAACTTACTAGTTATGTATGTTACACACTAGAAAATATTACTATTATGATGTTATACTACGTTATATATTTTTGGGGAACACAATACCCTAGTTGAATACTTATATTGATTTTTCAACACTTGCATGCAAACTGATTATAGATTAAGCTTTCTATTTACTGCTTTTCATTTAAATACGAACCCCCTTTATTGAAATAAGTCTATTAATAGCTCGAATTCACACTAATTGAACTAAGTGTGAACCATATTCCTAATGGGATCGACCCTAACCTTAGATAGGTTATATATTTGACAGCGACCACTTATACTTCTCCTGAGAGGTGTAATTTGGGTATATCAAGCATACTCCCTCACACTCCTACTTCCATGGAGGAGATTGGTGAACTCCTGGATCTTAGTCTTTGTTAGCTCCAAGGGAAAGAATCAATCTAGGAAGGAACCCTTGAACTCTCCATGCAATAGGACCTACAACTTCACCCTCATGTAGTCATCTACTGGTCATACCATAGTTTGACCATGCACCTAAGTAGATAAGCCACAAGCTCGAACTTCTTATTTTGAGACACCCCCATAATTACCACAATCTTATAAGCTTTGTCAATGAATACTTAAAGATTTTCATCCACTTTAGAACCGTGAAATTCGTTTGAATTCATTCTCATGAAGTCCTTAATTATTGTAGCTAGGGTAGGTACTTGAGGAGGAGAAAACAAATCCTTGACTTACTTGGTTGACCATGGCTTAGACCAACATGGTAATGGTGTTTTATAGCTCTGTATGCATAACTACCTCGTCATGGAGAGCTTGAGGGACCAAAATATCTTGTTGCTCATTTGGATCGACCACTCATCACATGGGCACCCTTCTTGGAGGCATCATCTAAAAAAGAAAATCAACAATTTGTTAGACATAGGAGATCTTAAGAAAACTCTAAGGCATGATTTGAATCGTGAAAGAAGGGGAAAGTTCCTGAAATACCTTGTAGCCTCCTATTTATAGATGGGGTGCGCTTCAAATCCAAGAATAAGACTCTACTCAACACACTATGTTGGACTTCCAAGAATACTTTCAAAAGCTCATACTCTGGCATCTAGTTTTTCATGGCCCAAGCTAGGTTCTAAGAGCAACACGACAAATGAGAACCTGAGATACCCTCAAATAAGCCTCGTAGCATTCATTCAAGAATTCTAGGTTATGAACATAGCAATAAGCAAAAATTAAGGGAAATGGGACTTAAGGATATCGCATAAATCATTCAGAAAAAGTATCTTGTAAGGACCCAGACTTCGTACGACCTTGATGGAGCTTGGAAATTTGGTTATGAAAAGGTTTGGACCAAGGTGACACATTATAAAAGACTTCACGGTCCGTGTGAGGGTATACGGACTACATAGAGGCTCTTTGAAGTGGCTCTTGGCCTTGTGTGGGGTGTGATGGCCTTAGTGTGGAGTTTGATACCAAGGCATATGTCACGCCCCAAAAAGAGGGGAGGCACAACTAGCACCCGATACCATTATTGACCGGGTAAGCCGCAAAACATGCTAGTTGACTAAACTAGGGACTATATGAAAATCGGACAGCATAACGTTTGAAAAACTAAGACAGGACCGTTTAAGTCATGACCAGGTCAAGAACATATCTTGTACATCAAGATAAGTAAACAAAAATGATAAAGTACTAGCTAGCCGACAAAGCTACAACAAAAAAGGTACAAGCACACAATATATATATATATATATATATATATATATGTCAATTTTATTATTGGAGACTGAAAGGCACAAAAGAACCAATCCACAATAGCCTCTAAGAAAATCACTAATACCCCCGAGATAGGGCTCTGACTATACCCAATTGTACAAAAAAAGTAAGCATCGTGTGAAAGCTTCAGGAAGAAGTAGAGCTTACCAACTCACAGCTGAACTGGGCTCCTAGGGAGGGGTCGATAAGAGTCCCTACCTGAACCTAGACATATGAGATAAAATGCAGCATCCCCTGGCAACAGGACATCCGTATGAATAGACGTATATTGGTATGTAAGGCTGAATGTAAAACCATAGATAACTGTAGTAAAAAGGGTAATAGAAATATCACCTGTAACCAATACTCAAGTAACCTTAATGGCCAATAATCAACCTCTTTGTGATCACATATGCATGGTATGCTCGAGTATCACATGTCGTGAATACATAAAAATATATGCAAATGCTTGACATACCCAACCAAATGTTAGAAATGGCGGTCCTTTCTGGCAGCTGACTGGCATCATATTTGCCAACTTGTGGCCATCTGTACCATACATACATATATATATATATCATTTGGAAAATAGCCCTATACCTCCAATTATAGCTCGAAATCCACGCATAACGTGCAGTGTATGATATGAATATTGAATGAACAAAGTAGGCCATAACATAAATTTAGCCAATCTTGGCTTATTGGTACACTTATTCTCATAGCATTTTAATCATTGTCATTGCATATACACCTGATTTGTGGAATTTTACATGTTTTTTGAACAAGTTTGACAACAAAACCCAACATTTAGAATGAAGCCTTAACTTGAAAATATTCATAAAGGTGCCTTACATAATGTTTATACTTGGTCCCATGTCAATTAGTAAAGTAATGTATTTAATCATAATTAAGTGCCTTTGTAGTTAAAATAGGAGCACTACGCTATACATTATTGGAAATCAACACGTTACTTGTTAAGTGCTTCAATTATATTTTTCTTGTTTGAATTAGGACTGATTATAAATACTACATTCCCTTCTTAGTCTACATTTATTTTAATGAAAATACACCAAGAAGAGAAACACCTCAAACATATGGATAGGTAGCCAGGAAATTCGACAAAATTATATATAGATATTGATTGTCCAGTTTAAGCGAACGAATGGAATTTCAACCTAATGTCATCATGAAAATAACTCAGCTACAATCACAATGCCTTTCACAGAAGGTTTTTCCAGTAACCGAATAGTAAGATATCACATTTGACGTTTTGGTAAACTTCTCAGATTTCGTGCTAAAAGGAGGGACAGAGCTTAGCCTTAACATATCTTCCCAACAGACGTCCTATTTCCCAAAGTTTCTTCATGAGAGTTATTCCTTAAGTCATAAGCTTTGCAAAAACTATATACGCAGCTTAAAGAGAGCTATAAACAGTCCAGAATTTAGCATTAATGACCAGATTCAACAAATAGTATTTACGCGAGGAAATGTCCGTAAAACTTCATAAAAATGACCGTAAAGGAGCTCTAAGATTATTACCTGAAAAAACTAGCTATAAATAAAGAATAACCAGTAGGAACACCACTCTCTTACAGCCCATAAACATCCCCAAACAAAGCTAACAGGAGGGAAAATAATTGCAAAGCGTAAGGCACACATTCCCAGACATGGGGATGAATTTTAATGGTACAAACGCGGAAAACTTACACAAATCTCCTTGGTACCTTGAGGGAACTTTATCTTCAGTTTATTTGATGTTTTAGATGAAATAGAACTAGGTGGGTTGACCCGACCCAACCCATGACTCGATTTCCTGCTCAGGCAGTCATAGTAATCCTGTGATAACATTTTATTCTGAGACCGGTTTGATGCGAGGTTTTATGCGTTGCATACTAGACTCATAGATATTGAATTTGATAGGTCATGAACCTTCTAACTCCTTATATTTGGGGAGATATATCCTGATACATTTGACCCAAATTTAAGAAGGATTTCATAAAGAAACTTACGGTAGCTGTGTCCAACCTTTATCTTGCAACTTTATTGATTCCAAAACTTAATATATGATCTTTGTGCTACTAAAATAACCTTTAAAAAATCCATTATTAGCAAATTATACACTTTTAGTCCCATCCAGAATGTGAACCAAATTTAAATCTTCCAAAAAGGGCGAGGTGCCACTCGGGCCATTTCTCTAATCCTAAATATGTATTTAGGGTATTCCTTTGGCTTAAAAATTTAGGTCCTTCACATTGCCACTTATTGGAAGCCTTATTATCCTTAGGTTCCACCCAAAATTATATATGTCTTATATGACATGCCCCCTATGTATATATATGGAAGACGTGAAACACGGGGTCTCAAAGCCTCCCCCTGTTAAGAACATTCATCCGCAAATGTGTCTAGACAGCGTCTTGGTTGCATTACTACATCTTAAAATGTGAGTTTTGAGGATATACCTTTTATCTCTCTAATCCATAAAACTTTAAAAACAATTCTAATTACTAAGCTTTGTATAACTATCCTTTCTACACTGCTACTATGAAGCTTACCGCATTTTGCACATGGAGGAGTAGGTTGTCTCATTTGTACAGAGCCCTCCTGGAAATGGCTCTCAGGCTGGTGTGGACTCTGCCCCGGCCCTGACTGAATATAACGATCAAATTGCTGGCCTTGTGTTTTTGATGGGGAACTACCCGAAGACGGGGGTCGATATCGGTGAAATGAAGGCCTAAAATTGCCATGTGGCTCCCTATAAGACCCCATAGTATGAGCCCTCTTATTCTTCTCCCTATCTCTACAAGTATCCTGAATCCTATGAGAAAATTCCTCTGTAGTCTGAGCAAAAGCTTGAATACGAGAAATATCTACACCATCCTACAAAGAGGCTACCCTGCAGTCTCTGATCAAATGACCCCCCAAACCATCCACATAATGATCAACTCTTGCACTCATGGTATGTAAAATATCTGGTGCATACCGAGCCAGAATTAAACCTAAGGCTATACTTACTTACACTCATAACCCCCTGCCTCAAATTGATAAACTTGTTAAGACGGGCCTCCCACACCTCCCGTGGTAAGTAATGAGCTAAAATGCCTTAGAGAAGTCCTCCCACTCTGTTGGCAGAGCATCAGGACCTCTAGATCTCTCCACGACTCATACTTCAAGATGGCGACATTACATAGTCGAAAAGAAGCCAACTCCACTACCTCGGTGACATAGTCATGTATCACCGTCAATGCTATATACACATGGTCTATGATGTCCTTTGGATCCTCAGTGGAACTGGATCCTATAAATACTGGAGGGGCCAAGTGAAGAAACTCTCGTACCTTTGAGCTTTCTATTTGACCCCTTCTGGTTTTTGCTCTCGCCTTTAGTTGTCTCTGATGAATAGAAAATATCCTAGTCAGTAGCTGAACAACCTCTCTCATACACTTCTCCCCAGTCTCTGGTAGGGTTGGGGGGTACTGGACCCCTTTGGCTGTCAATAGGTGCTGGTGAATCTGGTACTATAGACACTAGAGGCCCTCTGCGTGCCTCAATGGGGAGTGTATCTACCTGACCAGGCAAAGAAAAACTGGTAACTTCTCTAAGATCCATTTTCACCTAACATGGTGCCATTAACTGAATGTAGACAGCCTGACAAATAAAACATCCCACAAAGCACAATTAAGATTTCATGTGTTCCTATAACTTTGGTCTATAGCACGATCTATTAAGTGAAAGAAAGGTAACCATCCGAAATGCCCCATAGCCTCCTGATTATAAGTGTGGTGCACAATACACCCATAAGAAAGACTCTACTCGACACGACATTTTGGATCCTTAGGACATGACCTACTCTGATACCATATTAATCACGCCCCAAAAAGAGGAAAGGTGCAACAGGCAACAATACCATTATTGGTCGGGTAAGCCACTAAACATGCTATTTAACTAGACTAGGGACCAAAAGAAAATTGGGCAGCAGAACATTTGAAAAACTAAACCGGCACCATTTAGGTCATGACCTGGTAAGCAAATCTTGTACGTCAAGATAAGTAAAACTAAATGATAAAGTACTAGCTAGCCGACAAGGTTGCAACAACAGAAGTACAGGCGCGCGCACACACACACTATATATATATGTCCCAATCTTATGACTGGAGACTGAAAGGCATAAAAGAACTGACCCACAATAACATGTCCACAATAGCCTCTAAGAGAACCAATAATACTACCAAGCCAGGGCCCCGACTACACCCAACTGTACAACAAAAAGTAAGCATCATGTGAAAGCTCTAGGAAGAAGTGAAGCTTACCAACTCACCGCTGAACTGGACTCCTAGTGGAGGGGTCGATCAGTCCTTACCTGAACCTGCATGCACGAGATAAAATGCAGCGTCTCTAGGCATTAGGATGTCTGTACGAATAAACGTGTACTAGCATGTAAGGAAGAATGTAAAATCATAGAAAACCGTAGTAAAAATGGTATAGAAATACCACTGGTAACCAACACTCAAGTAACCTTAATAGCCTATGATCAACCTCATAGTGATCAAATATACATGGTATGCTCGAGTATCACATGTTGTAAATACATATACATAGATGGAAATGCATGACATATCTACCCAAATGCTAGCAATGGTAATCCTTTCTGGTATCTGATCATATATCATTTTGGCAAATAGGCCTCATACCTCCGATCATAGCTTAAAGTCAATGCATAATGTGCAATGCATGATATGAATATTGAATGCACATAGTAGGCCATAGCATACATTTAGTCAATCTTTTCTCATTGCTACACATATTCTCATAGTATCATAATCATTGTCGTAGAATATACACCCGATTTGTGGAATCTTACATGTCTTTTGAATAAGTTTGACAACTTAACTCAACATTTAGAATGAATCCTTAACTTGAAAATGTTCATTAAGATGCTTTACATAATGTTTATACTTGGTCACATTTCAATTAGTAAAGTAAAGTATTTGAACAGAATTAAGTGCCTTTGTAGTTTAAATAGGAGCATTACGCTAGAGATTATTGGAAATCAACACATTACTTGTTAAGTGCTTCAATTATATATTTGTTTATGGAAGAAGTACTGATTATGAATACTAAATTCCCTTCGTAATCTACATTTATTTTAGTGACACTACACCAAGAAGAGAAACACCTTGAACATATGGATAGGTAGCCAGGAAAACAGACAAAATGATATACATATATTGAATAGGTAGCCAGGAAAACAGACAAAATGATATACATATATTTTATGTCTAGTTTAAGCGAACTAATGGAATTTCAACCTAATACCATCGTGAAAATAACTCACAATGCCTTTCACAGAAGGTCTTTCTAGAAAAAAAATAGTAACATATTACATTTGACATTTTGGGAAACTTCCCGGATTTCGTGCTAAATGGAGGGAAGGAGCTTAGCCTTAACATACCTTCCCAACGGACATCCTATCGCCCAAAGTTTCTTCACGAGAATTTTTTCTTATGACCTACACTTCGCAACAACTATATATACGCAACTTAAATACACCTATAAACAGTCCAGAATATAACATTAATGACCAAATTCGGCAAATAGTATTTACGCAAGGAAATGTCCGTCAAACTTCGTAAAAATGATTGTAAAGGAGCCCCAACATTATTACCTGAAAACACTAGCTGCAAACAATGAATAACCAGTAGGAACATCACTCTTTCACAGCCCTAAATTACCCCCAAACACAGCTAATAGGAAGGGAAAACAATTGCAAAGCGTAAGGCACACATTTCTAGGCAGGGGGAGTAATTTTAACGGTAGAAATGCAAAAAACTTACACAAATCACCTTGGTACCTTGAGACAACTTTATATTAAGTTTATTGGATGTTTAAGATGAAATAGAACTGATTTGAGATTTCGAAAGCTCAAATTTATCCGGCATCTAGGTGTGTTGAGCCGACCCGACCCATGACCCAATTTCTTTCTTAGGCAGTCACAGTAAAACTATCATAACATTTTATTCTGAGGTCGGTGTGATGCACGATTTTATGTGTTGTAAACTAGACTCATAGATATTCAATTTTATAGGTTATAGACCTTCCAACTCCTTATATTTTGGGAGGTATGGCCTGATACATTTGACCCAAATTTAAGAAGGATTTCTTAAGAATCTTACGGTAGCTTTGGCCAGCCTTTGTCTCGCAACTTTCTTGATTCCAAAACTTAATGTATGATCTTTGTGCTGTTAAAATAACCTTTAAAAAAATTCATTATTAGCGAATTATACACTTTTAGTCCCATTCAGAATGTGAAACCCAAGTTAAACCTTCCAAAAAGGGCAAGGTGCCACTCATGTCATTTCTTTAATCCCGAATGTGTATTTAGGGTATTCCTTTGGCTTAAAACATTTGTTCCTTGACATTACCACTTATTAGCAACCTTACTATCATTAGGTTCTACCAAATATTATGTGTGTCTTATATGACATTCCACCCTATGTATATATATGGAAGACAAGAAACACAGGGTCTTACAGTCTCCCCCCCAAAGAACATTCGTCCGCGAATGTATCTAGAAAGTCATTTCTCAAGTACCTTGTGCATCTCTCTATTATTTTTTATCTAAAAACCTATTTATAATAAGTAAAATACAAGTCCAAAATAAAATAGGAAAACTGGATTTGGCAGGCTTTACGATCTAAGTTATTTGCCATACAAAGATCTACGACTTGTAGTTGGGCATCATAGTCTTCATTGTTCAAAATCTGCTTTCACTTCTATGAGATCTTTCTACCAGCCGTATTTAGACTTACGACCCGTATAGGGTGTCATCTGACCGCTTACCAAAAACTCCTCAAATTCTTATCCTCAAGGCACGACACCTAAATTATGGCTCGTATTATATTCTACGGCTCGACCGATTGTTCGTGGATACAACTTCAGAAAATATGTCCTTCAATGGAGCTCAACCACGAAACCACTCTATAGCTCTTGGAAGTATCCATGGCCCATAGAGTGTTTCATATTTCCTCAAGAACTTAGGATCTGCAACACTTAGCCTAAAATCATGTCAAATCCTGTAATCCTGAAAAACAAACATAAAAAGACATCAAACCTACCAACACTACTTTGAGAACACACAAAATTCCTAGTTTTGAGCATCAAATGTATTATATTTCAACAACACATCAATACCTAGGACTCAATTTTCTTTCTTACCGAAATACATCTCTCCATTCATTGGGGAAACCTTCAGATACATCCAATCACATTCATTAAACTCTAATTCTCTTCTCCAATCGATATAAGACTTTTGACGACTTTGGGCAGCCTTCAACCTTTTCGTTATGACTTTCACCTTCTCCATAGCATCAAGCACAAAATCTGGTTCAATTAAGGACATTTCTCCAACTTCAAACCATCCCCCCGGCAATCTACACCACCGACCATAAATGCATCAAATGAGGCGGTACTTATTCTTGAATGAAAACTGTTGCTATAAGAAAATGCAACAAGAGGTAAGTGATCATCCTAACTTCCTTTGAAATAAATCACACAAGCCCTCAACAAATCCTCCAATATTTTAATTGTCTTTTTAGCTTGTCCATTAGTTTGAGGAAGAAATGTGATGCTTAACTTTACTTTTGTACCAAGTCCCTTTTGGAATGACTTCAAAAAATGAGAAGTAAATTGAGCACCTCTATCCAATATAATGGACAATGATAATCCATATAACTACACCAATTCTTGGATGTACACATTAGCATAATCTTCGGCACAATAAAAAGTCTTCGCCGGCAACAAGTGGGTTGTTTTTGTCATTCTATCCACAACCGCCCATATTGAGTCAAATTGCTTTCTAGTCTTTGTCAAACTCATGATGAAATCCATATTCACTATCTCCCATTTCCAAGTTTGTATCTCAATTTCTTCAATTAAACCACCGGGTCTATGATCTTCTACCTTCACTTGTTGATAATTTGGACATTCCATCACACACCTTGCTATGTATTTTTTTTCATGTCATTCCACCAATATACTTCCCTTAAATCTCTATTCATTTTAGTGGATACCATATAAACATAATACTTGGAATTATGGGCTTCATCAAGTATCTTCTCCCTTAAGCCATCCACATTGGGTACACATATTCACCCAATGTAACGCAATGATCCATCTCCCCCTTGTGGAAAAACTCCACTTTCTTATCAACCACCAGCTTCCTCAATTCAACCAAAGTAGGATCATGTCTTATTTTGCCTTTATTTCCTCCATCAAAGACGAGTTTGCCCCACTAAGTACTAAAACCACACCATCATTCAAGCTACTTAACCTTACACCCAGACAAGCGTTCACTAAATGGTGGAATTCTTCGACCAACTCTTTACGTCAACTATTAACATGTGTCATGCTACCCATAGACACTCTACTCAACACATCAACCACAACATTAGCCTACCGGGGTGATACATCACACTTATGTCATAATCCTTTAATAGTTACAACCATCTCTTCTGCCTTAGATTCAAATCCCTTTGGCTAAACACATATTTCAAACTCTGTTAGTTGGTGAATATATCAACATGTACGGTATAGAGGTATTGTTGCCAAATCTTTAATGTGAACACAACAGCAAACAACACAAGATCGTGCATCGGATAGTTCTTCTCATGCGGTTTTAATTGCCTTGAAGCATAGACGATTACCTTTCCATGTTCCATCAATCTAACCTAAACCTATATGTGAGGCATCACAATATACTGCAAAACCATCTGAACCCTTGGGCGATGTGAAGATAGGAGCCAAAGTAAGAGAGATCTTCAACATTTCAAAGCTCTTCTCACATTCATCGAACCATTGAAATTTCACCTTCTTTTAGGTCAACCTTGTAAAATGAGAAGAAATAGAGGATAATCCCTCAACAAACCTTCTATAATATCCGACCAATTCCAAAAAGCTTCTAATATCGGATGAAGATACTGTTCTAGGCAAATTGTTTACAACTTCTAGCTTCTTTGGGTCAACTCTAATACCATCACCTGAAATAATGTGACCAAGGAATGCCACTTCATTTAGCAAAATTTACACTTGCTCAACTTGGCAAAGAGTTGTCTATCTCTCAATATTTGCAGCACAATCCTAAAATGATCTTCTTGCTCTTTTGCATCCTTTGAATAGAACAATATATCATCTACGAACACCACCAACAACATATCCAAATACGGTTTGAAGATCTTGTTTATCAAATCCATGAAAGCGGCAAGGACATTTGTTAGTCCAAATGACATAACGAGAAATTCAAAATGACCACACCGAGTTCTAAATGACCTCTTTGCACTGTCATCTTCCTTCTCCCTCAATTGGTGATATCCAGGCAGGAAAACAATCTTAGAAAGGTAGCTTGCACCTTGTAGTTGATCAAATAGGTTGTCGATCCTCAGAAGTGGGTACTTGTTTTTGATGGTTACTTTAGTCAATTGTTGGTAATCCATATTTATCTTAAGTGAACCATATTTTTTCCTTACAAACAATACGGGGAGCACCCCATGGTGACACACTAGGCCTGATGAACCCTTTATCAAGTAGGTCTTTGAATTGTTCCTTCAATTCTTTAAACTCCATTGGGGCCATTTGATGTAAAGGGATAGAAATTGGTTAGTGTCGGGCAAGAGATCAATACCAAAATCACTTTTCCTTATTGGAGGAATACTGGGTAAATCATCGAAGAATACATCAAGAAACTCATTTACTATGGGGACCAAATCAAGCGTAGGAACAAGATACTCAACATCCATGACTCGGACAACATGATATAGGCAACCTTTAGAAATTATTTTCATAGCTTTCATATAAGAGACCAAACCTCCCTTTGAACACAAAATTGGCTCCCTTGCATTCAAGGATAGGCTCATTAGGAATTTGGAATGTGACCTTGCAGGTTCTACAATCAATTGAGGGATAGGATGCATGCAACTAATTTATACCGAGAATAACATCAAAATCGGTCATATCAAGCTCAACTAGATTACATGGAAAGACTTTATGTAAGTCCGACATGGAATGATTTCAATAAACAGGAGTATAGACGGAATAAGGTTCTAACAACACTTTCAGAGACACGTCAAACTTTATGGCAACATAAGGAGTAACAAAACACATATTGGCACCGAGGTCAAGAAAAGCATACACATCATGATCAAAGACTTTTAACATACCGATAATGACATAGGGAGCCTCATCAACTTCTTGCCGAGCATATAGAGCATAGAACTGATTACCATGTGGACCACCACCTTGAGCTTGGGCGCCTTATCGCACTTTCACTCTTTGAGCTACTTTACCTTGCGGACGTCCTTCTTTATCCTTGTTAGCCATATTCATACACTCAGAGATCTTATGCCCTATCTTCCCACAACCGAAGCATGCATTGGTGCCCTTCAAGCACTCACCAACATGGTTCCTCCCACACTTGGTATATCTAGGAGGGACAACCCCATCTATGCCTCTTTTTCTTTATCAAACCTTTGAGAAACACCTGTTGAAGGTCCTTGACCTTGTTAGAATCGGCCACCACCGGATTTACCATAGGAGAATCCCTCAACATAAGGAGCCTTCTTGGACTCTCTTGACCTCATCTTTTGGAGTTTCTCACTCTCCACTTGTTCGGCATATGTCATGAGTCTAGAGGTATCCATATCCTTTATTAGCATAGCAACCTTACATTGCAGCTTCACCAAATCGAACACACCTAAAATGAACTTATTCATGTGGAACCTAGAGTCAGCCACTAAAGAAGGAACAAATTTGGACAACTTGGTAAACTTGAAGGCATACTCCCTCACATTTATTCCACCTTACTTTAAATTAATAAATTCCATCACCTTAGACTCCCTTAACTCAAGAGGGAAGAAACGATCAAGTAAAGTGTCCTTAAACATTTCCTAATCAGTTGCATCCTCATCATCTCTCTCGGACTTCTATTAAGTAAACCAAACTAGAGCAACTCCCTTAAGCGGATAAGCCGCCAATTTGGCTTTCTTTTCGTATGACACCCCATGTTCTCCACTACCTCATACACCTAATCAATAAACTCTTGTAGATCCTCATCAACCTTTGAAGCATGGAAATCTGGGGGATTCATTCAAGCAAAATCCCTTATCCTTGAAGCCGGAGTATGAATCTTTGGAGAAGCAACAACTTGAGCCAATGTGGTGATAGTGGCTCTAAACTCATCATTAGAAACTTTGTCCACTTGAGGGACTTGAGGAACTTGGGGAGCTACAGGAGCTTAGTTCACATTAGCATCATTTCCCCTTGGTAATGGAGCACGTCATGAAACTATTTCTGAAAACACCAAAGGACAAACATTAGGATATGGAAGCTTCAAAGGCACAACATAGAGTTCGAAAGCAATAAAATTTTCCTAAAATGTCTCATAGCCTCCTATTCAAGGATGTGGCGTGCTTCACACCAATAAACAAGACTCTACTCGACGCGACATGTTGGACACCCTGGGATGCTTCCAAACCTTGTGCTCTGATACCACTTTTGTCACAACTCGGACCCAGGGCCCTACTATTACACAACGAATAAGACACCTGAAGGCATCCTATACAAGCCTCGTGTTTATATCATAAGCATTCATAAAATAAAATAAGCATACAAGAGAATAAGCAAGCGGAAGTACATACACCATAAGAATGTCATAGTTCACATAAGGGAATATACATCACTCCATTACGGTCCTAGTCATGCCTCTACATCAAAGATCTTGGGGGGACTATGACATAGCTCACTAGCTCACCCTCAAGACATACATAAAAAAAAATAAAGTGATAAAGTCTCAACATAAAAAAAGCATCATATGGTTTGTTCCCACAACATGGAAACTCATAAAAAAGTCTTCAATCTCGAGATCTGAATCTAGGCACGAAAATAGAACAATCTCCTCGTCATCCTACCCTACATTGTTAGGTCATGTAGGTAAAAATGTATGTGTTAGAACATACAATGCACTAAGTATGTGGGTATGTCATGAATCAAAGAACATAACAATGGTATCAATATGCATAATCATAATCAATAGAGTAAAGATACAATAAGTATGAGCATGACATTTGAAATCATAAGAAGAAGCATCATAAATCCATTCTTAAACTTAAAAGACATATGTAGGAATAAGATCATAATTGACATTCATAATACCATGTGTAATATCACATGGAAATCCCAATTTTAACTCTACATCAAGCTTAGAGGAGTCAACTTTGCCAAGGTAAATTCGATTCTCACCCTATGGGCTCTATCCTAAAATGGTGAGAACCATCATTTGACCCCACCCTTTAGGTTATATCCTAGCATGGTGAGTGTCCATAATATAAGTTAATTGGATCCAATAACACACCTTTAAGGTATAAAACATGAACATCATTCCTATGGTGGCACATAGTTATGGGACCATGGCATCTACAAAACCTTTTTCGGTACTAAGTCATATCCCACGAAATAAATAAATCATGCATATACATAGCTTTTAAAGATAGGGCATACTTCATTTAAAAATCATGCTTTCATAGCTTCCAAAATAATCTTCATAGTCTTTCATAATACATCATGTCATAAGAATAGTCGATCTACTTTACATTCATCATAATGTTGGTAGACATTCCCACCTTAACATCAACATAAACATTAGGGTCTTTATCACCCTCTTCATCATAGAATCATCATAGCTATAATAACATCATCATTGTCATAATATCGTCATCATCATTTAAAAAATACATTTCACACTTGAGATCATAGGCATAGAAATACATAGTGTTATCATAGGAGACTAGGACTAAGTATGGGCACATGGACATTTGAGTCAAAATCATGCAATTGAGCAAGATTCATAGAGAAAACATGCATTTAACTCAATTTTGAACATTAAAAAAGGAACGCACATCATGCCATTGAGCCCAAATCATGTATACTTTGAAATCATATACTTCTTCTTAAATATCATACACATTATGAAATTCACCATAGTTCATGCATAATTAGTCATAATGACCATATTGGAATCATAATTTATGTATTAGCAATCATAACTTAAAATCCCATAAGCAAAATCTTATGAATTTTGATAAAAAGAAATGTTTTGGATTGGGCTTCATGGATGTATCTAATCCATGAATGAAGCCCTACGTACTTCAAATAGAATCGTTAGAATTGGAGAAGAAGATCATGAAATCCTTTGTCAAATAGCTTTAACTTCAATGGAACCTTTGACTTAGAGAGAGAAATATCATGAACCCGTGAGTGAAATTTTGGGAATTAAAAGCTTTGATGGAGTTAGGAATAAGACTTTGTAGAGGTAAAAATGAGTTATTTAGGGTAGTTAGAGTATCCAAAACGATATAATTTAGGTCTTAGATAGATTGGAAAAGTCAAAACCCCTTAATAAAAAATGCCAAAGTCATTCATTAAACCTTTTCTATGGGTCGTGGATCAACTTACAACTCGTATCTTGCCTCGTATGTTAGGATGCCACAAAAGTTAAGGTACTGGAATTACAGCTTCTGACCCAAGAACATACAACATAGCTCGTGGATAAACTTACGAGTTGTTGAACCCTTCGTAGTAAAACTGGAACTTAGACAAATTTTATGTTCCTCGGGGCCTCCACCAACGAGGCCTATTAATGGGGTCGTGCCTGTTTATATGGTTCGTCTTCTAACATGTAGGTTAACTTTTAGAATGTCTTTAATTTTCCAATTTTACTGGACACTTTTCACGAGAGCACCTACAACTCGTGAATGCACCTATGAGCCATAGAGTAACTCATAAGTCAACTTGTTAGAAAAATTCCCAAGCCTATAAACATGATGGGTGTTACATAAGGTTTCCCCATTTAATGATGTTTTCTTTGTCATTTTCTAGATCATGCCAGGAAGAAGAGTTCCTTCACCAAGGGACATGATGAGTCCATATCTTGGACTTATTTTGGGCTTAGAATAAGAAGAAATGGTTTCCTCATTGTGCTATTATGTTCCAATTACTAACCAATATGCATGTGTTATGTTAGGAATGGAGCTGAGAGTGCACAAGAGGACAATATTCAACAAATCTAGGAAAAAGGAGCAAAAGTGTCTAAAAGACGGACAAAAGCGATTTCACCAACATAATCGGCAGACCACCGTAGACTCAGTAAGACTGCATAATATTTCAGCAACCAAGTCCCAAGTCCATGCCAGAAAGGTGGTCAAAATTGAAGTCACCAAACATATTTGATGTATCGCTGAATGTCCAAGGAGATCTCCTAATGTTGTAGTACTCAGAACCCCAAGCTCTTGACAAATATGTGACGTAGGAGAAACTTCAGCAAATTGCAAAACATGAATGGCAGTGTAAACAACCATCGCATAGCATAGATCTAATCTTTCAAAGAGATATAGACGAAATCAATCAAGTGCACATTCGGTGCATCCCAAGAGTGATCGGCGATGGACGACCTTAACTGGCAAATGACTACTCGATGCACAAACTTCCACTTAATTTGCATGGACTATTTAAATCTTTTGGAAAGTATTTTCTACATATCATTCATATCAAGTTTAACAGAGAGAGAGAGAGAGTGACAGTGGAGTACATATAACATTCTTGCTTAGTAGTACATAGAACATTCTTGCTTAGTAGTAGAAGGGTTAGAGGGTTTCAAGCTTAAGGAGACACAAATTGAGGAGATTTGCTAGTTGAAATCAACTTTTTTCTTACTATCCTTGTTACCCCTGTAATCATCTACTGAATTTGGTGTTGAATCTTTAATTTCATGTATGAGTGGCTAAAGTCCCCATGTAAGGGTGTGTAAATAATATGGTTATTTGATTCCTATGCTTGGTCTATGATATTTTGACTATATTGTTGTTAATCCGAGTGAATTTACATCCATTTCTATGTTTCATCTATAATCTTAAGGTTGTAAACTTGGGGTTTACTCTAGATCTCTAATTATTATTTTAATTTGAGTAGTTATAGAGTGGAATGAATACATTAGCTGAAAACCTTTTATGGTTTCAGTTGAATGCCGCAACCATGGATTCAATGGATGAGGTATTAGGTTGTTTCTTGTGATTTCTCAAGCCAAATGTGTCCTAGAGCGACCTGCATATTATACCATAATTAAATCATGTGAAATACCTTCGTTGTCGTAATTGAAGCTTAGGTTACCATCATCCTAGCCTATTCAATCATATTTAACTCAATTAGTCAAATAGTTAGACCCCACGTAGCAGATCTTCTCCCATATTTGCACATCTCCAAAGTCTCTCTTAATTTGTTATTAGTTTTTTAAATTAGATATTGCAATAGCTGAATCTTCATTTTATTTATTGTAACCCCCCAATTTGAACCTATAATTGCCTAATTAATTGTCCTACTTTACCTCTTGAACCACTTTTCCCAATAAGATCAATCCTGACTCTTTTGTTGGGTTAATATGCTGATAATGATCCCTGCTTCCTTTGAGTAGTAGGTTTTAACGTCAACAAAAATGGCGTTGTTGTTAGGGAATGGTGCTAGTTCTTAATCAAAGTTTTTAGTTGAATTTAGTTCTTGTAATTAGAATTGTTTTATTACCTTTTATGTTGTTTTTGTTGTTGTGAAAATAGGTGTTAAAATGGAGGATGAAGGAAGTGTCCATGGTGATAATTTCAGAGAGGTGTCAACCGGATCAAGTATAGAGTACAAGAGCAATGTGATTGCCCTCATTGGCTGGAAGTATTATCTTTCTATATCACAAGCACCATGTTACAACTCTTATAGCTAAAGGGGCTATTCATAGGGCAAGCCCATGAGGATCCCTAGGAGCACCTTTAAAATTTCATTAACGTCTGTTTGCCTTCAATTTTCGGCGGGAGGGGGGGGGGTAACCCAAGAGGCCATCAGGTTGAGGCTCTTCCAATTCTCTATCACTAGAGAAACTATGAGGTGTCCAACTAAGCTTCCTTGAGATTCTATCACTTCGTGGGAGGAACTCCAAGATGCATTTCTCGAGAGGATTTTCCCTCTCTCGAAGATGGTAAAGCTAAGAAGAAGTATTGAGATCTTCAAAAGAATCGATTGTGAGCCATTGCATGAGACATGGTTGTGGTTCCATAAACTCTTGCTTCAATGCCCAAACCATGGAGTGCCAGACAATATATTGTTGCTATACTTCTACGTAAGTCATTATGTAGTCAACAACGGTGTGGTTGACTAGTTTGTACGAGGTGCAATCATGAAACAAACTTTTACAGCTGCTTGTGACCTATTAGACGACACGATCAAGATTAATTGGGCTCAATGTACAAGGGATGACCTTGTATCTTCTATTCACAGAGGTCCATCTAAAAAACAACTTGCTAAAGATCAAGAGAGAGATAAAAACATGTCTAAAATGTAGACTCAGTGGGATCTCTTGACTAAGCATGTAATGGGAGGAAACCAAAAGAGTTTTAATATTGTAACTGCCGCTAGTGATGTGTCGTGTGAAAAAAGATATAGTGAGGAGGTATATTATATGGCTAATCAGGTGATGGGTTACCTGTCGGCTTTTGCAAGGCAACCTGGGAATCAAGGTTTGAACGATAAAGCTGGATGACGAGATATAGCTTAGTCGGATCAACCTCAACCTAGAGGTTGGAGAGATCACGATGCAGCTAGAGATAGGTTTCTTCCACACCATGACAGAGTGAAGGTTGTCGATCCTGTGGTGAATTTGGAATTTTTTAAACTGAGGACATGTTAACTCATATCTTAAACAAAGTTGAAGCCTCCGACAAATTTTTGGAGGAGATAAAGTTCAATTTCTCATAGCTGAGTCAAACTCTGACTTCACACTTAGCTTCTATTAAGCACTTGGAAAATCAACTTGGTAATATCTCAGCCCATCTCAACCAAAGGCCATAGGGAGGATTGCCTAATGATATAGTTGCCAACCCAAAGAGTGCAGACAACAATATTTGGCTATCATGACCTGCAATGTAAAAACTGTAAAAGGTATTAGGCCAACATCTGTGGTTGAAGAAAGTGAGAAAGAAGTAGAAGAAGATAAAGTCATAGTGAGTGTAAATGATGATGATGGTTTAGTTATGAATGAAAGCGAAGAGACGCTTGGAGATAAGCGAAGAGACGCTTGGAGATCTCGAGAGCAATGAGAAAACGATAGTTGGGGGGGTGTTGTGTATGGTAAAGAGGACACCTCCCCCCCCCCCCCCCCCCCCAAGAATGCAAAGTTAGATGTGAATTTGAAGGCTCCACAAGTGAAGATCAATCCTCCATTCCCTCAAAGACTGAATAAGAAAAAGGGGGATACCAAGTTTCAAAAATTCATTTCTATATTCAATTCTTTGTCCATCAATGTCTCATGAATGGAGGCGATAACAAAAATGTAGTGTATGCAAAGTTTATGAATGAATTGGTGACCAAGAAATGGACCCTAGATGTGAGACGATAGAAGTATCTCATAATTGCAGTGCTATCTTGATAGGGAATTTGGTTGCCAAGAAAGAGGAACCTGGCACATACACAATTCCTTGACCATTGGAGCTTGGAAGTTCAACAAGGCATTATGTAATTTAGGTATGAGCATAAATCACATGCCCTTAGCTATATTTAAAGAATTTGGGCTGAAAACCCCTTCACCAACAATGATGCATCTGCTCATGGCTAACCGATCCATCAAAAGACCAGTCCGAATTCTACACGATGTTTTTTTGAAGGTGGACAAGTTCATCCAACCAGCTGAATTTGTGATCTAAGATTGTGAGGTAATATGGATATGCCCATTTTCTTAGGTAGGCCATTCATGGCTACCGAAAGGGCCCTGGTGAATGTTGAGAGAGGGGACTTTAGGTTTAGAACGAATGAGGATGAGGTCATGTTCAATATTTGCAAGACTTAGATGCTGGCAAAAGACCTCCAAGTGGTATCCGTGATAGATCGATCATGAGTGACTTGAGGATAGGAAGAACTATATCGTGCCAAAACATTGACTACGGTGCTGCTTGGAGGCAACCGAAGGTGGTTTGGTAAGCTTTTACTTAATAATGGGTGTTGATTTGTGCAGGTTTGAAAAGGGAGAATCTGATGTGAAAACTAAAAAGCGACCAGGTGAGTCTGATTGGCAGATAACCAAGTTGAGATGCTGATTGCCAATTTGATCAACTTCTAAGTCATCTAATGACTCTTGAGGTACTGTAAAAATAGTTGTTCTAGGTTGCTATTTGACGGATCGCTAAATCGGTAGGGCAATGGTCATTTTCACTATGTTTTGAGGTTGGGGTAAAGGTTTCATTGCTATTGAAAAAACTGATTGCTAACACAATCATGGACCACCGAATGTCTTTTACGGAGTGAATCGACATCACCAATTCGTTGAGCATGACTAACCTATTAAAGGCTTTCCAAAAGCCTTGGCTTTTTACTCTTCATACTTCCTCCTTTCCACATCAAGCCAAACTTCCCTATAGTATATGTTCTTGCATTTTTCTTTAGAGTGGACCCTTTGCATCAACAAAAATTCCATTTGGAAATTCTCATTGCTACTTCATCATCAAAGAGGTATGTTTTTTTCCCCTTGCTTTTTTTCTTTTTGGAGAAGAGTGTTGAAATGATGAGGGCATGAGAAGGTTTTGTGAGCTTGTAAATCATATCATATGGTTGAAATGTTTTTGGTAATTATGTGGGTGATTTGTTTTAATTATTCTAGGACCCTATGCATCATGTATGTTTGGTTTATTTAGGTTGTTTATTCATTTAAAAAAGCATGAAATTGAATGTGCATGTGTTGTGGGCTTAGGCTAGATTTGATGAATAGAGTGAAATGTCTCGATTTTGACCTTGATACCATGTTTGATAGCCTTAAGTTGAGATAACACCTTGAACACGTGAATAACTCAAATGATTAAGCATGTTTGTTGTGTTGCTTGTTCTTATGGGTTGTGGGTGAAGTATGAGTAACCCTCAAACTCTTTTGCCTAAAGTGAACTTGACCTATGATAAGTTGTGTTACGTCATTCTTAAAGGTAAGTTGTCCTTTGATTGAGTTTGTAGCCATGGTAACAATATGACGGTAGCAATAGATGATTGAGCATGTATTGATGCTAATATGTGGGTTAGTGTGTGTTTTTTCCCTCGTACTTGTGCAAATTTATCAAATTTCGAATGACAGGATGTTGGCCTTGCTAGTCAATTTCACCGATGGTCACTTCGACCGTTGAAATAGACTTAGTGATGCACAAAAGTGTTACAAACACCGCTTTTTTTACTGACGTTCTATGCTCTGTTCTGCCTTTGCCAAATTAATTTGCCTTCACCAAATCAATTCGTCAGATCACCAGATTTGCATCACCATTGCCGAAAGTAAAAGTGATTGAAAGTCTAAAATTTGTGCAAAAGGGCGATGGTCTATCTAGCCGTCAAATCAGTTCGATGGATTCCCGAATATGGTAGGCGATCCAAAAGACCTATCCTCCTTGAATAATTTCCTTATGAATAATTTTGAACCTTGTTATCTTATGATTGATTGCTCACGCACTTACTTGAGCTGGTTTTACGAAAATGGGCAAATCTAAGGAACCTATCACTGGAGGTAGATCTCGAGCAACTCAGGGAAACATTATAGCCCCCGACCAGGTAGATTGAAGACCTCAAAGACCTTGTAGGGAGGAATGAGGTAAAGGCAAAAGAAAGGTTGATGAATGCTAGAAGTCTAACAATGATGATGAAGGGTCCTTACATATGACCAGACCACTTTAGAAAAAGATGAAGAGGGGTCCAAAACCACAACATATAGCCCTACTTCAGAGATGAGTCCCAAATGGCATCGAGGTGAGGCTAGGTCTAAATTCCTTCATGATTTTCTCCTCCAAACATCTCAAAGGATTCAAGAGACAAAAGTCCCAAGGAATTTAAACAGACTCAGATATAAGGAATTAAGAACAATCTTGGAGGAGAGGCAACTGTCGACTGATGGAGTCATGGATTGATACCCCGAGGTGTGGGACACTCTCAAGTTCCACAATTTCTAAATATTCACTACACCTCGAGATCCATATATTCCAAGCCTTGTTTTAGAGTTTTGTGAGGGCTATTGTAAGGCCATTACAAAGAGAAGAAGAAGGCTAAAGGTTTTTCTCAAACCTCTTGATGTTGTGGAGGTTCGGGGTGTGAAAGTCCCATGCAACAGGATAAACTAGGATGCACATACTGATATAAAAATGACCATGAAGATATGATGTAGCTCAAGAAATTTAAGGATATCAGAGCATGGTTGGCTCCTATGATTAGGATTCCAGCTCCCTCGTGGTTAGAGGAGGGATCATTTATTGAGAAAAAGGAGATGAACATCTCGGTGATATTTTGGTTTGGATTTATCAGCAACAACCTAATGTCTTCGTAGAATGAGTCGATCCTTTAGCACTCCAAAGTAGCATTGATGGGTTGTATTATCGACCGCCGAAAATTGAATCTTGGTGCTATTATCATCCCAAAGATCCTCACCAGAGTAAAGCAAGTGCAAACCTCACTCCCATTGCCCAGCCTAATTATATCCTTATGCAAGCGAGCCATTTAACAAAAAGACTAACGTGGAGGTTACTCCAATAGCATCCACTGATATCCAAAGAATAGAGGCTGAGTTCCAAAGGGACGAAGAGGACCAGGCCAAGAAGAAGCCGATTGATAAAACACCAGTGGTTAATGTGGAGGCCCTCGAGTTCAGGGCTACAAAGATATTTATCGAGGCAGGATATCTTCTTCTTCATTACCTTCCTCTTCTATCACTCCCTTTTAATGAGGCACAAGTTGAGCCTTGGGCGAAGGATGATCAAACCCTGATCACTAAGGCAACCATTATGAGCATTGGACATTTGGCCAAAATGGCTGACGTATGTGCCACCCGGGTTGAGTCATCGTTTCTCAAGTTGATTGAGACGGCCATAGCCAAAGTATTGGCTTCTCATATTGAGGCTAAAAAGAAGCTAAATATGTTGATGGAGGTGCATAAGCTGAGGATGTATAGGCTTAAGGTATGATTGAAGATCATGGGAAAGAATTGGATAGCTTGAAAGAGAGGGTGATTGCATTGGAGAAAACAAATGGTGGTAGTGAAGGCACGTCAACCATAAAAGTCAACATTGACTATTTAAAAAAGCAGGTGGCATCCCGGAGGTCAACCATAAAAGCCAACATTGACTATTTAAAAAAGCAGGTGGCATCCCGGAGGTCTACAAACTTGAGTTCTTTTTTGCATAGACTAGAGGAGCTATCTTGAGTTGACATAAATATAGCTCATGATGATGTGCTGGATGTTGATGCCCTGGGTGAGAGTGGTAAGGAAGTCAATGTAGTAGGCACCCCAGAGACTGATAAAGAAAATTGGGAGTGGAACCCAGCCAGGCAGAGCATGAAGAGTCGGCATGGTTAGAAGGAGAGATCATGGACAAGGTGAAAAAGGCATCTCTCATAGACACGCCATGATAGGCACTTTTGATACACATGACCTCGAGCATGTGTCGCCAATGATTGATCTAGAAAGTGCACCACAATATGTGGGAATTGATGCCCCCTTGATCACTTCTACAGCTCCACTACAACAACCACAATAGGATTGATCGTGTTCAGGGGGATTCTAATACTCATTCCTTTTTATTTATGCTTTCTTGATGTTGTGCTTGGAAATTGAGGGCAATGTTATCCTTTTTGAGGGGGTGAGAAATTTGAAATCCGCAATATATCATGATGATGATTACTCATTGTTGTTTTCATGGTTTTTATACAACAATACTTGTTTTATTTTTTTTAGTGGATATTTAAGATAATTTTAATTTTGTATTTGTAAATAATTTTTAATTTGGGGTGTAATAGATTAGTATTTATTTCTATTTCAATTATCTTTTTTTGAGTTGGATGGATGAATGATTGTGAATGATGTCCTTAAATTGTGGCAAATCCCATGCATATGTGAAAAGTCATTCAAATACGAAGATCATATCACTAGTCTTTAGCAATCCGAGCATCGATAACCCATATCTTTGATTCGGATAGTGTCATGGATGAGGAGTATGTACTAATTCACTAATTAGTCCTTCCCTTGAAAATCAATCCATGCATGGATTTTGTGCATCTTGAGTTGATTATGTGAGTATTGAGCTTAGATATGCGATGATCTTAGGTTGTGAGTGTGTTGCCACTGTTTGATTGCGAATTCGTTTAGCCAAGCGAGTTAGGAATGTTGTTGAAAGGCATGTTTCTAGAACTTTCCGGATTTGGTTGATTTTGGATTAGGAAAGGACCTTAGGCCTTCTTTGGTTCTATTTGAGTCCACTTTGACCATATTAGCCTCCAATGACATTAAATTGATTCCTTAGTGAAACCCCATTTAGCCTTGATCCTTTCTTTGGCAACCGTGTAGCATTGACTTGTATTTGTGAAAGACAATTCCTTCTTGTTCATTACCACCAATCGCTCCTTGAGTTTAAAATGAGAAAAGTGATAGCCAAAGGCCAAAGTTGGGGTGTTGGTAGAAAGAGGGGGTGTCTCCCATGGGAAAAGTTAAGGAAAGAAAAAAGAAAAGAAAGAAAGGAGGGGAGTCCTTCAAATGATGAGAACAAGAAAAGAATTTGAAAAGCTTAAAATGATGAATTAAAATAAAAGAATTTCTTGAAAACGAGGACCCTCCAAAATTCTGAAAAATTATGCAAAAGAGAAGACACCTAAGATGAAAGATCAAAAGAAAAACAAAGGGTGTCGACAGGAGAAGAAAAGAAGGAGACCAAAAGGATCAGTGAGAATGAAAAGAAGGCTAAGAGTACAAGGAGGAATGAGCAACTAATATCCATATGCTATCATACCCAACATTACAGCCCAAATAAAGTCCTTTGGGATCCTATTCCGAAATGAAATCGAATGAGTTCCAATTGAGATTAAGGGCAAGTCTATGGGTTGAAGATTTTACATGTCATTTCTCATTTGGGAGAGTGAGTATTAAAGAGATACTTGAAAATTTTGTTCTAATCTTGTGTGCGCGGGATCTTCTTTGGGGTGAGGACAAATAGTGATTCATTTAGGCAGTGATCAGCAGCTACATGAACAATTGTGAGCATAGCCATGTCTTGATTACTCCTTAGTCATCTCTTGAGGCTTCAAAATCACATAAATGGCTTTTGGAAGTTTGAGCGTAGATGACAAAGGTGGAATTGTATGTGTTGCTCCCTGTGGCCCTGTCTGCAAGCTTTGAACTAGACTACTTGATGTTTGATTTGATTGAAGGAAAGCAAAGGCTTAATTTGGGGTGTCGATGAGTCCATAGATTAGACTCAATTCAGGCTTTGAATGTGAACAGATGTTTTCCTTAGTGTGCAATTATTTTCCAATTACTAACTAATATGCATGTGTTATGTTAGGAATGGAGCTAAGAGTGCACATATGGGCTATACTCAACAAATCTGGAAAAAGGCGAAAAAGTGTCAAAAAGATGGACAAAAGAGGCTTTGCCGACATAATCAACGAACCGCCGAAGACTCAGTGAGGACGCCTAATATTTCAACAACGAAGTCCCATGTCCATGCCAAAAAGGTAGTAAGAATAGAAGTCACCAAATATATTCATCATATCGCTGAATGGCCAAGGAGACCGCCTATTGTAGCAGTACTTTGGACACTAGGCTCATGACATAAGGGCGACGTAGGAAACTTCAGAAAATTGTGAACATGATAACTAGAGTAAAGATCCATCACCAAATCTTGTAAAGATCTAAGCCTTCAAAGAGATACAAAGGAAAGCGGTCAAGTCCTTATGTGCACATTCGGTGCAGCGTCGGATTAGTCGGTCTGACAACTGAATGGCTACTCGATGCACAAACTTCCACTTATTTTGCACAGAATATTTAAACCTTTTGAAAAGGACATTGTACATATTATTCATATCAGGTTTTACAAATAGAGAGAGAGTGAGAGTACATTGAACATTGTTGCTCAATAGTGTTGTCCTATCAAAATACAACACTTTTGATGCTTAAAACTTGTAGTTTTGTGTGTTCTCAATGCGATGTTAGTTGGCTTTATATATTTTTGTGTTATATTTGTAGAATTCTAGGGTTGGCCTTCATTTTGGGAAGAAATACAGAAGTTGTTGATTTTTGATATTGCACAAGACTTTTTACGAGCCGTAAGTCATTCTATGGGTCATAGAGTGGTTTGATAGACAATTCTATTGAGGGGATGATTTTCTAAAGTTGGTTCTATGAACATACATACAAGTCATGGAATGATTTTATGAGTCATAGAACATGGTTTATACCCCGACGATAAGAGATTAGGACTTTCTAAAGATTCATCAAACGAAATCCCCCTACAGGGTAGAGGGTATGTCATATACTTGAAGTTCAGAATTCTAGTAGCTTTGTATGAGGCCCCAATTATGGGCCAAGGAATGCAATACAACCCGTAAACCAGTTCGTGAGGCATGTTGACCCGACTATCCTATTTTGTTTGGGAGATGTATTTTAAATATTATAAATAGGTTTTGTAGGTTATTTTTCAAAAGATTTCGAATAATAACCAACAAACTCAGTAATTAAAGAGAGAAAATAGTGAGATTACATTGGAGAGCATTGATAACACTTGTACTTTGATTTCATCTTGAATCTTGTGATTCTCTTTGAACTTGGATTTGCTTGTTCACAATTCAATTGTGTAAGTGCTCTATTATGTCATCCAATTCATAAGTCTTGCATCTACGCAAAGTATGTTTTTGTGTTATATTTGTAGAATTCTAGGGTTGGCCTTCATTTTGGGAAGAAATACAGAAGTTGCTGATTTTTGATACAGCACAAGACTTTTTATGAGTTGTAAGTCGTTCTACGGGTCGTAGAGTGGTTTGATAGACAATCCCATTGAGGGGATGATTTTCTAAAGTTTGTTCTATGAACATGCAAACGAGTCATGGAATGATTTTATGAGTCATAGAACATGGTTTATACCCCGACGATCAGAGATTGGGACTTTCTAAAGATTCATCAAACGAAATCCCCCTACAAGGTAGAGGGTATGTCATGTACTTGAAGTTCAGAATTCTAGTAGCTTTGTATGAGGCCCCAATTATGGGCCATGGAATGCAATACAGCCCGTAAACCAGTTCGTGAGGCATGTTGACCCGACTATCCTATTTTGTTTGGGAGATGTATTTTAAATATCACAAATAGGTTTTGTAGGTTATTTTTCAAAAGTTTCAAATAATAACCAACAAACTCAGTAATTAGAGAGAGAAAATAGTGAGATTACATTGGAGAGCATTGATAACACTTATACTTTGATTTCATCTTGAATCTTGTGATTTTCTTTGAACTTTGATTTGCTTGTTCATAATTCAATTGTGTAAGTGCTCTATTATGTCGTCTAATTCATAAGTCTTGCATCTACACAAAGTATGAGTATCTAAATTCACAAGTAGGGTTATGGGAACCATGAAGAACTAATAAGGTAAAACCGAAAAATTCATAATACTTTAAAAGTGTGCATGCATGTATTAATTAACTCTCTTCGTTTTGCATGTTTTCTAGTAGTGGCCAACATTAGAACCTTCTAGTATTACTGACTAGACCAAGGTAGTAATAAATAGTAAAAGAGATTAATTAACAGGATTCAATTGATGTGTTCTCGTCTAATCAACAAAATTGGGCCGAGGGGAGATTGTACTGGGATTAATAAGTTAGGGTTAGTAATGCACACTGTGGAGATGGGCCAAGTCACATAGTGAAATTTGCCTCTCACCATTGACCAAAGGGCTTGGTGAGCTTAACTTATTGTCCTACATGCTACACACTAAAAGAGAATTAGGTTATCCGGTGATACTAAATTAGGGAATCATGGGAAACACAATACCCTAGTTTCTCTCCATATTGATCTCACTCTTGTGTGTGTTAGTTTTATTTCTCCATTGATTTTTGCAAAAAACCCATTTGGGGAAGTACGTTAGTTAGCTACTCAAATTTTAGTTATTAAATTCTTTTGAGTCTACGTATTTCCTTGTGTTTGGCCCTAGCCTTAGTTAGGTTCTATTTCTTGACAAAAAACGTTTTATCCTAAAAAAGGAGGTGTAACTTGCGCGACATCAAGATTTTGGTGCTGTTGCCCATGGAATATAGCTAGACCTAGTTAATTCATAGTGATTTGGGTAATCCTTATTTCCCACATTTTATATTTTTTTTGTTTTTTTTATTTTATTTTAGGGTGTAAGTGCAGTGTATGCTCAATGCACGAAGTCCAGGCAGACCTTTGACACTGTTTGACCTAGAGATTCACAGAACATTGAGGAGAATGGCCTAAGATAATGCCAATAATGTGGCAATGTAGGTCTGAACAGGAATGAGAATGATAATGCTAATCATGAGAACCTATCTCCTCTTGAGAACATTGATCCACAACCATAGGACATTAATGCCAATGCTTATCAGTGGAACTAATATAGGCTAAATCCTATGGCTATGGAGGTGACTGGAGTTATTGTGTTGCCACCGCTACAAGTAGGTACAAAGTTCATTGGCTCGAGTGGGTTGCTTTAGATGCTGCAAAACTATGGGTTATTTGCAGGCTTACCATCGGAGCATCCTCATAGCCATCAGCAAAATGTTGCATTTGTTTGCAAGAGTGTGATGGGAACACATAATAGGTCTATGGATGCTGTGGGACTTCGTGTCTTCTCATTGTCTCTTACCGGCAATGCAGCATTATGGCTATCTGAGCTCCTGCAGAGTTCAATCACTAGTTGGGAAGAATTGCAGAAAGCCTTTTTGGAGAGGTACTTCCCTAGATCAAAAAAGCTCAAGCTGAAGGACCAGATCAACAACTTTGAGCAACTTCCTGGTGATTCTATCAACACTACTTGGGAGCGGTTCACCGAATACTTAAGGAGTGTCCTAGACCAAAAGATAGTTGATGATGCCTTGGCGGAGATCTTCTACTGTGCCCCCTATGAGAGTATTTAGGCTTGTGCTGACACTATCATGGTGGGCATGTTCTTAAATCAACCATTCGCAAGGATAGCAAAATAGATGGAGAGAGTGGTCAAGACTAATTGTGCATGGGGGTAGAGAGACAAAGCATCTACCAAAAATGTGTGCGTTGTTAGTGTTGGTCCAGAGCAAGTAAAAATCAATGAAGAAATTATGCAAGAGCTTACCCGAATCCGCACAGGTATGGAGGTGATGATAAATTAGAACTAGGAGCAAGTCAATGCAGTAGTTCATCAACCTCCATGTGTACTCATGTATGATGAGACTAATTATGAAGAGGACACATGTTTTGTTGCTGATCAGACAAGGGGTTTCCAGACCAACGCCCAAGGGTTCAACCAAGACTATTGGTTCCAAGGTCGAAACCTCAATAGAGATGGATCTTTCAAGGACAACCACGGAGGATACTATGATTGGAACAGGTCTAGAGAGAGATGTAGATTGGGGTAGCGAAGATGGCTTCAAAAATGATCCCTATGTGCCACCATATAACCGCGATATAGGTGCAAGTAGTTCGAGGATTGAGGAGATGTTTAATCACCTATTGAAGAAAGCTAAGACACAAAATGTGACTCCAAGGGTTATGAAATCTGAGATTTCAAGCATTAATCAGAAAGTTCAGTCTCATTTTGTTGCTATCAAACAACAAGAACAATAGTTTAGTCAAGTGTCGACTCAACTAAATCAGCATCAAAGAGGTGCACTACCTAACAACATAGTTCAAAATCCTAAAAGTGAAGGGCAATGTATGGTGGTTACTACTCGTGGTTGCAAGAGCACCATTGGTCCTCCCATGCCATTTGATGCGGATGGTGTTCGAAAGAAGGCAGTTGCGGCCAAGGATGCTCATGGTAAGGATAGGGTGAGTGAAGCTGCTGATGCGCCATAGACGGTAAAATCCATTCCTATGCCTCCTCCTTCCTTCCCTCAAAGAATCAAATAAGGGAAGAGGAAGGCAAGATCAAGCACTTTCTCCCCATGCTGAAACAACTCTCCATCAACATCCCTCTCATTGAGGCATTGGGGAAGATGCCAGGGTATATAAAGTACATGAAGGACCTGATACTAAAAAGCGCACTGTGAGTCAGGAGCTCTCCAAGAGCTTCAGTATTGCAATGTTATTGCTACAAGTTCCTTATTTCACAAGCGAGAATATCCCCGTGCTTTAACCATATCCTACACCACTGAAGATGTGGAGTGTGCAAGGTCACTATGTGATCTAGGTGCCACCATTAATCTGATGCCCCTTGCAGTCTACAAAAAGCTAGGATTGGGAGCCCCTACTCCGATTAGCATGTGGTTATTACTGGTCGATCGCACGGTAAAGAAGCCTATGGGGATACTATACAATCTACTGGTCAAGTTTAAAAGTTCATATTCCCTGAAAAATTTGTGATCCTAGATTACGAAGTTGATGTTAATATCCCAATCATCCTGGGAAAATTGTTTCTTGCCACTGGACGAGCACTAGGGGATATGGAAGCCGGTAAACTCAGGTTCAGATTGAATGACAAAGAAGTTGTCTTCAATAGCTGCAAGACCATGAAGCAGTCAATGATTTGAAGAATAAAGTCTGAGCAATCGGTGAAGTCTGAATAACAAATTTGTTTAAGTCGTGTCGCGACATAAAATCAGGAGCTACTTAGGAGGAAACCTAAGGTGGATACTAGCGCTTACACCCAGGTATGATTTTTGAGCCCTTTTTGTTTTGCTTTGATTGTGTGCATTGGGGACAATGCACATCTTTTTCTATAGGGTGTGGGTACCTAGGGACCTCAGTATAGTCTGAGTAGGTTGGGTCCATAACTACCCCAATTTTTTATCCTGGGATTTTCTTGTCTGTGTTCTTTTTCCCCATGGATATTTACTTTCTGTTGAATCGACACGTTTAGGATGTTTAGGTAATATTTTTAGCATACAGTACTAGTGTTTGTGGCATAACATGTTTATGTGTTTTTTTTGTAAAATCATATCCACCAAAAAGTTTGATTAGTAGTTTAGCTAGTAATCTTGCATTTTTAGGTGTGTTGACGATGTTTGTTCTAATAAATAAGGAGAAATTGAGATAAAAAGCATGATCTAAGAGTTTTTTGTTAATAATGTAGCTAGTGTCACGTAAATGTGAGCTTTAAATTGCTAAATTCATGTGATGTGTGCTAATTCAGAGCATGGCCTATTACTCTAAGTTAGTTGTAGATTAATTGAATTAGGAAAGGATATTAGCCCATTAATCTTAAAATCCCACTTAGCCTAAAATGTCTAACCAAAATTGCAGTATATATCTTGCTCCTAATGTTTGTGCCTAACATGTACCTATTATTTGCAAACACCTGATTAACCTAGCCTTGTGAGTATTAAAATCCTAAAATTGGCCCTGGTCTTTCCTTGAACATTATGCACCTTGACTAAGGAAAAAAGCCTAAGTTGAGGGTGGCAACCAAAAGTGGCCCTAGTTCAAAGAATGGATATTGTGCACTTCAACACAGGCCAAAAGCCTATGTTGAGGGTGGCTAGTGTAAGGATGAAACACAAAATGAGGGGGAGAGTTAGTGATACAGAGAAAAAGGGAAAATCATGTAATGGTGCAAGAAAAATAAGTGATGCCTTAGTTGTGAGTTAAAAAAAAAAGAAAAATAAATTTCAAAATCTAGGCAGAAAGATGAAAAAATGAAAAGAAAGCGCCCAAAAATGCTTGAAATAGGAGAAAGGGAGGATGAGCTGAAAATAACATAGTCGGTAGGGAAATATTTTAGGAAAACACGGTGTAGAGGAGCGTCGTTAGTCACTATGTTCCCAAAGTACCATACCAAGCCTCCTAAGCCTACATTACAAGCCTAGAAAGTCCTAAAGTGATCCTAGTCCGAGTAGTTGAAGGTCTTAGTCATGAGTATAGGGGCAAGCCTATGGTATTAGGCATGAGTCATGAATATCTTTTGTTAGAGTGAACGTTTTTGCATAGTCCCAAGGTTATATATGAAAACATCATTGAGTGATAAACATGGGACTTCCTTTTGTGAGGGCACTTGCTTTGCATGGTTAGCATTAGACTTATTCAGTGACTGTGGATTGTTGATAGTACCTCACTTGTCACAGTTGTGTTGTCATATGCACTAGTCTGTACTGGTTCGTTAGAAGGCTATCTGATTCTGTTTTGAAAAAGCGCCATGGGTATCTAAGTTTGAGATTGATTTGATGCATGCCATTGGGTTGAGGTCTGTGTGTTATTTGATTACCTATATAGATTGAGTCTGTTGCTTGAGGACACAACAATTTTAAGTTGAGGGGTGTTGATGTGCTATCAAAATACAAAATTTTGATGCGTAAAACTTGGAATTTTGTGTGTTCTCAATGCCATGTTAGGTGGTTTTATGTGTTTTTGTATTATATTTTCAGGAGTCAAGGGTTGGCCTTCATTTTGGGAAAAAATACAGAAGTTGTTAATTTTTTATGCAACATAAGAACCTTTACGGGTTGTAGGTCATTCTACGGGTCATTGAGTGATTTTGTGTACAATTCTATTGAGGGACTAATTTTCTGAAATAGGTTCGACGAACATGCAGACGAGTCAAGGAATGATTTACGAGTCATAAACATGGTTTGTACCCTAAGGAACAAAGATTAGGACTTTCTGAAGATTCATCAGATGAAATGCCCCTACAGGTCATAAACCACTTTACGGGTCGAGTAAGTATGACTCACTCGATGAGGGCAATTCGGGACTTAGGATCTTCCACATCACAACATGAATCCATAACATAAAGCCCATAATCAATCCACAATATCAATATCCAATAAATAAGCATAATCATAATCTCTATATACAACACATAGCATATAACCACACAAGAGTCTGCAATATGTCCAACAATGCCTCTAACAATAGAATAGGATGGGGGCTAAGACATGTCCCGAGCTCACCCTGAAAGTAATGATAGCATAAACAAAGCAACATAAGGTAGATAGATGGTGTCTTGTCCTTGGAAGATAGGATTCACCATAACAAGTGTCTCAAAATTTGATGTAGCCGTCAAACGATGGATGATGGTAGTCTCCGATCCCTATATGGTTATATCATGTAGGAAAAATTATGTGTTAGTAAATTTGAATTTACTAAGTATGCGGGCATACAATGCGTATGACTTATCAAATCTGCATTCAATGTTAGATGGCAAGGGAATATAACATAAAAGAGATATATAGCAAGTAAAAGTAATTTAACAATATGCTATGAAATGCATGATGCATGAATTGACATAATGCTTATATATAATGGGGATGTAACCATAACCAACATCTCAAACTCATGCGAGATATTACATGAATTTGCCCGATATAGACTTCCTATTAGGTGAGAGAATATTACTTGCCAAACGTAATTTACACCATACCTTATGACATAGTCATTTTGGTGTGGTAGAATTTCCAATATCATATCATATCACAACAATGTGTAACCATTCCTTATGACCCGGTCATTTCGGTAATGTCTACCATATACCTATGTTGGCACATAGTTTAAGGAAAGCGAGAAGACCCTTGGGGATAGCCCTGAAGCCCCCAATGCATTCTGTGCTAAGTCATTATCCCATAAGAATGTTTATACATATACACGCTTTCAAAAGAGGCATAAGTCTTTCAAATCATTTCAATGCATACTTTGGTTAAAAGCCAAACAATTTTCATAATCATTTATACTTGGGCTCTAAAGCCAAACCACATTTCAATCCATACTTCTCATGCATAGTTCACAATAACAATATGGTGTAAACACCCAATATGCTCTTTGATAACAATACATGCTTATGTGATCATATTCTTGTCATAACCATATATGATAGCTTAACTCACCGATATCATTTTCATAAAATATATGTAAGATTAACCCACTGATAATTTCATAAAATTCAATACTCATGAATGCATATATCATGAATGATATATGAATAGCAATGGGAAATATAGATTCAATCTTAAATCAACAATTTAATATGAAATTCGAGTAAATCCATTAGTAAAATCCACATTCAAATCACAATTTAGATTACCCATGCTCAAATCAAATTTTAAAGAGACAATGCACATTCAAATCTTCATAATATTCATGCAATTCAACATATTAGGGCTTAAATCACTTTAAAATCAACAATAAAACACAACTCATACTTCAATTGAATCAAATAAACAATAATCTAAAAAACAAACAATAATTAAAGTAAGCTTAAATTTAATAAATCAAGTGTAAAAGAGTTTGGGTCTTCTTGGTTGAAAGGGACCAAGAATAAATTCCATGTACCTAAGTTCACCAAGAAGAAACAAGAAGAATTTGATAAAGATTGAAGTCCTTCCTTTAATCTCAAGCTAATTCTCCACTAGAGTCTTTAAGAGGGGTTCTTAAGAAAGTTGAATACAATTTTAAGAGAGAGCAATTTTGAAAGAGGGAAGAAGAGTATAGGTCATTTGAATATCTTAGAATAGCATAGAAGGTCACAAAAGTACCTTAGGACAATCCATAATTACGAAAACGTCATTAATGAGAGAAAATATGTTGCCAGGGTCCCGCGGGAGGGTAAACGGTCCGTGAGAGGTTATACGGACCGTGTGCCTTCTCTGTGATTGATATTTAGAAAACTTTCTACTAACAAAGGTCTGATACTGTAATTCTATACTGAGAAAAATTTCGCGCCATCACCTGTACGGAGGGCTTCACGGCCCATGAGAGGTCACACGAACTGTGTGGCCTCCCATGAAGCTTCACTTAGAAAATTCTTCGTCGAAAAAGTTCCACGATGGTGATCCAATACTTAGAAAATTTTCACTCCGACACCCGTATGGAAGTCTCGCGGACTATGAAAGGCCATACGATCCATAAAAGGTTCATGTGTGAAGTGCCTTGCCAAAAATGTGGATTTTCAAGGCCAAGGCCCTCCACACGGTCCACCACACAGCCAATGAAGCCTCACACAGACTATGTGGGGTTCATGTGAGGTGAACCTTAGTCTTTAACTCCACATATTAATAACAATACTCTATACACAAGGCCTAGGGCCACCTCAAGGCACCTCCAAACAACCCCTGGTGAGCCACACGGCCTGTGGAGGTTCCCATGAAGTGTCACCTTGGTCAAAAACTTTCCAGAATCAAATTCCAAGCTCCATTAAGGTCATACAAAGTTTGGGTCCTTACAATGTGGATCCACTAGCCTAGCCAACAAATGCTCCTATGGTGACACATAGTTAGGGACTTTGAGATTTCACTTTAATGAGTCATGCCTAAATTAACGGATTGAATTCCATTCTAAAGTCCACTCGACACTTATTCATCCCACAGAATTCTTTAAAAATATAACTTAGAATCATAAGTAGCAATCATAGAAGTAGTTCGAACTTAGGAACCTCCAAGTGAGAATTATCCTTTCATTTTAGGGACCTTTTCTTAAAATCTTTTAGGGAAATTGTCAGCATGCTTATATCTTTGACAAATCATCACTTAAAACTTAACTTTAATGCCCTAATCATCATCATAAATCATTCAAAGTCTTACTTACAACTAGGTGGGCTAGGCTTTTTAAATGGAACAATCGTAAATCACATAAAACATAAGGAAATTTCTCTTTTTTGGGACCATCAAAAAGCCCACTCTTCATCATTATCGAAACCCATCATTAGGGTCATCATCAATAGCTCAAAACATGCATATACTTGGTATCATAATCATAGGATGTTATGAATAGCATTTAATAACTTAAAAGATCACAAGCATGCATATTCTTTAAGAAACATACAGAAAAGGTAAAGTACTTAAAAAGGGCACCTTATGGGTGAAAGGATACGCATAAATCAACTTACATACCTTAGGAAAAATTGGGAGAAACGAACTCAAAGCTTTGAAGAAGAAATCTTGGAACCTTAGCCTTCGCCCTAGACTGTTCTTGAGAGTCATTGACTTAGAGAATTTTAAAGTGGAAGAATGAGGGATTAAATGAGGAATTTAGGGTTTTAAGGCTGATATAGGGTCCTTTTCCCATTCCCAAAATGGCATAGTCTTGGAATAAAAAGAACGGAAATCACAAAACTATGCCTCATTAAAATTATTGAATTCATCCTATGAAACCCCGCTTATGGGCCATAAGTATATCCACGGGCCGTAAGTCACTTTCGTGTTGTAAAACATCTTAATTCCTTGAAACCTGACTTTGTAAGACCCTAAACCATGAAGCCTTGTTACAGGTCGTATAACCACCGATAGTTCGTGGTTGGACTCATAGAGTCCTCCCACACTTAGCCATTTTTCTAGGCCTCATTCCACGAAGAACGCGACGGGCGATACTCTATTTCAGGGGCCATCTAGTAACACATCGGTCACCTTCCAGCAAACTCTAAATTTCCTTCATGTCTGATGTCTCACTCACGGCCCCTCCTATGGACCGTAATTCATCTTATGGGTCATCACTTGGTCTGTAGTTACCCTACACTTGGAAACTTTTTCCCTTCCTGAAGTTTCATGTTTGAGGACCAATCTTACAAGCCATAAGTACACCTACGGGTCGTAGGCTGCCCTCGTAAACCAAACTTCAGTTCATTTTCAAGACAACTTTTCTTTACTCAAGACTCCTAAACTGGGGTCGTTACAATACCTACCCCTTGGGAACATTCATACTCCAATGTACTTGAAGGAAAGCTCTAAAGAGTAAACTAGCAGCTAATAACCAAGTATGCATGCAAAAATGCAAGTTAAACATCATTTCTCAAAATTTCCAGATTATGCTAAAACATGTCTCAAAAGACTCCATAAACATCAAAATAAATGCATACCAGATGAAAAAACTAAAATGCATGGAATTTGAGGTTTTGGGAAGAATTTCTTAATATTTTAGGCTTGAGTAAAGTGGAATAGATGTGGATAATGCTTCGTTATATCCGCTTTCACTTCCCATATAGCACCTTCAACTTGTTGGTTTCTCCGGAGAACTTTGACGGATGCAACTTCCTTGTTCCTTAGCTTGTTCACTTGCCGGTCTAGCATTTCAACCGGTACCACTTCTTAACTCAAATCCTCTTCAATTTTCACATCATGCAAAGGAACTATGGAACTTGGATCACTTATGAATTCCCTCAACATTGACACATGGAAAATTGGATGAATCAAATGCAACTCATTGGGTAGATCCAACTCATATGCCACTTTTACCACTCTACTCACCATGTTATAGGGCTCACATACCCGAACCGTATCACATCTTTCATTGGAGACACTTTCAAGTAGACTAAATCACCAACTTGGAACTCAAGTTCCCTTCTTCATATTGAAGTAGGACTTTTGTCGTCTTTGGGCTATTCGCAATTTTTCCCTTATGCTTTTAATTTTTTCCATAGCATTCGTTACCAATTCTGGTACATTTAATGCACCTCACCAACTTCCAACCACGTGATGGGTGATCTACATCGTCTAGCATACAATGCCTCAAATGGTGTCATCCCAGTACTTGCATGAAAACTATTTTTGCGGGAAAACTCGATAAGTGGAAAGTGCTCATCCCAACTCCCCTTAAACTCCAACACGAAAGATCTCAACATGTTTTCCAATGTCTAAATAGTCCTTTCGGCTTTCCCACCAGTTTGGGGATGAAAAGCAGGACTGAATTTCACCCTTGTGCCAAGTCTTCTTTGGAAAAGACTTCCAAAAGTGAAGTGAATTGAACTCCACAATCTGATATGACAGATAATGGAATCCTATGAACCTCACTAACTCTCGAATATACTAGAGGGCATAGTCCTTAGCGCTAAATGTAGTCTTGACCGCTAAGAAAGTTGTTGACTTCGTCATGCGCTCAACCATCATCCGTATGGAGTCAAAATATTTTTTGGTCTTTGGAAACTCAACTACGAAATCCATGTTGATCTCTTCCCACTTCCAACTAGGAATGTCAATGTCTTGTGCTAGGCCACCCGACCTTTGGCGTTCAACTTTGACTTATTGACAATTAGCACATTTGGACCAAAATTGAGCAATGTCCTTCTTCATTCCATTCCACCAATAAATCTCCCTCAAGTCTCTATACATCTTTGTAGTTGATGTGCTGTTAAAATACAACACTTTTGATGCTTAAAATTTGAAATTTTGTGTGTTCTAAAGTTATTTTAGTGGGTTTGATATATTTCTGTGTTTGTTTTTAAGAATTATAGGATTTGGTATGGTTTTGGGCTAAGTGTTGTAGAGGATGCATTTTTTGTGATATACGAAGCTCTTTACGGGCCATGGAATTTTCCACGAGCCGTAGAGTAGTTTCGTAGTTGAGATCCATTGAACGGCCTATTTTCTAAAGATGAATTCACGAACTACCAGACAAGCTGTAGAATTCTATATGACTCATGGATGAGGTTTCATGCCTTGAGGAATTTTGGGACTGTTAGGAAAGTTGTTAGAAAAAGCCCTATGCAGGCCATAAGTCTTAATACGGCACATAGAAAGATCTCATAGAAGTGAAGCTCAGTTTTGAGGATTGACGACTATGAAGCCTAGGTACAGGACATAGAACTTAGTACAACCCAAAACCCTACTCGTATTTCCTATCAAACCTAATTTTCCTATTTTTGTTTTGGACTTGTATTTTAAGTATTATAAACAGGTTTTTTTTAGTTTATTTTCAGAGAAGAAGAAGAGAGAACGACCAGAAACATAGAGAGAAGTGCATAGAGACACTTGGAACACAAATGTGTGATCTTAATCAATACTTTGTGATTTCTTGTGAACAGTTTGGGATTTCTTGTTCTTAAATTCATTTTTGTAAGTGCTTGATTACGATATTCTATATCATGATTCTTGCATCTACAATGATTATGCATAGCTAAATCTACAACTAGAGTTGTAAGAACCCTGAAGAACTAACAAGGTAAAATCAGATAATTCATAATTCTTGAAAAGTGTGCATGCATGACTTCGTTTTGATTGCTTTTTAATGGTGACCAACATTATAACTCGCCTAGTTGTTACTGACTAGATCAAGGCAGTAATGAATGGGAAAAGAGATTAATTAATAGTGATCGATTTATTTCTTCTCGTCTAATCAACCAAACTGGGACAAGGAGAGGTTGTACTGGGACAATATGTAAGGGTTAGTAATGTCACACTGCGAGGATGGATCAAACCACGTAAGGAAATTTACCTCTTGCCTCGATCAAAGGGTTAGGTAAGCTTAACTTACCATTTTGTATGCAACACACTAGAAAAGATTACGATTATCTAGTAATACCAAGTTAGGGAATCATGGGAACACAATACCCTAGTTACTCTTCTCACTTGTTTTACACACTTTTTCTAATTTAGGTTTACTTTCTGCAAACTACAAACCCCCACCCTTTTTGGAAGATTAGTAGATTAATTCACTCAACTTGCTTGCAATTACTCCGAGTCTACCATATTCTTTATGGGATTCGACCCTAACCTTGATTAGGTTATATATCTTGACAACGACTGCTTCAACCTTGAAAAAAAGGTGTAGCTTAGGAGACATCACGATTTTGTCATCGTTGCTGGGGAATATAGCTAGTGTGATTTAATTTGAGTAATTCGGGAACTAATCTTTATTTCCCTCATTTTATGTTTTTAATTGTTTTTGTTTTGTGTTAGCGTGCAAGTGTAGTGTATGCACAACACTTGAAGTCGAGGATGACCTCTGACTCCGTTTAACCCTGAGATCCTAAAGAAGCTAAGGAGAATGGCCCAAAACAACATGAACAACGCTACAAATGTGGTAGTGAATGCAACACTGAACCAAAACAATGATAATAATAACTTACCTCCACTTGACGATGTTAAACCACGACCACAGGATCTTTAAGTTGTGACTCATATATGCAATCAATATCGGCTTGAACCTATGGCGATGGTTGTCATTGGAGCTATTGTGTTACCTCCACTATTGGATGACACAAAGTTCATCATTTTTTGAGTGGGTTATGATGTCACCCAAGTTACACCTCTTTTTTAGAGGATAAAGCGGTTGTTGTCGAAAAATAGAACCTAACCAAGGTTAGGGTCAAACCTACAGGGAATACTAGACTCAAGGAAAATTCACCAACAAGAAGTCGGGGTAGTTAATCAACTCAATTCCCCTAAAGGGGGTAGTTCAAAAGTCAATAAGAAAAATAAACTAACTAACTATCACGAGAGAAATGTCAATAAAGGAGAGCAACTAGGGTATTGTTTTCCCATGATTCCCCAACTCAGTAGCACTTCATAACCTAATTCCTATCTAGTGTATAGCATACAAGAGGGTAATTTAAGTTCACCAAGCCTTTTGACAAATGTGAGAGGTTAATTTCACTATACGACTTTGCCCATGTCTATAGTTTGCATTACTAACCATTACCATTAAGTCCCAGTACAACCTCCCCTTGGCCACGTTGGATTGATCAGACGAGAACACATCAATCAAATCTTGTTAATTTTCAAATCTTGGAATTTGGAACTTCTCTTCTACGATACCCTTTCATGACTCATATATAGGTTTACGACACATAAAAGGGGTTTCGTATGATAACTTTCATGAAAGTCCACTTCTCAGATCCTTAGGGCACGAAAGGTCTTCTATAACTTATATAATGATCCACGACACGTCTGCATGTTCGTAGAATTAACTTTTGAAACGTGGCCCTTCATTGGAATTCCTCGTGAAACACCTTTACGAAAGGTAGAATGCTCTACAACTCGTAGAAGGTCTCGTACAATAGCAAAAACCAGCAACTTCTGTAATTTTTCCCCAAATCATGGCCAACTTGTATTCCCGCAGATCTAAACACAAACACATAAAAACAACTAAAGTCGCATTGATAACACACAAAATCCTATGTTTTAAGCGTCAAAAGTGTTCTATTTTAGCAGCACATCAACACCCTCAGCTTAAAATTGTTGCTTGTCGTCAAGCGACGGACTCAATCTATACAGATAATTTAGTGACACGCATACCTCAACTCAATGGCATACATCATATACATCTCATGACTCAGACCTTCAACAAATTAGACTAGGATCACTCTAGGACTTTCTAAACTTGTAACGTAGGCTCAGAGGGCTTTAGTATGATATTTTAGAAAAATAGTGACTAAAAGCCCTCCCTAAAACATCAGTTTTTCTACACCTGTTTGTGCTACCAACTCTGTTATTTTCACCTTATTCTCCCTTTTTCCTCGTTCAAGGTTTTCTGGGTGCTTTCTTTTCATTTTCACCTTTTTTGCTTTCTTTTTACACTTCATTTTGCTTTTCTTTTAGATCTCAATTAAGGAATGTTTCATTTTTCTTGCACCCAGTACGTGATTTATCTCTTTTTCCTTTATATTACTAACTTACCTCCCTTATTTTTGTGTTTTACCCTTACACTAGCTACCCTAAACTTAGGCGTTTGGCCTGTGTTGAGGTGCACACTGTTTATCCTCAGAACCAGGGCCACTTTTGGTAGGAACCCTCAACTTAGGCTTTTTGCCTCAGTTAAGGTACACAGTGTTCAAGGAAGGACCAGGGCCAAATTCAGGATTTTTCACTAGATAAGGCTAGGTTAATCAAGTGTTTTGAAAGAATAGGTGCATGTTAGGCTCAAACATTAGGAACAAGGGATATATCATCGATTTGGTTGATTATTTTTAGGTTAAAGTAGAATATTTAAGAATAATGGCCTAATCTATCAAATCTACAATCTAACTTAGAGTAATCGGGCAGGTTCTGAATCGTCACAAAACACATGAATTTATCAAATAAAGCTCACACTCACATGGTACTTACATTATCAACAGAAGACTCTCAGGTCATGCTTCTCATCTCAATTTACCCTTACTTATCAGAACATATATTGTCAATCACCTAACATGCATGGTTACTATCTAACTACTCATCAAAAAATTTGGTAGGTACCATATCTTCAAACAAAACACAAAAAATAGGCTATATGCCACAAGTATTGGTACTATAGGTTACACATATTATTTAAACATCCTAAACATGTTGGTTTAACTTAAATTAAATATCCATAGGAAAAAAGAACACCAGGTAAGAAAATCCCAGGATAAGAAAATTGGGGTAGTTATGGACCACACACTACTCAGACTTCACTAAGGACTATAACTACCCACACCACATCCAAAGGGATGTGCATTATCCCCAATGCACAAAATTAAAACAAAATAAAACATAAGGGGTCAAAAATACATACTTGGGTGCCTAAGCACCCATGTGTGGCTGAGTTTGGCCACCCTCCTCCTGTGGAGAGATCTGCTTAACAGTGAACCTCTGCTCGGAGAGGATAGTACCCCTCAACTGCTCCTCCTCTTGAGCTTGTAGCATCCCCTTCTCATGTCTTGATCTCTTCAAGACAAGCTCGAGCTCCTCCTCCTCTATGAGCTTCATGTGTACGCACTTTTCATCTAACTCATCACACTCTATGAGGGGTCTCTTCCTGTGCGAAGGATGGATAGGCTTATTAGAGGCAAATAAATCTACCACCGGCACTTGAGGTGTAGGCGCTGGAAGTGCAACAGGTGTCACAAGTGTTGCTTCATGTCAGCCTAGAGCTGCTGGATCTCTGTCTACAAGGCTGATAAATCTAAAGGTTGGCCTTGCTCAATCTCCTTTGTACCCTCTCCTTGAAGGTGTCAATGTGGGCATCCACTATATAAATATGATCCTCGATGGTAGCGATAGTGAATGCCTGACTCCGACACTCCGAGTCTAGAATAGCCTTGTGGACCCATGGCCTGATCTGCTTAATGAGCTGAGTCAACTATGACTTAGCATGTTCTAACCTTTGTGCCATGGCCTGTATAGATGTGGCGGACACGTCGATCATGCCCGCGCGAGGAGTCTATGAAGTAGTTGCCTATGGTGCAGGAGTATCAATAGTGGCCCCCCTCTCCTCATTTGCCTCATGTTGCGGGGGCCTCTCCTCCGTAGCAGCAACAATGGTGGTGTAAATCTCAGAACTCTCAGGCGATGGCTCTTGGGTGAACATCTCTGGCATATGTGGGGGTTGTTCTCACCGGAGTGCCATCGGGTTCTCATCAGCCTCGATCAGGATAGGCTTCAAAGTATGTTAGGCCTCAATCATCTGGTCCAGATGGTATAATATCTCCACCCTTGACTCTAAATAGAGCCTATAGATGAAACCCGAGAATGAGATGGAGGTGGACTGCTTCAGTGCGGCCTCATGTATCTGCTCGGTGATAAAGTGGGCCCAGTCAATATCATAGCCAGCTAATATGTTGGCAACCAAAACCGCACACTCTAGCATCAAAGTTTTATTAGCAAGGGTCGGTCGGATGCATGAACGAACAATAGCCCACCAAAATTTGGCAGGGAAGTTGAGCAAAGCCTTGACGATAGGCTTTGAGTGAGTGGTGACCAAGAAGGTTCTGGACCCTGCTCTGCAATAAACCCTACCACCCATCTTATCAATGTGGCTCATCGCTCAGTATCCTTCATCAATAACGGGTTTCGCATCTGCCTCACCTTGTAATCGAACTCTGCAGTGGATCTCTAGATCAAATAGAGTTAATGGATTGCCTTGACTCTAAGTGTTGGGCATAAACTACTCATACACCATGCAAATAAATGAAAACAAAAAACAAAAGAGAAATAAAGGGAACTAAGGATTAAAATTTGAACTATTAATGAATTTACTAAGTCTAGCCACGGCGCTAAAATCATGATGTCGCCCAAGTTACACCTTCTTTTTAGAGGATAAAGTGGTTATTGTCAAGAAATAGACCTAACAAAGGTTAGGGTCAAACCTATAGGGAATACGTAAACTCCACCATTTCTCCAATCTTGATTACTTCAGCGAAGTGTTTTCCCATTCCGGCAAGCATGTAATGAAAGTAGTCAGGTTCTTGAGCCTGGAGAAAAACATCAATCAACACTTGATCTTTCATTGGTGTCTTGACTCTAGCCGCTTGTTCTCTCTATTTTATAGCATATTCCCTAAAACTTTTTGTTGATTTCTTTTTCAAGTTAGCGAGGGAATATCGATCTAGGATGATATCCATATTATACTGAAATTGTTGAAGAAAATTCTGAGCCATGTCATCCCGAACATGCCAACGAGAAACATCTTGATCAATGAACCATTCTGAGGCCAAACTCGTTAGGCTCTCTACAAAGTATGCCATAAGGAGGTCTTCTCTTCCTCCTACTCCCTTTAGTTGATTACAGTACTTCTTTAAGAGAGCCACAGGGTCACCATGGCCGCTATACTTGTTGAATTTTGGGAGTTTAAACCGAATCGGCAAGTGAACATCGGGGAATATACAAAATTCCTTGAACGAGACACTTTTATGTCCTCATAATACTTGCATGTTTTTTAAGTTATGTTCCACGCTTCTCACCTTCTTAGCCATTTTTTCATGCTCTTCATTCTTGGTTATTCTCTCAACTTCTATAGGAGAGTTATATTGTTGAGTTTGGTGGTAAGCATCTAGAATTTTAGTAGTCATTTCAGGCGCATATCCTTGACCATGATAGACCTTGGACGAAGGATCATCATTGAATTTCGAGGCCAATTTGAGCTGAGGGACTGTATTGGTTTGTGTGGCTAGCATGGAAAGTGGATTACTTATCATGGGCGTATTCAAAAGGAGCACAGTGGAAGTCTTAGCAGCATTGGATGTGTTAATATATGGGCCGAACCCAGGAGGGTAAAGTGGATCACTCGTTGGGGGTGGCATAGCAATTTTTGGATACTCTTTGATTGAAGGTGGCGGGCTTTCCCGCTCATCCAAGCTTTGTACATTTCAGCCATTTTCTGCGTTAGCATCCTTACTTCCTCCACTGGCGTTGATTCTTGTTGAACTATTGAATTTTTGATATCATCATTATCCGACTCTGTTCCGTCTTTGCGGGTCATCTTCTGTTTTCCCTTTGACCTTGTGTTGTATGGATGAGATGCCCGTTTAACCACAAATCAACCAGCTTAAAGATTTCCCTCATTGACAAAACATGTGTTAGGGTTTAGAACTTTGCAGATATCAATCACACATTGTCTGTTATGCTCCTCCCTAAATTATTTTTATTGTTCATTCCAGACAACTTTCATGCTTCATCTCAGACTCTAGGTAAATTTGTTTTCTTTGGAGATATTTTGGTCGAACCCATTGACGATTGCCTACGCAGCATGTTGAATATGAATTAGATCATTACGTAGTTCATGAAAAAATTACTTTTTCTAATAAAATAAAAGAAAAGAAAAACACAATTTTAATTAACTAGAAAAACATCTTTTCATTTATCTCCAAAAGGTTCTGAATACAAATAACCCAAAATAAAACTAAGACTTTAAGTTGCAAACTACTTGACGATATAAAAGAAAAGAAAGGGAAATAACAATAATGAAAATGCTTTCTTGGAATGTCTTGGATTTTAGTCACTCCTCAGGTCCAAATAAATTCTGAACAATGCTTTTGGCCAGTGTGGTGACAATTCCCATTCTTGTCGACCTAAGGTCTCATCATATCAATGAAGAGAACTGTTATATACATCAATAGGTCCTCGATAAGCCGAAGCACGCATCCTTTAGCCTCCTCCATGTTTTCATGACAGTTCCGCAACTAGTTCTGAGTGGTATGGGTCTTATGGTTCAATTTGTCTTCTTGTGCCTCAAGTTGTTCTACTTGGTTAAGAAGTCCATTCCTCTCTTCAATCCATTAGTTCCTCTTAGTCTCGATCTCTTCCTGGTAAGCCATGAAATGCCTTGCTATGTTTTTCTCCCGCTCCATGGAGGTTTTCAACTGAGCTTGCAACCTAGAGTAGGTCTGTACTATTAGGGACTTTTCCCTTTTAAACTCTTCTTCTTGTTGCTCCATGGCGCCTATGGTAATGCCCAGATCCTCACGCAAAGACTGGAAGGTGGCTTGGTGCTCCTTTTCTACCCTCTTTCAAATCAACATTACTCGAGCCACCAGTGTTGCTTCGTGTTGTGCCAGCTCTTCTCGAACATTCTTCAAAGACTTATTCAAGACATCAAGAGTGGATTGATAACTCCTCTGAACTTTAAGGCGACCTTGCTTAATTTTGACCTCAGTTTTGGCTACATAATCTATGGCTCCTCTTGCCGATCTTTCGGTCATGGCCTTGAGCGGGGGGCTGATTATAAAACCATACTAAATATGAGTGTTCCACCTCACCTTTGCTATGATCTGTCACTCTGTCTTGGGAGCCCAAGAGTATGCGCCCTCCCCAAATCTTGAATATCTCTGACTCCCCAAGAGGAATATCGAGATGGAACTCATACAGATACTCTCGCATGTCTTCACATCGGGGAAGAAACTGTCATCGATCCAATTGCCTCATGACCTAGAGTGGTCCATAGGGTTGGACACCATGAAGACCTGAAAGGCCTCGGATCATTGACGTCACTTTGAAGTCCACAAAACTTGCCCAGAAATTTCTGCAAGGCATCACCTCACGAAAGGGCCTACACGGCCCGTGTGAAGTCACACGGACCGTGTGGCCTCCCGTGGAGTGACACCTGGGAGTAGAGGGTAATACGGACCAGTAAATGTCCCGTGTTACCTCGGGTGGTCCGTATCGCTTTCCATTTAAATGTGCAGTGTGGAGGGTCACTTATACACGGACAGGGTCACGGACCGTGTGACCGTAGACGGTCCGTGTACCGGTTCTTGAGGTGCTACTTAGTCCCCAAAAACCTTGCCTTGAAGGATTTTAAGTCTAGGGTCATGACACAGTAAACGGTCCCTGTGACACCACACGGACCGTGTACCCTACCGTATGCCCCAGACGGGCCAATTTCAGGTCCATTTCATTAATGGCATTTTTGAAATATTGGGTGTTCCAAACAAAAATTTTGTCATTTCCCACCCCTCCTAAGCTCTCTATACTATTCACCCTCACTTTTCATTTCACTCCTCTCACTAAGAATTCACTCCTTCAAGACTCTGCAACATCTCTGTAGGATTTGTCAAGCTAAGACTCAAATTGAAGTCCCTTTCTCCTCTAGTTTGTCTCCAAATCAGGTATGTGGGTTTTGATTCTTGGTCTCTTTCAACCAAGAAGGCCCAAGTTCTTTTCAAACTATTTTATGAAATTGTTTGTTTAAAATGTGAATTTCTACTACTTGTTTTTGGTAACCTTGAACCATGCATGTGCTATTTAAGACTCCAAATTTTGAGTTATGTTAAGTTTTATTATGATGAACTACTTGGATTACGAAACTATGAACATGCATGTCCCTTTAAAGATGTTGTTATACATGGGTGATATCTACCACCATTTTCTTGTGATTTTATTATGGATTTCCTAGTCTTTACATTATATTGCTAATTTTAGATATTCTCTAAATTACCCATGCCATCCCTACATTTATGCATTGCATCACATTCATGACATTGGTATATGAAAATTTTGGAAATGTGGGGTTAAGCCCAATTTTGTCTTAAAAGGGAATTATGATATGATTTTGGTAAGACATGGGATATGACAAGAAGGTGATCACCGACATGTCTATGATTATGGCTCTTGGAGCATTTTGAGTGCTTGCACCACCTTGTATATGTAGATGAGCTATTCCTTGCACGAACCATGTGATTTTGATCTTGAGATTTTGCATTTGAGCCTACTTGTGCATTTAACGTTTTGAAATGGATGTTTGACTCTCTCGAAAGCATATGTACATATATATAAGTATTCCTGTGGGATGTGTAAAACTTAGCACTGATAGATTGGGGGCGTTAGGGATATTCCCAAGGTCCCTCTCCCTTTCTTTGAACTATGTGCCAACATAGGGACGGATATTATTCATCTATCTGTTTATGATATGATATTTCTTGTTTGGATTCTGCAAATCCTTCCAAAAAGCGTGGTCTTAAGGAAGGTGACCACCCACTGAAAAGCGTGGTCGCAAGGTGTGGTGTAGATTACCCTTGGCAAGTAATATTCTCCCTACCGGTGGGAGGTCCAAATCGGTCCAGTTCGTGTAATAGCTCACATGGATTTGGTTTGTCGATTATAGTTCATCCCCTTTATATAGGAGCATTATCGCATTGCACGCATCATGAACTTCATGGGATCTTGTATACTAAATTCCTTTGCTTATATGATCCTTGTATATTATGTACCCTTGTCATCGAACATTGATATGCAGGTTCGGTAAGTCATATACATTGCATGCCCGCATACTTAGTACATTCAAACATATTAACGCATACTCTATGCCTACATGGTTTTACCATGTAGGGACCGAGCAGTTTGAGTACCAGCCGCAGGATGAATAGTCCTCTTTTGAAGATATTTTTGCGGTGAGCCCCATCTTTCGAGGGTGAGCTTTTGTTCTTGTGTTCCTTCTGTATATATTCTTTTGTTGAGGCTGAGCCCGGAACTTGTCCTGGCCCCCGTTCCTTAACTAGAGGCTTATGTTGGGCGTTATGTAAAAACCTTGTTATTTTTCTTAACTTATAAGAAATGCTCTTTTGGGACTTGAATTTCCGTTATTTATTTATTTGTCTTTAAAAGCTCTTGAACCAAGCTTCGTCGATTTTAAAATTTGTGAGGCTTGTTTGGGGACTCTCGGGTCCCCATTCACCGTGTCACATCTAGGCCCCGACCCTGGTTCGTGACAAGACCTATCAGGATCATGAACGGTCGAGGAAAACCTGATTTTTAATCCTTTCTTTATGACCACCTATGTGTTCATTCCATTCTACTTGACGTCTATTGCCTAGGGGTGATATCGGATGTGTTCGAGCATCCACATTTGTAACAAGATATTACATCCCTCAAAATAGTCTTCACCATTTTCTCACCTTGTCAAGGCGCGGTAAATGTAAGCTAGAACCATTGGAACAAGGGTAATATTAGGTCTCTTCTCGAAACAGGAAGGACGGCGGCTAAGTTTACGTCAATCTACCCCCCCCCCCTTCTGGGGAATACCATAGTTCCTAAAAAGGCCACTATAAATGCCTCATAATTGTGCCTCTCCCAAGTCTGGCAACACCCCTTGTTACAGAGTTGTTCTCCATAGAACTCAAATCCATCTTGTTGGCCATATCTTTTGTATAGGAAATCTAAATGAACCCAACCCTATTTTAGGCAATCCATCTCCACTTGTTTGATGTGCAATAGTTCTAAGAATCTTCTTGCACTAATATGCTTGGACATCATTGGTTCTCCTTTGTGAAGGTCCTTGCCCGTACCCATAAATGCTCCTATTTCTTCTAGAGTTGGGGTATGTTCGAAATAAGCAAAACGAAAGACATTATTCAATGGATCCCAGAAAAAGACTAAAACTTCTATCACATCCCTTCGCGACTCAAAATATAAGAGGCTTCGCAAGTATCCCAGACGCTTAAATACCTCTCCTTTTCCATAATTTCCCATATTCTCATACCATGTCTTCTGATACACCAGATCCTTGTCTAACACCATAAACTGGGGTGGCTGGTCATCTCTAGGTCTCTTATCACCTCTTCCTATTGAGCTTATTTTTTCCCTATGGGATGATGACAAATTATAATTTATCTTGTCTTTCATTTGATAAAAATTGACACTTGAGACATTGAACCAAATTATTATTGCATTTTTTTAAAAAGAGAGAAAAACATATGACAAACTCGTCGAGAGAACGAAATGACTTTTTAAGGCATTTGCTTTTATTTTTCAAAAAAAAAAAAGAAATCTTAGAGTTTACACTTAGTTTGAAATAAAAAATTGATTAACTTTTTTGAAACTTTTTTATTATTAATTTTTAAAAAACTAGGCTAGACCTAGGTCTAACAAACTTTATAAGAATAAGTTAATTGAAAAACACCAAACCAGCATACAGAAAAAACCTATTTTCACTTTAAACCCTATCAATTTTTTTAAATCTCTATTATTTTTTTTTAAAAAAAAATCTTTTTTTAGGTGAATAAAAATTGAAGCTTCTTAATTTTCTTTAAGGAGAAAATATCTTTTGGAGTATTTTGTTTTCTCTCTTTTTCTAAGAAAGAGTGATTTGAAGATAGAAAACAAAAAAATATCTTGTTCTCAATTTATTCATCTAAAAGCCGGTCAACATTTGATATAGCCCCTTTGATGATGCAACAAGTAGCAAAATGTGCATGATAGTCTGAAAATTGGGCACTTATCCCAGACGGCCTCGACCCCAGTGTCGAGCCCCACTAAGTCAAATGTTTATTATACAAACAAAACATACCCTAAGGTTGGTTAAGCTAGGTTTTTAAACCTAATGTACTTGATGTCTAGACCAGCTGTAAAACGAGTGGACAACTCGAGTTTGGGAAGGAATAGTTTACCGGTAGCAGCGCTTTCCGGCCTCACTATCTGGATCTTCCCATCCTAAAATTTGTGTAACTAAATTCCTTTGCAGGAGCGTAATCGCATCTCCGGTATCTCAAAGAATATTTTTGGAGCATAAATCGCATCTCCAAAGAAAGTGGATTTTCAGAAGAGTCAGATGGATATGCGAGAGAGGACAATTTATATTTCAAATAATATTGAAGCAGTAAATAAGAAGGCACATAGCACTTTAAACAAACAAATAAAAATATAAACAATAAATCCATGCATAAATCAATAATTTTTTCAAGCCTGAATTCTGGTTATCCCTGACAAAGTCGCTATCTGTCACACCCCTATTTTTCTCCCGTGTAGTGTTTTGAAAAATAGAATTTTTCCAATTAAAGTGATATTTTGAAAAGGGATTATTTTATCATTCAGAGTCTCCACTTGAAATTGAGTTTTGGTGTTCCAAGTCACCTTTTTTTATCTTTAATCAAAAGGAAGTTGACTCTTTATTATAATATTTTTGGTCTGCGAACTAGAAATTCGGGTAAGAAATTCTATTGACCGAGGTGAAGGTGTTAGGCAGCCCTCGAGTTCCATGGTTTTAGCATGGTTGCTTTAATTATTTGTGTATGGCTTAAGCTAATTTTGAAAACATTACATTTCTTGGTTTTACAAAATTTTGTTTACTTACCTTCTTCAATTTATCTGAAATTTGTTTTAAAAACTATCACATTTTATTGGTTCATGGTTTATTGATAGCAGCGCTTTCCAATCTTGCCACGAATTAATTATCACTTTGTAGTTTTCAAAATAAAGTTTATTCAATAAAGTTTGAGTCCTAACAAAGTTAAACTGGATAATTCCTAATACTTGGAAAGTGTGCATGCATGTATTAATTAATTCTCTTCGTTTTGATTGCTTTTTAACGGTGTCCAATGTTAAAACTCACCTAGTTGTTATTGACTGGATCAAGGTAGTAATAAATGGAAAAAGAGATTAATTAACAGGATTCTATTGATTTCTTCTCATCTAATCAACTAAACTGGACCAAGGGGAGGTTGTAAAGGGACAATAGGTAAGGGTTAGTAATGTCACACTGCGGGGATAGATCAAATCACATAGAAAAAATTACCTCTCACCTGGATCAAAGAGT